>JAREIS010000413.1:600000-912500 GCA_030060385.1 Muscicapa striata striata | reverse complement strand
AATACTAAAAGTAACTGAGGAAGTTTACCCTACAAAATTTGTTTCATGGTTAGGGGAAAAATAAAGAGGGAGGTCAATAAAATGAAAGTTTTTTTACAGTTTTCAAGTTCTATACTTAAATTACCATCTCTTCAAATGTTTAAAACTATCGGTTGTTGTTTGCCATGGTTTCAGGGTAAAGGATAAGTGGCAGATAACTCTGAAGCCTACAGCTTTAGGCCAATATGTGCATGTTGCAATACTGCAAAAGAGAAATTCCTAGTAAAAGATGTGAGTCGCTTCACACGAAAAAAATTACCAGGAGCAGCTCCAAAACTCTGGGATTACACTGTATTGGCTTCTGGCTGTGACATGGCAATACAGCTCAAGAAGGCAAAGAAATAAAGATCTCCCAGTATGATATCTGAGGAATTTACTTTAAAATTTTAAAGCACAAAGTTCAGTTTGTTAATCAGAATAGTACTCCACAGGTAAATACAGGAAGCTCTGTACCTGGTATATATGAGGCTGAAGATTCAAAGACTAATCTTTCCACTACAAGGGAGCGTGGGTTGTCCACAGCACAACACATGGTAATCAGAAGTGGGAAGGTGAATACAGAGATTTTATACTGATTTATCTATTTCGCACTGATCACATCTCAGGCATTGAAAAAATACATTGCAGTCTTAGACTCAAAGCCATTTGACCATATTTCAAGGTACCTTTTCAGCATGCATGTATGTATTATCTGTATTACATAGCAGAACAAGGATTAACTTGTACATATTGGTGGGTCATAACTGCTAAGAGTAACTATGATTAACATTTTGAAGTTATTAACAAATCAATTTTTTTTTTTGGTTGTCATTTAGTATTGTTTGGGCTGTTCCTGGTCAAATGTGACCAGTCATTCTGCTTTGGTAGTCATATTATAATATACATAAAATTATCTTAATTATAATATTATGATGTGATATTGTAATATTATATACTTTTCCCCTTCTTTCCCTCAAATTTTTGTCCCTTGGACCCAAGAGTAATCAAAATTCAGAAAAAAAATTCCCAACTTTTGTAAAATCATATGCCGAAAGAGTATTTAGTATTGGAAAACCCTTAAGATATCTTTCTGACTTCAAGAATGTTTAAGAAACACAAGAAATATTTCTTAATCTGAAGATAAAATTTAAATTTTAACAAATTTTCCTCTCACATATAAATGCACATTAAAACATAGACAGATACAGATGGTCCTCACTACTGCAGACCGCTGAAAAAGGAAGAGATTACATGTTTGAATACACAGTTATTCAGTCTTTTAATCTTCTCACACAGCAAGGTCAGTAATACAAAATAAAGCTGAGCTCCTGATGACCATTGTTCAGCTATCCCTATACTTGATATTTAGTAACTAAATTCCCTCAGAGGGTTGTAAAAATTTTGAAAACTTTAATTATTTCAAGCTGCCAAATTATGGCTAGCAAAACAAAAATTGTAAACATATTTACTTGAATCTTTACTATTTCACAGCAAAATCCTCAAGTTTTATTAAAAAAAATTATGTTTCACAGACCTTTTTCATTTTAAAATTATTCAATCTGGGAAATGTATATGTTATTTCTGTTAATAAATCAATATTTTTTCAAGGTTATAGGTAATGAATATATTAAAATGAAGTAATTTTATAGTCAAATAAAATTTATTCTGCCAGCAAGAGCAAATTCTACCTGCAATACATGAATGAATACAGTATACTTGAAATCAAGACCAGATTTGACTTAACCATGTATATTGAGGCTTAATATCATGTTAAAATTTTGTTAGTCTGTGGTCATTTCAGGGTCTCCAAACAAAAGAAACTCCTAGGTAAGGCTGTCAAACCCCAACATCACAAAAAACAGCCCAAAACCACAGAGCAGCTAGCTCACCTGTAAGTCAGAAAGTCTGAGAACCTCACTCTAATGTATAAAATGAGCAGAATTGAATAAAAAGAAAAGATGAAATGAACTCTGATATTATATTATCAGATACCTTTGTTGGAATTTGCTTCAAATATGATTTGCAATGATGAAAGTGCTCTTGTGAGTGCTTGAAAAAAATAAATCTTAATCAGCTCTGTTAAATCCACATGTCATCACTTCCCCATGTACAATAAAGACCTATTAAGTTTTCCCTCACCGCAACACCCCCCGAAAACAATAAGTATGGAAAAGAATGTTTCCGAGTTTCTGAAAAAAGCAAATGACTTTGCCCTTAGCTCAGCTCTTGCCACTGTGTCTGTATTTTCTGTGTGATTTCTTCAGATGTAATCTATGTAGTAACTGATTTGCCAAAATAAGAGTATTGGTCTAATACCGATACTCATCTGTGATGGACAAAAGACTCTCTAACAATTTAAAGTTAAAAAGTGTATGTTTATTCAGTGCTGGGCAGCAGCATGAGGTAATCCTCTGATATGAACTGCAAAATCACAGGTGATCACAGAGTCTATTATTGACAAAGGATTCAAACAAATACATATTCATAATAACAGCCCCTCCCATCCCCTGCTTCCTAGGGTAATTAGCTTGAATAGCTATTAAGCATGTGTGATTGACTTCTTAAATTAAGTCTTGGGTCATTTTCCTGGGGAGGGGTCTTAAAAGGAGAAAGTAAGGTGAGTCTTCCTCACCCTAAACTCTTGACCTTTTCTATCAATGACAACACAAATGATTTCTGGGAATACTCCAGTTTTTCAAATAATGGGTTTCTGGTTGCATTATCTATGTTTCTTTGGGTCCACTTACTAGTTTCATCTTTTCCTATTGTAAGCACAGCTGAACAAACATAAAATGACAGACAATCAATTATTTAAGTTTCAGATAACTACTCCCTCCTAACTTCTAAACTTTAATTATTTTCAGCAAGATAACTAAAATCCTAATTTTCTAAAATTAATGTTTCATAACATTCAGATACATATATATGTTTATGAAGCCATTGACATTTATACTAAGATCTATTCTATTTGCCCCCTTAATTTACAATTATAATTAATTGTTCGTTAACTGTATATCTTGAGTAATCTTCAAAGGCAAATGGCTGCTCACTCAAGCTTTAGAAGTGAGTTTTCCATCTCAGTTTCTTTGATGAGATGATACTTTACACAAATCTCAGCACAAAAACAGGGTTAGCAAAATCAATTACTAACACCTCTTCACCAAAAAGAACCCCAAAAAACCTGTATGTGTATTCTTATATGTGTGTAGTTTTTTTCTTCTGTCTACAGTCATGCACAAAGAACACATTCACACAGATCTGAGGACTCAAAGAAAGAAGAAGCAGTCTTAAAATCACTGGTCCATTACCTGAAAAACGTATGCTTTGTTTGAGCAGTCCTATGAATAATCAAAGCCTTTTTTTTTGCATGAAAAAGGATTTTTTTTTTTTTTTTACTTAACATAGCATTCTTTTGTGCAATCATTTGCCTAATCACCCTCTTCACAATTTTCTCAAAATCTTAGCAGTTTCACAGATTATGTAACTAGTATATAAAATATGTCTAGTTACTTGCTTTAAACTTAGTTATGTCTAGTCCTTCTACAGAGTTATAATTAAATAGTGATCAGGTCAACACCACTACGTCACTAGCTTAATCCTACAAAGCTCACTAAGATAAATACATATAAGGCCTCAAAAAATGAACGGAAATCCATGCTTTCTCCCTTGTCCTAATAAAGTCAAATGTTTAGGAAGAGTGTGGATAGAACTGTAAGCTGCTTCAGGCTTCTTTTTCAACAACTTGTCTGAATTGCAGGACCTTTTCTGACCTATTTGATTCTGTTTATCCTCATCACGTAGTTGACGTATTGATACGTTAACACCTATCCTCAGGCTATATTAACCGGTCTTTAGATTTCAAAAAAGAATATACTCAGATGTTTTCTATGCTACCCTTAAAACAGAAATGTGCTCCACTCAACATTTTGAATGGAAGATTTTGTTCAAGAAGTTTGTGAATGGTTTAACTTGCACCCCATATACTGTGGTACAGGACCTTACCACAGAACATAGGTCTTGCAGCAGATTTAATCAGAGAGATGGTGTTTGAACAGGCAGGGTGCAAAAATCTTAAACAAAGAGAAGGAGACTCCTTCGCATTTCTGAAGGTTCCCAGGTAAATTCAGATTGGGATTTCTACAGGTCTTGTTGATGTATTCACTTCCTTCTTTGATTTTTCCTAGATTTAAATGGGCACTTTTCATCTCCTGCTTTTCATTTTTATTTAAGTAAATTTATTTTATTTTTCAGACACATTTCTGATTCATCCTGTGGTATCTGGAAATGTTAACAAAAACACAGTATTGATTTCAGTACTGTTATCTTTCTGTGTGCATTAAGCCACAACTGTGCTCTGCAGTGCCAGCAAAACCAGGGATTCTCTGTTACTTAGCTGCAATTCATCCTTGAAATGCTGGGCTATCAGACATCATCTCCTCTTTGCTGATCAATGCTATAGCAAGACTTTATAAATTCTTCCTTTCTCCTAGAATTCTCTCTGCTTCCCTGCTCTCTGCCCTGCTCACCAAACTGCCTTTGGCAGCATGAGCTGGTAGGACTTGGGTATGGGCTTGTGGGCAGTCTTCACAGGGACCACATGAGGTTCCAAGGACACCCTGTTTCTGTCCCAACCTGCTACTTCTCAAAATGAAAATTTCTGACCCCTATTTGGCTGTGTTGAAATCACTGGATAAACCTTTTTAGAATTTTTTATCTTTCTATATTTTTCTCTACTTATAAACTGACAGCTAAAAAGACCCATTTGTAGGTATAATCCTCACAGAAACTCCCTTTTATTATTCCATTCAGCTACACTCAAGCATATAATAATTCCTCCTCCATAAAGTACCTGTACATACTTTGGTCCTGTATTCACCCGTTACTAATAGCTGTACAATCTTATTTTGTTTATGACAGAATATGGTCTTGGTTTTTATGCTTCTGTATTATGCAAATAAATACATATAATCTCTCTACCTTGTAGACTGAATACAAATTATTTCTCTGCCCTTGAATTCAATAAAGGTTTTAAAGAGCTTTTAAAAAGACATATCACATAGATATTCATGGCAAAGGAAAAAACATTTAAAATTTAATATCTTAAGAATGTAGACATATGTCCTTTTTCTTAAAATATCTCCTGTCTCAAAGTTGCAAATTTTAAATGTCTGATGGAATAGACTATCTGAGCTTGGAAGGAATTAAACTATTTTTCCTCTATGTTTTATTTATAAACATATTTTCTTTTTTCTTGTTTACTTCTTTATATTCAGCATTGTGCCTTCACTAGAAATGCTCAAATGAATCAAGAGCACGAGAACATTTGCATTTTTAATTGCACATTTTCCTGCACAGTAATTCAGATAATAAAGCCTCCTCCTAGGAGAATCACTGCAACTGGATTAGTTGCTTAATTCTTAATGACCATTTTTAAATTAAGGATGCAGCATCCCAAAATGATAGCAGTATTCAAACCAGTTAAACTGTCTTTGCCTCATTCCAATAAAGGTGCTGGGAAGTTGAGAGTAATGGTCATACCCTTTATTCTGATCATTCTTCAAGAGCCCACTGCAGCCTCAATATTCCATGCCCCTTATCTTTCACTCTGGTGTTAACACTGATTTATACCTAAA
This sequence comes from Muscicapa striata striata, assembly GCA_030060385.1. Taxonomy (NCBI): domain Eukaryota; kingdom Metazoa; phylum Chordata; class Aves; order Passeriformes; family Muscicapidae; genus Muscicapa; species Muscicapa striata. The sequence goes on along the minus strand of JAREIS010000413.1, from coordinate 906,849 downwards.
TCATTGCCACTGACAATTCATCCAGATAATTTCAATTTGCTGCTAATCAAATAACCATTAGTGTGAAGTGACATGCACTTTCATGATGGATGCAGTGATTTAAACATGGGAAGCAGGGAATAGGGAGAACATAAATACCCATAAGTATTTGCTCATGCAGCTTCAAGGTCACTTGCAAGCAGACAAATTCAGTGATTGTGTGACAGCAGCGAAGAGCAGAGACTTAGGCAAAATAATATACATAGTGAGGTTTAGAGAGTTCTCTGATTCTTTTCCTTTAGCCCTATCAGGAAGCAGCAAGGGCAGATTGCCCTGTAGAAGGCAAGATAGGAGTTGAGCATCCAAAGGCAAGCACAGGCAGCAGCCACCCTGAAATGGAGCCAAGAAACCAAGTCAATAAACCAGGGTTGGGATCAGGCCCAGTGATGGTAACCAGAATCAGCCAGGATCCAGAAAACACCAAGTCCATAGCCAGAGAAAAGGCCAGGGTCAAACCAGAAAGCTGTCATCAGGCTGGGATGAAGATCAGGACAAGGGAGAAGCGAGATGGGGTACAGATGGAGCATCAGTGTGTCCACAGGCTAGCCCAGATGGGGATCAAGTACAGGATCCTCCAGTCTTGGTCACTGCCCCAAGCACAGGCAGAGGGGGCTGCTGCTAGGTCTTCTTCTGACTGCCCCTTCACAACAGGCCTTTTCAGTGAGACAGCCCCAAAAATCAGCCAAACTCTTACAGGGGAGAAGGGGATCTCACTCTCAAATGCACTTCAAGGACCGCAGAACTGCGTGAAGTAGAAGACCATAGAGCAAGAACACTCATTTCCAGATCTCTTTTCAGGTTTCATAGGCAGCTGGTACCTTAAATAAAAAAATAAAGACCAAACAGAATTTTCTAACAGTGGAGCTTTGCTACTGCAAAGTTGATGAGTTTTGTGCACTGGCACTCCACGTAAATACAAGGCGCAATCTGCATATATCCATGTTTTGAATAAGATAGCAACTTTTGTCTGTTGTAAAACTGTCAGATCTAAATTTGTGTAAAACAAAATAAACAGTGAAAATACATCAATAAACATTCCTCTCCATATAAACTAATCTTGGTAACTGGGACTAGGCAGTTATTTGTCATATCTCCAGAAGATTTAAATTCAATATTTAAAGAAATAGCTGTATTTGAGCAAATAACAAAACTTATACTGAATATATTTTAAAAATAAAAAAAAAAGTTAAACTTTTCAAACCAAATGCTTAAGTAGGAGCGCTCTAAATAAAAGTACTGGAATAATTAAAGGCAAGATCTGCTAAAAGTTATCTGCAAAGTATTCTGAATTTCAGTAGTAATCTTTTTCTCTATATAAAGCAAGGCCTTGTTACAAATTTTGAAGGTGTGACCATAATGGACACTTTTGCATACAGAGGAAATAGGTGTTTTTGAGGAAGAAAATAATTCGAGTTGCATCTCAACATTCAATACACAATGCTGCCAAGTTTTACGTACCCAGTTTTACCTGGAATGAAAGCCAGGTCAAAGATATGCTGAAGTACTGTTTTGTAATTCTTCTGGGCAAGGAACTCTTCATCAAAGTATAGAGACTAAAACGACATGATTTTTGTCTAAATCCCCAACTATTAATGTTTAAATGAGCAGATGAGCTGAATTTCATCTTTCTCTAGGTTTAAAACAACAGTAAAGTTTATATTTAATCAGCTTAGATCTATCAGCATGTTGTGGAAATTGAAAAAAATTTGTCTTTATTGTGGTACCTTTTATTCAGTAACTACATACTTGAAGAGATTTGTCCTTCCAAACATGGTGTTGTAAACACTTCCTTCACTTTTTCCATGCATTACTGGAAAGAAAAAAGTCTATAGCAGAGGAAGAATGACAGTAACTTCTGACCTTGCACAAAGATTCATAAGAGGGATACTATGAAAATTTAAACTTCAACGGCATTATTTTTGGTGACTCTGTAAACCATCTGTGTTTTTAAAAATTGTTTTATACAAAAGAGGGGAAGACATATCTCAACTAGGAGTGGCAGTAAAAAAAAACCCCACAACCCTCCTCTCCCCCAGAACAATGCAGGATTTTCTTCTTTCCCATTGCAGTGCATTGAAAATTCTATTATGTGTCTTCTTAGAATTATGTTTATTTACCTCACAACCTTTGTTTTTTACTCCAAAACTCCTTCACTGAGAGCTCAAACCATCTGAAAGTCCTTTACTCTCTCTCATATCTTAGTCCTGCTTTAGTAGCAGTGCTCAACCACTTGTGGCTGATATACTGCAGAATCTTTATTAAGCCCATCTGTTCAAATCTACCCCTTTATGAGAAGTCACTGTTTTAATAAAGTCATTGTTGGGATGAAGATAAATCAAAAGTGAATGAAATCAAGTTTTTTTTTTAAATACATACTACTTTTCCTCCTCATTGTGCTGTATTTTTCTGTTAGCAGTTACAAAAAACAATTATTTTAAACCCTAAATGAGCTATGTACAAATTATATATATAAGCTAGTAGTCTTCAGCAACAGGGTGGATAGAGAAGAATATTATAGGATTTTTTTTTGTTAACTTCTAACATATTTCATATATATTTGAAATATATCATACATATATACATATATTATATTATTGGAAATAATAAAGTTGTAAATACAGTTATCAAAATGAAGTAACATTACTAAACTAAGAATCACACATGCTCAATAAATACAGTTGGAAATTTCTGACCATTTAAAAATATATAAATAAGAAAATGTTCCCACTGTTACTGTTCATAGAAAGTGTTGTAGCTGTAAGACCAAACTTTGTTTTCTTATTCAGCACTTTCAAATCAACAAGCAAAGAAAAATACAGTAAGTTCTACACAAGTAAGTTGCAGCAAGGATTAGAAGGATTTTTATGATTCAAACTATGCACCTCATCTTTATTTTATGCTCCAGCAATGACTCAATTCTGGAAAATAATGGGCATACTTACTCCTATTAATATATATAAAATTCACAATAGGATTAAATTATTCATTAAGTTCTAAATTTGTAGGGTCAGCTAAATCCTAGTAACCAAAAAAATCATAGAATGAAAAACATCTAGTGAAAGGAGCATAAAGTGCAAATACCAAACACAGGAAGGTACTCAAAAAAAACTAACAAAAGGATCAACCCATGAACAGCAAGCAGCCTAAGGATAATTTTAGAAACTCAGCATTGTTTGCCAAGCTCTAAAAACTAATGTCAAGAAAATTTGTCCTAAAAATATCCAAACCCTGAAGAGTGCCCACTCTCAGAAATTGAAAAATAGGGCTGAAAGCAGGAGAAAAGTAGTAGCTGAGAAACCTTCCACAGTCCTCACTTGTGAAACATGGGGAATAATATGAAGCAGTGCTCTTGAGCAAACATTAAAACCTGATGCTAAGGAATTAGGAGGTGCCAGTGTTAATATGAAAATATTATCAACAAATACAGAGATTGTTTAGATACAATATTACCTTGTCGGCAGCAGCAAAGGCACAAATATATAATATGTAAATCTGCACATTTAATGAGTGGTTTTGGATATAAAATTTCATTTTAAATTTATATTTTTGACAGCTTGTGATGTCACTTTTGCTGTGATACCATGGCAAATGCCACTGGTGATTGTATCATGGTCTAACAAAATGAAGACAGTTTGTGAGATGATCAAAGTTACCAAGTACATTGGAAGAAATGTCATTTGTGAAGCCAGAAATATAAAAAGCTACTGGCTGGTACAAGCAGAATGTCTCTGCAATCTTCTGTCCCTTGAATGAATACAGAATAGTAATAAAAGGGGATGGAGAGAAGCTGTTGTCAGAACCACACAGGAAATGTGAGGTCTGTGAACATAGTCCTGTAGCAAAACTCAGAGCAGCAGGCAGCTCTGACCCAAGAACTGAAATAGGCCTGGTTTCCCAGAGAGGAAATAATTATTTCCATGTCTGAGAGAGAAAACAATATATTCAAGAAATACTTTTGAGGAAATCTAAAGTTGTGGAAAAGCAGAAATGTGAATGAGCAGTGTAAGAAATGCAAGACTAAATATAAAAATGCTTCAAATTTAGGACTGTTGTAATGCCTGCTTTGGCCAAGGTGTCCACTCATGTACTTCACTTTCCAGATGTGTTTTGCACTATGGTAAAATAAACAGATGATTTGTTTATAAACAGAGTATGCATAATGGCAAGAGTAGTATTTAGCATTACAGTCCATGACAGTTGGAAAGAGACTTTGAAAATAAGAATTAGAATATTACCTACCCTTAGGAACAGACTTATCACTTTATGAGATTTAAACCTGGTCCATTTCTAATATTGAAACTGTTGATTCAAACTTCAGAAGAAAAAAACACATTTTTCTCCCTTGCTAACCTTCCTTAAGCCAGTATTTACAGAAATACTAGAGGCAAATATATTCTTATATTCTTAGGTTTTAAAGTAGGCTGAAGATCCAAGGAAATGCTGTGAAGAAATCCACTTTCTTCTTAGATCAGACCCAAGTCTGAAGTTTACTAACTGCATCGATAATTGAACATTAGCATTTTCATCACGTGCCATGAAATCAATTGATTTGTTATCTCTGCAGGTCTATCTGGTAGTGAAACTAAACCCCTTTTAAGTGTTTGAGTGATCTCAGTGTGGGATTAGTTAAACAGAGAGTAGATGTTGCAAAAGCATGCCCTGAGAGACAGGAGTAGCAGCAGTGAGTTCATCATGAGGCAGAAGCACACTTGCTGGGGCTGTAGAAGAGCCAAGGTCAGGACAAAAAGAGAGAAATTCATGCAATAAGAGATTAGCTCCCAGGGCTATTCCTTTCTTTTCAGATTGCAAAAATTCTTTATAGGTATAGCTCTGGGGATTTATGTACAGAAGACTTTTCATTTTCTTTCTCTTTTTTTTGCTTCTGACAGAATCTTTGTGAGCTCCACATTCAAATGAAAAACTTTAGCAGTACAGAACAGATTAATACAGGATTACAAGAAGAAGATTATATTTCTGGGTCCTCTCATCTCTTTTTTTTTTAAAAGCATATCCCAATATTACATTGCACATACTCAAAATGACTCCTTTATGCAGAGACATATGTTAAAATAGCTGTCAAAAGAAAGTAATTTTTTTAAAGTAGCTGAGATTTGTGAAGAATTCTAAGAAGATTTATTTAGCCTATAAAGAATGTTAACAGGACTATTCATTAAACTCTAGAATAATTTAGGATTTAAATGTCCTTACATAGTGCACACTTTCTTTTTGGCTTTTAGATCCAGTATTACCTGACATTATATTTCTTTCTTTTCCTTCTTCAAATACTTCATGCCCTCTGACATTTTTGTGTAATAGAAATTCCAGCACAAAATATCACAGACTCTCCCTGCTCCTTTTATCCTAAGAACATTACTTCTCTAAGCTTTTCCAGTCACAAACATTTGGTAATCTGAAAGGTCTGATTTTGCTCCTACTGAGGTTCATTGAAAAAACTTCAAATAACAGTCAAACAAGCTTTCCAGCTCTCTGGAAAGTCTTTAATCCAGAATATTTTTAAAAGAAAAAACTTCTGTGTTCTTAACAAATATAAAATAATAGTGACTTTCATAGAGTTAAGACTCACAACGTTATAAATGGTGAAATAATTCCTCTACTTTTGCATGTCTTAATTCACTTAAACACAACAAACTGTGAATTCTGTTTTTTACCTAAGACATGCATTAAGCCTCATAACAGAAGTGGTTTTTGTTACAGTCTGGTTAGATTAGTTTCTCTCTACAAGGAACTGGGCTGAGACCCTTGTCCTTATTCCCCGTGCTCTACTGCCAGTTTGAACACTGGTATCCAAAAGTTATTCTTTCTTCTTTTTATCTTCTCATCTTGTCCCATGAATTGTTAAATTTAAATATCAAACATACTCCTTTTCACTTGATCCTCCAGAGAGAGTTAAATGTAAGAACTCAAAAAGAGCAATAAATATAAAATTCTAACAGAATATTTATTAGCATGAAATAATTTTTTCTGCTTCTCTAAGTACAAACAACAGAAATTTGGTAAACTTTGGCATAGGTCAGACCTAATTTATCTTTCTCACTTCTGGGCAGAAGAGCTATTAATGTAGGTATTTTCTGTCATAAAATGATCAGTCATTTTTCATGGAAACATAGAATCATAAAATGTTTTTTGTTGGGTAGGACCTTAAAGATCACCTATTTTGAGACCCTGTGACATGAGCAGGGACACCTTCCACTAGACGAGGTTGCTCAGAGCCCCATCCGTTGCCTTGAACCCTGCCAGAGATGGGGCTTCCACAACTTCTCTGGGCAACCTGTTCTATTGCCTCACCACCATTTGAGTAAGGAATTTCTTCCTAATATCTAACCTAAACCTATTCTCTTTCAGTCTAAACCCATTCCCCTTTGTCCTGTCACTACATGCTCTTGCAATAAGTTGTCACGGTTTGATTTGGGTTTGCCAATTTTAATATATTCATTCGTGAACTTCCTTCCATCTTCACAGTCTTTCCAGAGCTGTGTTATGGGTTATGCCACACATGGGGTATTGTTACTTTTAAAGGCAAGCTGCTCAAAGACAAAATCCTCTTCATCTCTTTTCCTATTACATGTCTCTGTCCATATTTCCAGTCCCAAAACAGAGAGCCCTATTCCCTTGGGGTAAAAGATCCTCTTCTCATTCTCTCATATTCTTAACATCCCCCAAGTACGATCGTACAGTTTAAAGCAATTTCAGTGTAGTCCAGTCCCTCCATAGCCCACAAAAAAAAAAAAAAAAAAAAAAAAAAGTTTTCAGCTACTTATCAGTGGCATCTCTTCAATCTCTTCCCATCTGGAAACTTAGCGTTCATTTCACTGACTTCAGTAGACTTCTTGCTTTATTCTTTGCATTCAGAGGAGCTCAGGAGATCTGTACTCTCATCCAGCCATTAAATGGGTTAAAATTGCACCCAAATGGTGAAGGGAGCCGGGCCATGCCATGCTGGAAATGTGCCAGGGTTTCACAGGCTGCATGGAAGAGGCCGGACAAAACCGCAAAGCTCAGCTGTACCTCCCCACACCGCACGGGCAGCTGGGGGCCTCTCCCCCTTCTGGCTGCTTCTAAAATGGTGGCAGAAGCCCTGGCCAAGCCATGGCCACACCAGGGGTGGGGAACCAGGACCCCTGCAAAGGCTTTCCCCCCTCCAGCCACCAGGGCTCCCAGAACAGGGGGACCTCCCCCCCGAGAACAGGGGGAGGGGGCCTTGGTGGCTCCCCCACCCCCGCCCGGCCAGGCCGCATGGGGAGGGGGGCCAGACCGGGTTGGGCCAAGCCGGGGCCCAGCTGGTTGTAACCTGTGCCACCAACAGAAGTGAAAAAGAGAACAGAATAACTTTACAGTGTAATTTATGAAAATGAAATAAATTTAAATTGGTTACGAGGGCTGTCAACCACCAAATCAGCCCTCAGATTGGTCCTTGCAGCCCACAGAGGAAGCTCCAGAAAGGGAACAGCCCTCCTCTGTTTCTGTGCTCGATGCTGCTCCTCTCAGAAGACCCTCCCCAACGCAAAACCAGAACATAAGTCTCTCTATCTCTTTCTTGAAGGCTCTCTTCAGTACTGGAAGGCCAGAACTAGGTCATGCCAAAGCCTTCTCTTCTTTATAAAGGAAAGAATGAATAATCAGACACAGAAATAAAGGTTTTATGGAAAGTTCCTGACGTTCATTTTGATGATCCATACCATGAAAGAGATGTGCAAAACTGAAGGTCAACAGTAAAAAATGTAGAGAAATGCATTCACTCATTTGACTACTGCATGCCATACATGTCTGTGCATCATAAAAGTATTAGGATAAAAACCGTTTCTTTTTGTGATTGGTAAATTCAGGGAAACACACACACACACAAAAAAAAAATCCCTTTTTTTTTTTTTTTCTCTGATATCAGCTCTTGAAAAGTTCCTTCTGGCTTTTACCATAATTTTGCTGGTTTTCACTCAGACCTTCTCAAATCTGAGCCCATCAGTCAGGGATCCTGCCAAAGATGCTGAGTGAGAGGGGAGGAGTTCTCTTTCTTACACAGACTGCTCCATCTCCAGAAATAGAGAAAAAAAATCCTCAGGGGCTTCCCAGTGTTAGGGAGTAATCTCAGGGATTATGAGAACCTCTTTAATATGCTGTACATAACCTGTGTTCCTCAAACTCCAATTTGTTACACCATTGCAGAGTAGGAGAAAACGAATTGTGACTCATTGACCTCACCTTTTGTGCTGGGGACACATGGAGCAGGGAGGGGGATAGTGGCCCATCCCCCAAGAATGCCACTTGAGAAGCACATGGCTTGAAACAAGAGAACAGTCAGCTCTCTGGGAGCCTCCCATGAGGCTGCAGGGACCAATCAGAGACCTGGGTTAGTGATTGACAGCCCAGGAAACCAATTAGAATGCTGTTTCACTTTCACAAATCACAGGGAAAAAGGGTTAGTGGGGTCTTTTTGCCTTTCCGGTTGGGCAGGGGAGCAGGAGCCTCTTTTAGTGCCTGAATGGACTTGAATTGGAGCTCCTCAAAAGAATGGCATTAAGCAAGAAGATCAGAAGTCAGCAGAATGAGACCAAGTTCCTCATAGAGGAGAGATCTGAGGAGTCCCCTGATAATGAAATATTTTTGTGAGCTTAGAGGATTGTGACTTTATTCATTCCTTGAAACTGGGAATATACTTGGGGAGGTTAAAGTGCCTGAAAGACTTTTTTTGCCTCGAAAATGGTCTTAGTCTTTACTAATTTTGACAGATGATATTGGTGATAAGCTGAAATAAGGACATGTTGTGTTTTCTCAGCAGCCTGCCTTTAAAATTGACACCCCATGTATTCACCTAACCCATAATAGCAATAGGAAGGACTGTAGAATGGGAGGAAGAAAATCCATTTTGTTAGTTCTGCTGAAAAGGGTTAAGCTGAGCACCGCTATAAGCACAACCAAAAGAAGGACTTTTCATGGAATGAACTGAAATGATTATTTAATTCAGATATATTAAAATTGGCAAACCCCAGTCACACCGTGACACCTTTCCAGAGATCAAAATAAATGCAGCATAAATAAGCAAGGCCATTTAGTCTGTACTCCATTTTTTCTGAAATTACTTCTTTCTGAGAAGGATTTAAAAGCCTTCTACCAGGAATAATATGAAAACAGTATCTTAACAAGTAAGCAACATTAAGCAATCAATAATTCTATTAATCAGCCTCAGTAAAAATTCAAATACAGCAATAATTTATGCACCTGCTGAAATGTGCAAGGTCAGCATGAGAATGATATGAGCCCTATAGAAAGATTTTGAATCCTATCTGTTGCATTTCACATTAACTCCTGGCACTCTGTATCCTATTAAGCATAACTGACATGATATGATATACAAGAGCCCCAGGCATGATTCAGAAGGTATGACAACAGAACCCCTGCATATGCAGGTATCTCAATTAATTCCCAGATTCCTCCTCCTTCCCAGCAGCAAGAAAGTTGTTTCTCTGTTGCTGTGTCCATAGGTGATTAAATGATTATTTTTTTATTTATATTCACTGACCTAGATGATTATTTAAGAAGGTGTGTATCTGCTTCCCCTGGGATCTCAAATCTAGGCAGTTGACTGGAAGAGTTTTTCCTATTGAGTTAACTCCTTCTATCAGCAGACTTATGTTTTTTGATGTTTCTAAGCAGATAGAACCCATCTCTTATAATTGGCATGAGTGTAAGCCTTTACTGACTTCCCTGTTACCTCTGCACAGAAATTCAACCTGTGCTTGCTTTATTTCAGGCTCTGCAAATTCAAGCAGAAGCAGATGCTTCATTTCACCTATATAATCATGGCTCACAATTTTCTCTTCACAAAACATTCTCTTGGGATGGAGAATGTTTCACTCCAGAAATTTGGGATACTTCTGTCATTCTAAAAATTTTTGCAGTTAACAAGGAGCAGTATGTGGAATGAAAAATACTTATATACATGGAGTTTTCTTGAAGAGCTAATTTTGGTGTGGATTATTCTAACTGAATAGGCAGAAAAAGCCTCAGGGTTGATAGATGTGAGGAAAGAGACTGTTGGGGTTTAAAGTTAAAATTTCCAATTCTTTCACGAAAACTGCTGAACAAATCTGACCTGTGGCTCAAGCACATAAGGAACATAAAAGTTTGGGGTTTAGCTGTAGCAGTTCTATTTATCCTGCAAACATCAGGCTGGGAAATAGGTCAAATCATTTTACTCTGTTCTCTTTCACCACTTTCCTCAGTTCTGAGGCAAGGGAAATTCTTCAAGGAATAAGGGCAATCCTATCTTTTACCTTTCAATCCATGCTATCCAGACAGAGATTTAATAATGGATAACGGTAACCAATCATTTTAATGATGGCAGCTAAGTCTGCTAGGAGCTGAACTATAAGCATCAATTAATTTCAAAGACACTGGAAAAAGGAACTTAACACTTGCACTCAAAAATTTCTTCTTATGTTAAATTTAAAAAAAAAAAAAAGTAAAATAAATTAAAATCAAATTAGTGAAAATACACATTGCATTGATGATGACACCAGAAAGACTCTTATGTGAATCCTACTTAACTTACCGGAGCCTATTGCATGGTCCAGGCCTGGATATTTAAACCAGGGAAATGGAAATGTTTATCTCCTTTTACTAAAATCCTGAGCAAAGACTTCTAGACAGGTATTTCAGTCTTTAAAAACAAACAAAAAAAAATGAACAAACAAACCAAAACAACCAAAACCCCCTACCAAAAACCCAAACCAAACAAATGCAAAACTTGTCTGCCTCCACAGAGCTGAGGGATTTTACTGCATCAGATTGACAGCAGATTTTTTCTGCTTCAGGGAGCGCTGGACTAAATAAACCAAGTGTATAGCTTAATGCATTTATTTCCAAGGTAATGATCAGTCCTGTTCCTTGTTTATATTGTCATTGTATAGCATTAGAAATGTATATGCTTGTGTAAGAACAAGATTGCAGTTTGTCTATAATACTTAAACTATACTTGAAATAGTGCATTTTTCATTAAAAGTTATTTTAGGCATTTTTACTCTGAAAATTTACTTTTTAATATCTTAGGGTCAGTCATTCACACATATACAATATTTTACTCCACATGTACTGAAACCAATGAGACCACCAATCAACAAGAAACTGAGTAGGGATGGCCTAATTTGGACCTTATACAATCATACACATTGCTGAAATCTGACAACAGCCTCTGCATTTAATTTGGTCAGCCTTAAAACAGTGTAATCTATCTGGATTCTTCGAGTCTTTATATGTTTTTTTTCCTTTTTTAGTGTCTTCTCACTCCATTTTCATTCCTTTCCTCTGTTTATGAGTGGTTTAAAGACAGCACTGTAATTAAAACTATATTTTTCAAACCTTACTGCATTTAAGATTTCAAATTATCATTTTTTTCATTCCATAAGGATAATTTTACCTTCTATCTCCCCCAGAAACATCTGGTTTCTTTTTCTTAATTTTGTAGTGTCTTCCTCTTCTGGCAGTAACTTTTCCACATTCTAATTTCCCCCTTCACCATATATCCTCAAATTATACAGACACTGATTCTTTCCTTACCTTTTCCTATGCTACAAAACATAATGACACTGCAATTGCTGTGCACATATTCCTTGCCAAATAATTACCAGTCCCAGAGGAATTTGTGAATCTCAACAGACAAAATTTAGTATTGCATCAACCGTGATAAAAAAACATTTATCAAGATTGGTCTAAAATAAAGGACATTATTTGTGTCCTGCATCTCAGAATTGAAACCAATATCAAAAAGTGTATGCTGAAAAAGGAAAGAGTTTTTCTGGTAAAGTTAACCATTTCAGAGCAAGATAATTACATTGTAGTTTTGCTGATGGATTTCAGTGAAATCTTTTATAGTAATCTACCCACAGTCAAATATTTCAAAGAGAAAGCATAATCTTGTGGTTCAGTTGGTCTCATCTCTCTGTGGGAATCAGCTTCCTATCTGCTCAAGCAGCCAGAATTGTGATACCTCCTAATTATTGTACCTCATCTAATATGGGCTTAACCAGTGGGGTTTTTTTTCAGTGAGTTGGGGAAGTAGTCAATTTGTAATGAAATTACTTATTTTTCTTAAAGCTCACCAGTGCTCATGAGTTTTCCTATGCATATTTAAACTACTTGACTGTAAGTATGAGAAAGATTTTCATGTTCACAGTTATGCACAGGAGAACAAGACTCATTTTTTCAGCTGATGCTCTAAGCTGTACAGAGAAATTTATAGGAAGACATGATGGATTATTTCCATATTTTCACTCTACTTAGAAGCTGAATCTTTCCAAGGGAGGTGTGGACTTCCAAAAGTTGCCAAGAAAACAATGGTTAGAAATCCTTCTAAACTCCAGTAACATAACAAAAGACTTCTACTGTGTTCCTTGCTTGAGCAAGAGTTCCTCCTGGACCATCACAGTCTTCTATTTGCTTGTGTCACAAAGCAGACTTTGGAAAATTGCACAGAAAGTCTGATGCATATACTGAAGCTCTTATTTAGTTACAGGTTCTCAGAATAGCCATGCAAAAGAAATTGAGATATTTCTAACTTATTGGTATGTTTATAGATCCTATGGCACTAGAACTAAGCAAGTCCAAGTGCTGGTTAGGTGCTTGTGGTGCCAGTGAAAGTTCCAATGGCTCCTCTATCACATTCCACATTCTTTAGATTGGTACTGTGTACAAACTATTCTGCTGAAACTTTACATTCTAACTCAAACAAATTCCAATAATCCAAAAGAAAGCTTTTATTCTGTCTTCATGTCTATTGTGTCTGGCTGGGAATCACGTTACAATTATTTTTATTATTTATTCACAGTAGCAGTTATTAGATCTTTCATGCTGCTGAAGTTCTTAAAAAACAAGTTTAGGTTGGAATAGTGATATAAAACATAAATCAATGTGTACTTCTTATTGATATATTCCCAAAACACTCATGAGGATTTTGGATTTTTTTAATGATTATGTCCTACTCAGCAGAAGATTAAGTTAATGCTTATATCCTAAAACTGACTTGCTATTTTTCTTCTCTCATTATAACAAGACAGATAACTGGGCAAGTGGAAAGGGCATAATTGCAGCAGATATATTTTTTGTCTCTGTTTTTAGAAATAACTGTTTCACCCAAACATAGTTTTATATGTATTGGAATTTAGACCTAGCATCAAAAATTGAAGGGATATATAAGTCCTCAGGATGAAAAATTTCATGCTTATTTTCCAGGATATCCATATGCTCTGGTGAAAAAAAAAAAAAAAAAAAAAAAGCTTGAAGAAAATATTATTCTATTATTTAGGTTGATTTCTTTTTCTATCCAATACAAATAGTAGAAGTATTTTGAAGGTAACCATTTTAAGGTTCCCATAGGAAAGGACAATGAAAATGATGTTTCTGAAAACATCTATTCATTGCCATATAGATGCAATAACATCTGTGAAAATTCAGTGTACTGGCTTATTAATGTAATGTGTTGGTTTAAGAAAATATGAACCAGGTATTTATTCAAAGATGTAATTACTCATTATAAAGAACAAGATTAACCACATCAAACATCTTAGGATGATACTTTAATATTTTTCCTTATTTAGTCTGTGACACCTCAGGACCCCATCTTGACACCTTTCTCGACCCTGCAATGCACTTGTGTTTTAAGAATGGCTGGTAGGAGGGAAAGGGAAGCTGGGAAAGCAGAGGCATAAGTGACCTCTGCACTGCAAACCAATTACGTGCCCTAAGATGCGATTGTCCATGGCACGAGATCTTGCTTAGGGTCAATGGAAATAAAAAGAGAAAAATCTAGCAAAGCTTTTTCTCTGATTTGAAACTATTGTATAAGATAAAAAAACCCTCAAACCTCTCATGCTCTGAGCACATACTCACTGGTTCAGTATTTTCAGTGACACAATTTTGATTTGGACTGTAGAAAAGATCCAGTCTCTCAGTAGGTTACTGAGGCACAATTATTCTTCATTTCACTAGAAAAATCTCTTTTCATTTCTGTCTGCATTAAGCAAGACCACCTGCTGTGGGTCATGATTTATTGTGAATGGAAAACAACTCATTTTGTAGTCCTCTGGCTTATGTAAAGGTGTAAAATAGCGATGGAGCTATTTTCTTCATGTATGTTCCCTGCCACTTTATGAAATAAGTCCCATGACATCAGAAGTGATGAAGTAAGAGTTTCCTCGTATGAGTGTCAGGATTGTTCTGGCATGCAAAGGGAGCAGGGTGAAGGAGGAAACAAAGTAAAGCTCTCCTTCTTCCTGTTTTTTTTCTTCATGTCTTCCATTGCTGGTTATAGGCATACTTCATCTCAAAGAGATTTGAGTTAAAATTCATTTATTGGCATCCTAAAGAGAGAATTCCTATCCAAAGTACCATAGTTTTTATCTAAGATTCTTCTTGACCATACTCAAATATTATCTGTGGCAATTCTATCTCCCAATCTCAGTTCTTTTTCTTCTGATTATAGTAAAATCAGAAATTCAAGGAAAGAATAGACAAGATGAAACCACATATAACCCTATATTACAAGGTAACTCAACAGCAAAATTGCCAGAATCTTTAGAGCAACATAACCTACTAGAGCAAAAAGGAAATTTCTGAAACTAGACACAGGAGGTCTAAAATCACCTCCTCTGAAGCATATAATGCTTAATATTTAATAGTTTGTTCAGGTTACACTACAGTATAAATAAAAGAAAACAGAAATGAACTGAACATTTTTAGATTCCTGCAAGTCTCCTGTAAGACATGAATAGCCACATAGCTCAAAATACTAGCCCAAATCTAAATTTCTGACAGAATCACAAAATCTTGGGATAGGTAATGTTGGAAGGGACCCCTGGAGGACATCTAGTCCAACCTTCCTGCCCAAGCCATCTCTCTTGCAGCACATCATATCACGTCACTCAGGATTGTGTCCAGACAGCTTTTGAATATCTCCAAGAAACAGACTCCACAACTTCTTGAGGCAGCTTGTTCCAGTGCTCTGTTACCCACTCATTAAACAAGCTCTTCCTCAATTCAGGGGGAACTCCCTGCTTATCAGCTTCTGCCCATTGCCTCTCATCTCATGGCTCAGCAGCACTGAGTTCCATCCTCTTGATACCTGCTTTTCCAATATTCACGTGCATTGATTGATCATATCCCTTCTCAATCTTCTCCAGGCTAAACAGTCCAGCTCCCTCAGCCTTTCCTCATAAGAGAGGGGCTTCAGTCCATTAATAATCTTTGTAGACCTCTCCTGGACTTGCTACAGGAGTTGCATGTCTCTCTCATCCTGAGGAACCCAGAACTGGACATAGAACTCCAGACATGGCCTCACCTGGGGTGAGAAAAGGTGTAGGATCACCTCCCTCAATCTGCTGGGACTGCTGCTCTTAATTCACCCCAGAATACCTATTGACCTTCTTGGTCACCATGACACACTGGTTCATGAACAACTTGTTGTCCATCAGGGTTCCCAGGGCTCCCAGCAGTTCTGCACAGAGCTGCTTTCCAGCAGTTCTGCTCCTAGCCTGTCCTGCTCCACAGGGTTATTCTTCCTGAGCAGCAGGACCCTGGGTTTGCCCTCACTGAATTTCAGAAACTTCTTCTCTTGCCCATCTCTCCACTCTGCTGGGGTCCCTCTGAAGGGCTGCACAGCCTTCTGGGGTATCAGCCATTCCTCCCAGCCATCAGGAAACTTGCTGAGGAGGCACCTGCCCCTTCATCCAAGTCTTTGGTGAAGAAGTTAAACTTCAATACTGGGCCCAGTATTGAAGCTAGGGGAGCATCACTAGTGACAGGTCTCTAACCAGACTCCGTGGCACTGTTCACAACTCTCAGGCATGACCATTCTGACAATTCTCAATCCACTTCACTGTCCACTTATCCAGCCCACTCTTCCTGAGTTTACACTTGAGGATATTGTGAGAGATAGTGTTGGAAGCCTTGCTGAAATTGAGGTAGAAAACATCCACTGCTCTCCCCTCATCTGTCCAGCCAGCTGTCCTGTCAGCTGTGGGAGGCAATAAGATTGATTAAGCATGATTTCATTTTGGTTGGCATACATGTTGACTACTGCTGACTATCTTGTCTTCCATGCCTCTCAAGATGGCCTCCAGGATTAGCTGCTCCATCACTCTTCCAGAGATTGAGGGAGGCTGGAAGACTGGCAGTTCCCCAGGTCCCCTTTCTCACCCTTTTTGTACATTGGAGTGACATCTGCTTTTTTTTAGTCCTCAGGCAATTCTCCTGATCACCATGACCTTGCAAGGGTGATTGAGAGCCACCTAGCAATGACATCCACACTTTTGGGTACATCCTTTTTCATTGTGAGGGGCAAATCATATAAATTGGTGTAAATATACCTAACAGAATACTGTGAGAAATTATGAAATTTATTTATTGAATCAAGAGATTAATAGAAAAGTGTAGCCTGAACTGTCTTTCTCAGTGAAAGCAAATCTTCAACACATCAGACCAATGTACAGTTTTCATCACTCTAGTGACATAACCTTTTGGCAGTCATGACTTTAGACAGACAGGCTACCACAAGCATTAAAGAACAGAACTCTCCTAAAATCACCTACTTTAAAAATGCAATTCTAAGTGTTCTGAATTATAGATTATTTTATTTCAATGAATTTCAGACAAGAAAACCACTAATCTATATCCCAGTTCAAAGCAGGAAACGGACTCATTTTAGAGCAATATATAAATACAATTTCAAAAATAAAATTTCCATTTGGAATAAGTATTTCTAGTATACATAGATATTTAGACCCAAATATTTATGGACTCATGGTTCTTTTCAGTTTGCTGACTTGCAGGGAACATACTCACGTGGTCTGCAAAACACAATTAAAATAATGTTATTGTACACTTTGGTATAAATTCAGGTTAGCCTAAGCACAAGGCTGTATTCTGTGCTTAGGAATTTGAAGATGATGAAGTATCTCAGATACCTCTTGGGCGCATTATTATTCTGAACTATAATTTATCTTCCACTTTCTGACACCCCATTTCTCCACAAATAATATCTTCCCCAAAGACTGTTCTAATGTTTACTGCTCCACTTCCCCACATCCATGTGTCTAAAAGTAAGTGGAATGGAAAGTCATCATCAACACAGATTTTTCTATCTTATATTTGAGATATATTCCAAATAGATTGTATAAATCCAGGATACACAGAAGAAAAATACACTCACTTTTGAAATACTGGCAGAATCTGGGTCATTAATGTTGTGACAGGATAACTCAAGACAGAGAGTGCTGACCAAAAATGATCCAATTCAAAGGTTCTGCTGGTAGAGATAAGTGAGCCAGCAAAACTAAAACACAGGAGGTGACCAAGTATATCAAGTAGAACTCGCTTTATTCATTTAGAGTCTTTCTACTTAAATCAGTGAACTGTCATGAACTTTTGAATGAATAGCTCTTAGTTTGCTAAATTCAGTACCTAGACTTTGTTACTTCAGTTGTTTTGACCTGAAATAACATGAGAAAATGTCTGGTAATTTTTCAGTGGAACTTAATGACTCCATATTAATGGATTTTTAATAGAGCAGGGAAAAGTAGAAGTTAATATTTTCATAAACACTAAGTGAAATAGCACCTACTAAGTTGTCATTAAAATATGAAATTAGGTAACAGTTTAATTTTTTAGACATAGGATTACTTATTAGTTTGAGTCAGATGTCAGAATGTATTTAAAAGGCCTCTTAAAATAGAAAAAAATATTATAGCTTGCTCCTTAGCTAATACAGTGTACTTAATGCCTAATTTCAATGACTCCTTGGACATAGCCTGTCCTTCCCTGTACAATTAGTTCTTTTTGTTTATCATATAGTCTTCTCAAAGACACGGTAGCCTATCATTGCACAGTATGTTCAATCCTTCACTGCACACTTGTGTACAAGTGGTTGTTTTCAGATTAATTTGAATTGCATGCTACCTCAAAGTAAAAGATCAAGTCCTGTTTGATGAATGAACCACAGTGCAGAACCCAGTAGGTGGACCCAGTAAGGGCCCTCTTCTGGCAGCAATTTCACAGGACAGCTGAGCTGATGGATCTTGCTTGAACCTAAATCCAGAGATCACACACTTAGTCCTCCCCGTCTTCTAGGAGGCCATTCAATATAATAACTAAGTAAAAACTATGACTGTCGGTCTTAGAAAGAAGGAGAAATTTTCAACCTGTTACTCTATCCTCCTTTCTTCTAAACAAAATAGATATTAGCAACAAATCATCTTGACACCACACTGTAAAGCATCTAACTTGCAGAACAGAGCATCTGCATTGGCAGCTATTATTCATTAGCAGAATATATCCAGATAAACTTTATTTTCAGGGAAATAACCTGAGAATCCACTTTGTACCAATGTTTGAATTAAGATGCTAAGATAGGGTTATTCAGTCAACAGCTTAAGGATGAAAGATATAGGCTAAAAGTAGATTCTCCATTCAAACAGTGGTAACTGAAGAGAATTGAAGTATAATACTGATTTTTTACCTCAGAATTTGTGGTCCACTGCACTCAGATGCTGATGAAAATGGAACATCTTTTAAAAGGCATGTATGCAAATATTCAGAGTAAACATGATTCTTCATGCACATGGAAGTCATATATACTTAGTGTGTGCAGGAACAGTGTCTTAATCACTTAGGTAAATCTTGAGATATAAACTGCATTTGTTACTTGATAATTTACAGATTTAGCTTGGCTTCTTTGGCAGGCAGGCAGGCAAAGATGGCTTATGCCAGTTCACAGAGAGGTCAGCAGTATTGATTTTGGCATAGGTTGCGAAGTAGACTATACAAATATTTTATTGCCTATTATCCAGTAAAAAATCTTGGAATAAAAACTGAGTGGACAGCTTGCTTACAAAGATAATTATTCTTTTTTCACATGTGTGATAATACTTGCAATACAATTCAGATAATATTTATATAATAAACCACGATCAAATAAAACAGAGATATAAAGAAATATTCGGTCTAAATGTTTGGCTAGATGACAGAGACTGCAGGAGGATATAACATTATTAGTACATTATATGTGGTCTGTACACACAAAGCCATTAATAGTTCAATACATAATAAAGTTTTTTGTTTTGATGCAATTTTTTGAGATGCAAAATAGCTCATTTGAAATGACCCAATATATCAGAAACAAAAGGTAGGATTAAAAGCTATGCCAACTTGCATGATTTATAAGTAAATTAGTAACGTGAAATTTATTTCTTTTATATGTGGTTTAAAGTAAGTAAAACAAGAGCTGTTTAAGCTCATGAATTTACTAAATCATATAATACAGTTCCTTTGGAAATTTTACTTTGATTTAGGAAATGTTCACGGTAAGAATTAGTTTCACAGTGTAGACAAATTAACTGCGGTCCCTTAGATAACAAGATTAAAATCAAATCTGCTTTTCTAGTAAAAAAAAAAATATTGATTTTAACTACTGAAGACCAATACAAAAAGCTTTCCACAAACTCACATTCTACTGATAACAGAAGACTATGTGAAGACCATGTAAAACAGTGCAGCCAGAAAACTCACTTTAGGCTGCAAAGCTACCACAATTAAAATTTCTAGCTAAATGACAGGTAACATTTAGTTCTCACAAAAATGCTACTTGTTGTGTGAAATAAGTAACACACGGCACAAAGCAAATTTTGAGGTTTTTTTCTTTTTTTTGAAGATGCAGAGATTTCTATAGAGACACTATTTATGTGATTCTGCTCCACAAGTACCTAGGAAGGTCAAGCCCTTATACTGCAAGGAAGTTAATACAAAATGCATTGATTCAAATTAACAAGTATGAGAACAAGGCTGCTTTACTTTTCTTCCCAGTAGAAAAATCCTTTCTATATAGCCCCTGTGAAAAAACAGAATGCCGAGAGCGGGTATATTAGTTGCACATCATAAGGACAGATTTTACACTGTACCTACTGACACAATGATAAAGCTACAGCTGCTACAACTTATTCAAAAATCAATTCCTTGTTACAGGCTTTTTGCAATTCTTCTAGAAGTGTCTTGAAGAGAATTGCTATTCTCACTGCAGGTGCAAAAGTACTGGCAACTATTCACGTACTCTAGAAATGATAGCCAATAAATCACTTATTACGGTAGCAATAATATTCTCTATTGTACTGACTATAATAGCAGTACTTACTAATAAGATAGAGGAACCATAATCACTATAAATAGGAAAATACGTTCTAGTATTCATTTTAACACATTTTCAAATCTTAACAAAATCAGCTCCTATTTAAAAGCCAAGTGAGAAATTTAAGAAAGGAACACGGCAGGTGTTGCATAGTAACAACAATCTCACTTTTAAAAAAAAAGAAAAGGTTATGAAAAATATGTACATTATTTTGTGAAACCTTTAATCTTGATATATTTGTGTCTTAAGAGAGAACTTCAGCAATGATAGGGTGATAAGAAGGGTAAAATCATAGAATTAGAAGTGGAAATTTAAATCCTACACTATTTCTCATTTTGCATATTTACACAACTGTTTTTCTACTTCCTAGGAATTCCAGTCTTTAGACATATTTAGAGAATATGTGGTTGGGTGGCTTCTTCTATTTTTTTCTTCCCCACCCCTCCTTCTTTTTTATAGAATAATAAAATCACAGAACAGTTTGGGTTGGAAGGCACATTTAAAAGTCATCTAGCCCAACTCGCCTGCAGTGAACAGGGACATCTTCAATTTTATGAGGTTGCTCAGGGTCCATCCAACTGGACCTTGAATGTTTCCAGGGATGGAGCATCTCTGGGCAACCTGTCCTCATGTTTCATAACCCTCATTGCAAAAAATGTCTCTCATATTTAATCAATTCAAGTACATCTACCCTCCTTCAGTCTAAAGCCATTACCCCTTGTCCTGGGTGAGGAAGACTGTGACAATGGTAATAAGAAAGAAGACTGGAAGCAAATCAAACATCATAAAATTATAAATATATTGACTTGATGTAAATAGTGTAAGCTGCAGGAACTACTACTTGAAAACTTCACAAAAGACATCAGTGGAGAACCAAAGTTGCAGCTGAAAACTAGGCTGCTTCTCAAGTGAAACTTTGGGAATGCACTGGGGGAGAGATACCAAATACACTCTGAATGCCAAATTAATTCAAAAGAAACCATCGCTTTGTGGGGTTGCAGCTGAGGGCAGGGGAAGAATTTGAAAGACTGCTAAAATTTCAAAGCTGCACAGCAGAAGAAATATCCCTTGAAAAATAATGTGGCAATTGAAAAAGAAACACTAAGGAAAAAGATAAACCTTCTGCTATTATGACTATAACTCTAAGAAGTGTCAGCCCGGAAATTAACTCCACCTCCAGCTGAAAACAATGATGAGGCCAAAGGGAAACAATGCAGACAGCTGTTTGCCAACATATTGAGTTCAGCATTGTTAAACAACTTCTTTCAAAGATATGTGTGAAAGACATGAAACCATTCATTAAAGTCATAATAGGAATGCAAAACAAGACCCCTTTTAACTGGGATAGAGCTGGATGAAATAATTAACTGTTTAGAAAGCACAGAAATAAAATTTAAAATGGTGGTACAGTACTGTGTACTCACAAAAATTACTGATTAAATAAAGATAATATTCCCATAAATTAAAAAAAAAAATTTTTGGGGGAAGACTTCTCAGGTATATGTTAATACTACTTCTGCATCAGGGCTGAAAAATGGTTAATTTTGTTTTGTAAGTTTAAGTGAGATATAGAAAATACCATTACTTTTATGATTACTACTGATTTCTTAGCATTTCTCGTCCAAATTGTATCAATTCACAATGGTAATTCTCAGGCATGCTTTAATATAAATAAGTAGTAAATTCCTAAGTCAATTCACCTGTACTGCCCTGGTAAATACTCCAGATGCTGTGAAAACACCTTTTGGTTGAGAGATCTCAAGATAATTAATTTTGTTTCAAATTGACACCAAAGAAAGAAACAGATAAAAATCTAAGGAACTGGGCTTATTAGTATGGCAGACAGAAAAATTAGGACGAAGATAAATAAAGTCAACAGAAGAACGGGAAGGTTTGAATGTGGAGATAGAAGTACTGAATTTAAATAGAAGCATAGTATCTGGAGTCCTCATAAAGAAAAATCAGATGGCTGACAGTCTGTCTGGATAAACAAACAGAAAAGCCAGAATTTTAAAAGTGAAAGTGTCTATAAACATATGGATAAAGGATCAATGAGTTACACAAATCAAAGTCAGAAATACAAATATCTGTAAGCACATTTGAACTTCAATTTTCTAAGGAATTTAAAATAACATGAAATTGGTTATCCAGAGGTAGAGTAATGGAAACGACTGCATCAGTTGTAGAAGCAAGCTTTTTTGTTTAAAACTTAAATTAAAATCCATAAACTGTATATCTATAGATTTCAGGTATCAAATATTCAATTAATCATTCATGAGGTTTTAACATGGACTAACAAACAGAAAACCCACTGTTCTTCTTACTGTCACAAGTATGTATGAGGTGGGGCAAAAAAGGAAAGAAAAATGCCTCAACTACTACAATCCTGCTTGACTACAGTTCAGAAACAGCTCAGAGAGGAAATTACAAAGAAAAGGTAATTGTACATGGAGGAAAGTGAACTAAAATCAAAATTTTTTTTCAAACATGAAAATGTGCCTTTATTGTTTTATCACTTTTCTCAGACAATTGAAATGTATCCATGCTAATTTATCTAAATTTAAACAGAATCTCTGATAGAAATGACTCATGGGAAATTATTTTATAATTTAGAAGAGACCAGGTTTTATAGAACTGACTTACAGCAAGAAATTTTATATAAACTGTAAAATAGCAACAACAAATATCCCTAAACCCACCAAAAAAAACCCAACAACAGAAAAAAAAAAAAACCTTATGTTGAAAGGTAGGTTATCACATGAGGGACGCCAAAGATGTTCTTTAATAACAGACCTTGATACTGATCCCATTTATTATTTCCACTGGTGACAGTAATATGAGGAATTCTAGCAAGACAAATTTCAGAGGCAGTTTCAGAGGCAATCATACTACTGAAGACTGCATTACTGTCCTTCAGGAATAATTAGATTTCTTTGCAGATAAAACCAACCAACCAACCAAACAAACAAAAACACACACAAAAATTGCAAACCTCCAAAAGAAAATTTCTTGTACTTGGAGACTAAGAAAATGCATGTCCTAAAATGAGAAAGGCAGTATTTGTTGATTCTACTATTATGGCTGATTATTATGACTTAACTGAAAAAGACCAAATTAAATTCTAACATTCAAGAACTGAGAGGCATTCAGTAATGGAGAACTAGGTGTTCTTATCTACAAAGCACTGAAAATGCCTCCTGGATAATCCTTTACAGACATCTGATGGATATTTAAAAATACAACATTTATTTAAAGTAGGTTGGTGTGGAGAAGAGTTTCTAGGTTTATTTAAGTAAAAACAGTCTCATTTTCTTGTGTTAGCAATATAAAAGCTGTATTGACATTTAGTTACTGACCACAATATGAGATCTGTTTATGTTACTCAGGAGTACCAAGCTTTTTTGTATCCAGTAAGAGCCAGCTTCCTCTGGTCACTGTGGCTGTAATTATTCCTTGGTTCAAAGAGCTGTACTGAGAATCTTCTTGGGTGATAATGTAACATACTATGGTTAGATGGGGTATTAGTAGTTTTATAACCATCAGACGTTCAAAGTTCTTGAAAAGCTCATCATCTCAGAGGTTAATCATTTTGAGATTGGATTTTACAAGTTCATGAGCAGTAAAGAAGTGTAAGGGGAGAATATGAGGCTAAATAAATAATCTTGCAGCATGAAATTTTGAGATAAAGAATCATGTCTTAAAAGAATATTTAAGATGGAAGTGGATTTCTGTGCATCATGGATTTGTATTTAGTAGGCTTTAAGCCTCTATGGTTACCAAATAATACTGAGAAGTTCTTGACATGACAGACAAACATATAGAAAAGGAGAAACTGTGCAGATGCAAAAGTTGGGAAAGATTCCAAGCCCTTACCTCCCTTTTTCAGATCAGCAGCAGCATTGCAGTAGGAAGTGCACATGTATGTGATCAGTTCACATGGCTGACAGATCTGAATGGTTCTTAGTGTAGATGGAGGAGTCTGTGTCTACACACAGATGCTGAGGTACACACAGAAAAGAAAAATGTCTCAGTAGATCTAAAGATTTATGGATACCTGGAAGGCATGGGAGAAATTTCAAATCCCATATCAATGCAATAATACCAGTCATTTGATACAAGGCATAAAATCCATATCAGACCCAGGGTACCTGAATGATTCTTTCCAAGAAGATTATTTGCAGTTAAAAAAGCAGAATCTCTAATTATCAATACCTTCAGTATTTCCTCTTGTGCATTTCCTCTTCTATCATTTATTTAAAATAAACTTACATATATAATACAATTCATAACAGCATCAGAGAAAGAAAAAGAACATTCTGAATTCTTCATTTACTGTCATTACATGGCTCAGAATCTGTTCCACATTAGCTCAATACTGCCAGTGCAATAATTTTAGGGTGACTTTTCATGGTTTTTCTAGAAACTCAGGCTCTGAAGTCATGAGGCAATGATCATAAAATGCAAGGATGATGGATAAAACTCCCTTAACTTTTAATGGTGAACCTAAGCATCTACAAGTTATTTCTTGCTCTGGTTGCACACCTGATCTTGAGCAATACAGGCATACAAAATATAATGACCTGGTCTATGTAACAAGATGAAAAACGTAGCTAAATTAAAATCCCTATTCAGTTTATCATTAATGTAGTTCTAAACTCACTCAATAATTCAGGTTGAAAAAAAGGAAATTTAAAAAATTGTACTAATCAGCTTAAAGATAACAGTGAAACACAGTCAACCTTAATTCTACTCTAGATGTTTGACTACTGTCACTACTTAATGGCAATGAAAGCAAAGGTTTTTATATCAAAAAGGTGAAATACGCCCCAAAATTTCAGAAATGCACAGACTACAGGACACATACAAATGTGTTCAAAGCTCAAATTTTAAGTCTCAAATGATAGAAAACTACAGGTTTCTCCATAGTTACATATAACCTATATGCTCATTAGTGGCTGAATGTACAGCGGACCTCAAAATTCATCAACATTTTAGGTGGATTTTTACACAGGATTCAGGAACAAATTCTTATGCAGGAGAATAGCTCCATTTCTCTCAGGCTCCATTTTTACACTTAACAAAAACAGAAGGTACAAAGTCTCAAAATAATTTCAATGGTGGAATTATTTTAAAATATTTGGTTCATCAAGACAACTTCTGCTGCTCTAAAGAGCTATAGCAGTTAATTTCATTATGCCAAAGTGTTTTGCAAGAGAGTAGTCTAGGTAGTTTTACACCTTCTCTGGACTTTTTACTCTAACTGTAAAAAAAATTATAAAAAAACCCCTTGAACATCAAATACCTTACAAAATAAGATATTGATACTAGTAATACAACAGCAGAATAAAAAGCAAGTTTAGGATGAGCCCTGAGGTATGTTTGTAAGAAAAAGGTTAATGCCTATTAGTATCATAGAATCACAAAATTTATGAGGGTGGAAGGGAGCCCTTGAGGTCAGCTGGTGCAACCCCTTGTGTTCAAGGAGGGACTCCTAGATCTGGCTGACCAGGATCATGTCCAGTTGGATTTTCAATGTCTCGGGGAGAGACACCCCACTACCTCTCTCGGTAGGACTTTCTCCAGTATTTCCATGCTCTTCCTCTTCTGAAAAGCCCAGAACTGGACACAGCCCTCCAGATGTGGTCTTCCCAGTGCTGAGTAGAAGGAAGGATCTTCTTCCTCAGACTGCTGGCAATATTTTTTCTAATGCAGTGCTGGATACAATTGACCTTTTGTGGAAAGAGCATATTGCTGGCTCATGTTCAACTTGAATGATTACCAGGACTCCCAGGTCCTTCTCTCTGACAAGATGCTTTTCAGATGAGTTGTCCCCAATATATACTGATGTGCAGGGTTGTTCTTCTGCAGGTACAGCACCTGTTGAACTTCATGTGTTTCCTTCCACTCCGTTTCTCCAGTTTGTTCAGGTCTGTTTGGATGTGATCACAGCCTTCAGCCTGCTAGCCAGTCCTCCCAGCTTTGTGTCATCAAGAAACGGGCTAAGGATACAACCTGGGCCGTCATCCATCCAGTAACAAAGATGTTAAACAGCACTGGACACAATTTGACTTCTGGGCTCCTTCTGGCCTGTCCTTCCTAAAGATCCTGTATCCCTCCATTCAAGTCTAGTTGTGGAAGTTGTCCCACCACCCTAACACGATCCCATCAAAATTGTTGTCTTGCTGCTGGTGTTACCAGGATTCCTTGTATGTAGATCACATTCGTTACTGTCAGACATTGAACATAGTCTACTGGATGAGCCGTTCACTTGTTCACTTGAGGAAAAAAAAAAGGTCAATAAAAAACAAAAAACAAAAACAAAACCATTATTGTGTCTCATGACTGTTTCTTTCAGAGAGGATAGGTATAAGTGTCATCCCAAAGTGTGAAAACTTGCACCTGAATGCAGAAAATCTAAATACACTAATTCTTCTTCCTCATTGCAGGGGCTTTGCATAAAAGAACTGTACATAAAACAGCAAATGGCTACTGTGGAACTTTCAAATCTTCATTTTCTTTGTGGCATTAACCTCTGAAGCCATATGTGTGTCACAAACCCATAATTCCACTTTACAGTAACTCAGAGCTCAGTTCAGGCTTTTCTTACACCTACTAATAGCTTTTGATTTATGCTTTATGGTCTACCCCTTTACACCATAACCAAAGATGATAAAATTATTATAATGAACATTTGCAGATGCTTCTCTGTCTAGAAATATTTCTTTTTGAACAGATTTTTATAACACCTCTCTTCCTTTTGCAGGCATTTAGAAATCAGAGCTGGGTCAAAGTCTGAGTCTCATTTTTTTCCTTTGGGAACTCTGTAGAATATTTAATCTCTAATTCCCATTTGAATCAAGGACTATGAAATAAAAGAAAGGTCAGAGGGAGCCTGTAGCCTCTTATTTTCCCTTCCTCTTCCCTTCCTTGAATTTTTTTTATTAACTACTTAATTCAGACTATGAAGAAAGAGAAAATACTGTGGTTAAGGCTTGCCAACAAAATGACTGATTTTTGTGTAAATCACTAGTGTATGACATCATTTTATACAAGAGAATGTGATGTCAATAAATATCAAGCAGACTTCCTGATGTAAACTGATGGTGTATGATTTAGTTTCTTAATTGTCATAAAAAATAACCAAAATCAAGTTTCGCAAGGCATCGTTATTTGAAACCCGTAATGCCCGTGTTCCAGCTTATCTATTCCAAGTAATTTAAAGATCATTGTGACTGGAATCAGATTGCAAATCTTTTATTTTTTTTTTTTTATTTATGTGATTATGAAATTAAATATACATGCACTAGGATTTTGGAGAAGTCTATTGAGTGGCCTTTTGTGGAAAAATAACTGGGGGTAAAAAGAGAGTGGTACAACAATTATAGGGGAACCTACAGTTTCTACTCTCTGGATGGAACATGGTCAACATATCTGACCTCCCACACAATATAATATAAGGAGAACAAAACAGAGGGTAGAATGGAGGGGAAACACCACGTCCAGACTCTGTTACAACCATTGCAGAGGAACTCAGTGGTACCTTCTAGCTGACAAGCTGCACAGCAGCTGAAAACCAAGGGAGATAAAGGAAAATGTCCTGCTACTGAATCAGCAACCGTGGTGAAATCATTCCCCTTGCTGTGAGGCATGTCCCCATCCTGGGGTTATCTCAGATGCCATGCTGAGATACCTGCCCCCAAGGCACAGCCATCCCTGACTGAGTAAGATGTATGACTGAAGTGACTAAAGCTCCCCCTAAACACAAATAAACAGTATAAATGTAAGTTAAGAATGAGCTGAACTTGCCTTTTTCCCTATGGGAACAAGAAATGTACTATATGTGTGCTGAATTATTATCTTGTGCTAGACTTTTTTAGGGATTAGATCTTGTTACTGCTTTAAATACGTTTTTGCAGTCAGATACCATCACCAGCAGTCTTTGAACTTTAACCTGTCACAGTTTTACTGATTAAGAGCGTTATTCTGTAAACTGTTAATGTGAGTCCTTCAAGAGTGCTGGCAGTCTGGCAGTGGGTAAAGGTGTGGAGACTCCAGAGGGGGCCTCTGTTTGGAGTGTGACCCTGAACAAATCCATCGAGCTGCCCTCCAATCCAGTGAACTGCTCAGTGAAGGCTCCCCATAACAGGGCAACAAGAGACCAGAAGGGCAGAAGGGTCTCACATTTCCTGGGGCTCTGACAGACTAATCAAACATGAAGGGTTTAAGTGAATATCCCCTTTTCACATGATACTTTTGAAAAAGGGAAAAAGAAAAAAAAAGAAAAAAATGAAAGATTTAAACCGAAAGTTAATGTTAGATTTTTACTCCGCAACTTCTGTAGAATTTGGGCTATTTGCTTAGGTGCTTGTTGGTTTATCAGATACTTCTGAGCTAATGGGGATTCATGAATGCATAATTACTGGCTCTTTCAAGCACTGAGTTTTGCACAGTTTTTATGGCAATAGCTCAAAATCAAAAGAAGCTATGCAACTCTGTGATTTATTGCTTACCAATATAATATAAGGACTTTTACAGCTGTTCAATTCTTGTTGATTTTGAATAACAAGGTTACAGTTAGGTGTCAATTCTTGAGAAACCATGAAGTCATCTTTCCTTTTAGTCAGGAAACTACCAACTCTCACCCAAATTTTCTACACCCCAATCATGTGTTTAATATCTTTCAAAATTGGAGGCTTTTTTTTTTCTCCCCAAGTAATTCCCTTTTTATTTTCACCTCTTATGTATTAGTATTTTAATGATCACACTTTTAATTTGACATATAATTAAATAGGAAAAAATGTTCTGAAATAAAACTCGTAACAATAAAAGAATGATACCTGCTTTGCTACAGCTCACTGCTCTTCTTTCTATAAGTGGATAAAAAATTAACTTTGTGCTTCCTTACATACTGCAGAAGTTAGGACCATCTTTCATTAGGCAATAGCACTGAATGTTGAAATCTATTCTCTTATGCTGGATTTCTGTACACATGCAAATAAAAATGCTCCCCTTCACAAGGTCATTATTCTCCATATAATTGCAGAGGCCAGCCTTTAATAGCATTATATAATAGGGAGGTGCTCTCTCAAATATTATCATTTGATGGCTCAGTGCAGCACTTCAATAACATATACCTTAATGTTGCATGTAGAAGTGCAACAGACCATTACTGCATTCAGACATACCTTCAGATCAGTGATCACGTAAAACCTTAAATTGAAAGAAAGGCTGTTCAAATAGCTATAACCTACTTGTCTCTCTGCAGCAACAAAAATATTAGTGAGCCTTCAACATACAGTTTCTCAGTTCTTTCCTTTCAGAAAAAAAACTGGCACCTGGAGAAAGCAAATGAGTAAACATTTTTCCAATACTCATTTGTATCCTGTCAGATATGACAGCAGGAAAGGATTTTGAGGCGTTGAATTGTTGTTTATTTGTTTGTTCATTTGTTTGGTTTAAATTAAAGTGTATGCATCTATACTGTTTACAGAGATTTGTGCATCTCCAGGTTTCCTTCACCTCATCAAATGGGAGTATGAATGATTATCAAGAAGTTGCTTTTAGATAACTTTTGTGAAATAGCATTTTTATTTTTATCAGGAGGCTTATGCATAAAGATACCTGCAAGATAAAGATTATTTTATGAGGACAGTGGACTTGCATAATATTGAGAATCAAATCTAGTCACACTTTTTTCTCAGTTCACAAAACACTGTGATGGAAAATAAGATCAAAGTTATAAATGAAAATAATGAGGAACAACACAATATATGAATAATTCACAGTTTAAGTGCTACACAAAACAAAAAGGGAAAAAAAGCTTGGAGGAGTGGTCAATATCCCAGAGGGCTGTGCAGCCTTTCAGAAGCACCTCAACAGGCTGGAGAGATGGACAGATAAGAACCTTCTGAAATTCAACAAAAGCAAGTGTGGGTTTCCTGCCCTGAGAAATAATAACCCCGTGCACCAGGACAGGCTGGGGGCTGGACAGCAGCTCTGTGGAGAAGGACCTGGGGGTCCTGGTGTCCTTGTGGGCAACAAGCTGTCCATGAGCCAGCAGTGTGTCCTTACAGCCAAGAAGGCCAATGGAATTCTGGGATTCATTAGGAATAATAGTTCTGTCAGGTTGAGGGAGGTGATTGTGCCTCTTTAATGTGCCCTGGTGAGGCACATCTGGAGTGCTGTGTCCAGTTCTGGGCTCCTCAGTGCAAGAGAGACAGGGAGCTTCTGGAGTAAGTCCAGCAGAGAGCTACAAAAATTAACCTATTCAGTCTTAAGGTCTTAAGTAAGTGTCTGAAGGGAGGCTGTCAAGAAGATAGAGCCAGGCTCTTCTCAGTGATGCTGAACAATGGGAAGGAAACAGGCACAGAAAATTCCACCTATGAGGACGAACTTCTTTACTATGTGGCTGTCTGTACCCAGAGGGGTTGTGGAGTCTCCCTCACCAGAGGTATTCAAGAACACTCCAGACTTTACTCTGCTCAATGTGCTCATGACTCACTGTGGTCCCTTATAATTTTACCAACTCTATGTGAAATAAAGTTATTTTCTACCACCTCTTTTAAGATGGTAGGAAATTGGACTTCTAATTTCAAGGGATACATTTCAAAAAATTTTAAAAAGCATAATATGTCAGCATATCACTATATTGATATTATATATCTTTTAATACTGCAAAATAATAAACATATAAAATAGTTAATACAATTAAAATATTCATTTAAAATATTTCTGGGCTTCTGGTAGTAAATGTGAAAACCTGAAAATAATATTGAAAAAATAGAATGTTAAGGATTGAAAGGGATCTTAAAGATCATCTAGTCCCCTCTAATTGTGTCATATCCTACTACATTCAGGTGTCACAATCTCATTCTCACTAAGCATGAAAAGTGTGTGGAAAAAATGAAGTTAAAAAGTAGGAAAGGATAGAATAGATACCACAGGAATTAATTCTAAGATTTTTCACTTCATCATTCAAAGTTCTGAGTCCTCTATGTTGTGTATTTATATGACTTACAGTAATTTAGATATTGCATTTTTTAAAAAGATCATACAGAGAAAATAATGGTTCCAATCTTTACTATTATTACTATTGTTATTGTTATTATTTCTTTATTTTTAAATAAGAAAATCCAGTACAGCAAGAACAATTTGTTTTGGTAAGAAAAACTCGTTTTGCACCAGGGAAGTTTTAAGAAAATAGCGCAGGTCAGAAAAAGAAAAGGTAATTCAAAACATGTAGCTTAGTTTTACATGCACTTTCCTAGATGTGATTTCCACAGTAACATAAACCTTTGTGTTCTTTTAAATTCTTTGATGGACTACTGGGCCTAACACAACTCTCTGTAATCCAAACTACACTCTAAATCTCTTTGGAATTATTTGCAACTATTCACTTGAGCCAGACTATGCTACAATGAAAACTAGATGAAGTTAGTATCCTTCATTTGAAAAGCATGAGAAGTTGAGACTCTATAATATATTGGTAGGAAATTAAATACACAGAATGTGTAGCTGTAAGAACATTCATATAATGCATAATGTTTTAGTGAGCACAAAACAGACTGAAATATAAAGAAGTGGAGAATTCTATAATCTGTATCTCCCTGATCTGAATGATCAACTGCAAGCTCAAGCAGATCATCCTTAAAAAATCAAAAGTGTCTAGAAAATGTAATAACTAAGTTAGCAAAATATTTTAACCATATTATCAACTAGAATATACTAAATATATCTAATAGTAGTTTAATTCCCTTCTGGAATAGTCAGAAGAACTCACAGGTTTTGAATAATGTTAATGAAGACACAGGAGATGTTTTTAACAATGGTATAGTGTCTTTGCAAATCTGAAAGAGACTGGAGTTGTATCCTGAGACTGGTCAAATAAAAGCTATTCGCTGAGAGATTTTAGCCTTTTACGTATTACAGACACAGAAACTAAACAATTGCCTCAGGAATCAGAGGTCTAATCTACCTTCCACTAGTTTGTTCCACTTTTCCTTTCCCCTCTTATTCATTTGGAGGGAAACTTAAAATGGATATGGGATAGGGTAAACTCATTTCACTTAAAAATATATGTAGTTTGTAGTACTTGCAAAGTTATCTGCACACCTTGAAGAATAAGTGGAAAGAATGGAATGTTGCAACAAGTACTAAATGCATTTGAATATGCACATATTTAAAAGTCAGAAAGAGTTGGCAAAGATGTCTGCAAGATTGAAGTGTTGTCTTAAGCATCTCTAGCTATGAATATATGACAGGGCTTCTGGTATCTCAAGTAACACTCAAAAAACATTTTTAATTCCCTTTCAAATATACTTTGTCTAATCAGGTTTTTAAACTTCACATATCACTCAGAAAATCATCCACTGCAACACTCCTGAAGGTGATGGGAAGAAAAAGAGTGACTTAAAGTGAGAATCTCAAGAGAAAACTGCATTGAATCTTCTAGAACTATATGTTATTTGACATATTCAATTTTATTTTTCTAATTATAAGGAATTAATAATCAGAACTATTTCTTAGCTCTGTTTACTTGGCAAAGTACTCACAAGGTAAAGCTAGAAAATATCTAAGACATTATGAAAGAGATGCATTATCTTCAATCAATTAAGAAATTATAAATATTAGAATTTGTTAAACAAATATATTCAGATAGAAAACCAAAGGAAAAAAAAAAGCAAACACCAAAATTTATATAATGGCAGATTGCTACAGCAGATCTTTGCAGATTTCAAGTGCAGCTACACAAATATACCTATACAAATCTGAGCTGAGGTTGCCAAACCAGTTCTTGATAACTGAGAAAATGTAGACATTATGTATCTGTTCAGGAAATCATGCTGCCACAAGGATTTACATCATTAAAGGTTTTCAAGATGCAGTCCCTGTCTGAAAGTCCTGTGTGGAAGGCATTGTTATCAATTGTATTATATCAAATCAATGACTAAACATATCACTGCACTATGAGCAAGACCTATGCAACCCCCAAAACCCCATATTTGTAAACCCCATATTTGAGATGTGAATTATATCACCAAAAAGTCCAGGTGAAAAAATGGCAGATGCCAGCATTTTATAAAGAAGCTGATTTTTTTTTTCCTTTGACTAAGCATGTTTTAAACATTTATATCACCAATAGCAACATTTTTTAGACAAGTTTTTTTTTTAAAAAAAACCAAACACTTGCTTTACTCGGCTTTTAAAAAGCATATTTCCATCAGTCATTGGAGCTTTTAAAGCATGTCAGCCTGTAAACAATGCAGCAGTTGTACAGAACATGAAGCAATAGTAAATTACTGAATACTGGTACAAGTCCTTGAGATCTTTTCACACACGTTTTTCTCAGCCAAAAATGTCCAGTCATGACTACTTTACCCAATTCCTAATGTGGTCGGAAATTTTAGCGAGAGGGTTGTTTAAAGCTCAGTATCACAAATCTAGTTTTGATACCTCTAAGAGATTATCAGGAACTGAAATGAGTGATACACTTGGAATCATGTTCCTCTGAATGCAAACTATATTGTGAAAACTATATAGAGTTTGTATGGATAAATCTATTTTCTACCAACTGTATGTTTTTCACTTTTATCCCCTCAAATTTAGAATAAGAGCCCTAGGATTAACTAACATTTCTTCCCTCCAGCAATTTCAACATTAGGTGAAAATTATTTTATAAATGAGACCAGATATTCTGTGGAATTTCCCTGAGTTCTTCTAGGCCATAATGAATATAAAATTGCATAAATATATGTCAGGTGGCTAACAGTTGTCATGTTTTATATCTACATCAGCTAAAGTCAGATCATCATTCTAAGTTCACTGAGCTGAGTATTCACTGTAGTCAACATTAAGTCACTCTCTTATTCATTTTTGTATTGCTCAACAGAGCACAGAATAAATCCAATGTTAATCCAATATTAATTCAAACTCGTGGAGTCTACCCAGTCCAGTGAACTGGGAAAATACTACCTCTGATTCCTATAGAAATGCAGCTCCATGAGTCCTGGACTAGTTATACCTTGCACTGCAGGTTAATCAAGTAAGGCCCAGCATAGTGCAGCTGGGAACTTCAAATCACAGACACAATTCATGCCAAGAGTTCGGAGGCTGGGTCCATTGCATGGTATGATATAGTGAAGATGTGCTCCACTGTAGGAATACAAACCTACAGTGATACAAGATGCAAGAAACAGCTGTTCTAAAAAAGATATATTTGGGGTATAAACCATGTAGGAAGAATACCTTTCACAACCTCATTAAAAACTCATGTGAAAGAAAAGTATTTCCTTATTAAAATCTGTATAATCATAAATAATTTCCTTACAAACCTAATGATAAGTACTATGACATTTTCTAATCCTTTAATTTAAAAAACTTTAGGACTGTGGAAAAAATATATATAAGACCAAAATTTATTTTCAGAAGCTTAAAGGTTTTAATGATTTGGTCTTTATTCAAGTTTTAGAAACAACTACTTTCTTCTTATTGACATAACTCTCTCCACTCAGAGATTTCAATCAAAAGTAACTTTTCTAAAACAGTTTTGTTTTTCAGCTTGTTCCCTTTAATTAAATTGCACATTCCAGAAGAAAATGCAGCTACTTTCTGAATATTAATTATAATTCCCTTGAAGTCTCTTAGGTCATTAAAATATGATTAGCTAAAGGCTTTTCCTAGGTGGAATGAATAATAAACTTCAAATATACAGATCCATTTCAAGTCTACAATGATTATCATGTTGGGATTCAGTTAATGAGAAAAATTCATCTCTGTTGGTTTAGTGGCATGGATGAATATTTCAATTCCCAAAGATGCACAGCATGACGAACATAAATCACAACACCTGGAGTATCAAGTTAGCCACCTCACACTGAAGGGTCTGCAAACTACTAAGAATGACACAAGTATTCCTGCTGAGTGTATTACCTAAAGTCTCCTCTCCCTTAATTGTTTTTATCAGATTACTTTTAATCAGCCCTGTGCTGAGGCTTATTAAAAAATGAATCCTGTTTCCACAACAATAAATTTGTTTTACTAGTTGTAGTAAATGGATACGTGAAAGCATCTGCTTTTTTTCTTTTTTTTTCATTCATCTTAGATATAAGCAGGAATCAGATAAATCTGTCCAGAAAGTGTTATATGCAACATTTTATCATTTCTTTAGTATTTCCAAATGCTCCTTCTGGGGTTGGACATAGTTCCAATTAGAAAGAAATGTTGCAATCATCATTATCAACCAGTATGAGGTTTTATAAAGTACATACCAGATGAATGGACAGCAAGGATGGAGGGGTGACAGCACTCTAAACTTCTGGGCTCAAAGGATTTTGTCAAATGGTGTATGGTTCATCTGGAAGCCAGTCACTAGTCGTGTCACTAGCCATTGATATGGTATCTTTTACTGTCTAATCTCTTCATAATGACCAGGATGATTGGCCAGAAGGAACCCTCAGCAAGTTTGGTGGTGATCAAAATCTGGGAAGAATAGCACCAGGTGGATGTGCTGCCCTGCAGAGGAGCCTGGACAGGCTGCAGAAATGTGCTGAGTGGAACCTCACACAGTTCAACAAAGAGATGTGCCAAGTCCTGGTGACAGAATAGCCAGCACCTGGGCACAAATAACTCCACACAACACTACAGGCTGGGGCTGACTGAGTGGAAAGCAAACTTGCAGAAAGGATCTGGACGTCCTGGTGGACATAGAGCAGAACATGATCTGGTGATATGTCTTTGCAACAAAGACCATCAACAGCATTCACCCTTTGCTGCATTAGCAGGAGTATCCCCAGCAGGCTGAGGGAGGTGAACCCTTCTCTATGCTCAGCCCTTGGGAGACACATCTTAAGACCTATGTTAAGGTCTGGCTACCTCTGTACAAAAGGGTAATAGTACACTTACTGGTGTAAATGCAACAAACAGGCAACCCAGATGATTAGAAAACTCATGTTTCTTTCACGTGAAGGAAGATTGAGACAACTAGGGCTTTTCAGCCTGAAGAAGCAAAGTATCAAAAAAATTTGATCAATGTGTTTAAGTACCTGATGAAAGGAATAAAGATGGTAGAATCAGACTCTTCTCAGTGATCCCTAGAAGAACAATAGTGTGCAATCAGCATTATTCAAATTATAAATCCTAAAGCCACATCACTTTACCAGCTACTGTGAAAAAAAAGGAACTCTGTTCCTGCTGAAAGCAGCACAGTGAACCAGAAGCAAAGGGTACAAAATGAAATAGACAAAATTCCACTTAACTGTTGGAAAAAAATCAACTAACCATTTTTTTCTTTAACTCTGAAGTAGTCAAACACAAGAAGGAAGCTATTCAGTCTTTTTTTCCTCATAAGATAAGCAAAACCTAACAAGAAATAATTTCAAGTAACTGCAGCAACTAGATGACCTCTACATGTAACATGTTCCTTTCAATTTTGATGACTGCTTGATGGAATTAATCTCACCACTTCATAAACACAGGAACAACTTTCTCACTTCATAACCATCAGATGATTAATTATTCTCCTGCCGCAAAAAAAAAAAAAAAAAAAAAAAAAAAAAAAAAAAAAAAAAAAAAGACAAAAGACTTGCTTCAGACACAATATTTGGATTATTAAATAAATAGGGTATTACAATGGGTACATAATTTTATTCTTTATTTTTAAAGCAATTCTATGATGACCATTTTCAGTAGAAAACTTCTAGATAATAATTTAGTTAGACTTTACAAAACCCAACATTTTTCACAGTTCCAGATAACAAATATGAAGTATATAAAGCAGATATTAGCAAAGTAAATAGTAATTAATCTCATATTTCTGCCACATTTATTTTGAGTAGCTACTGAGGTAGGTAAAGACCAGACCAAGCTGCTAATCATCATATTGCTCTAGTTCGAATCCCTTCATTCAGTGTGTGCACACACCAAAGGCTGACACACAGAGCAATGTTATTTAAGTTTCAGGTAATTATAGCCTGAAACAGTCAGAGAAACAGCAGCTACATAGAGGTAATTAAATCTTCAACAGAATGCCAGTACAAGTGCAGGTGGTTTGTGCAAGTACCCTGGGCTGCAGAAGGTAGAAAGAAAAGAATCAGATCAACAGATAGGCAGATACAGAGAAAACACACTTATGTATATAAGTATACAATTATGTATACAAGAAATACACATATTGTCTATCTCTTCAGACTGAATTATGAGGATTAAGAATCTGCCTATACACAAAATAGTTCTCAGAACTTCTAGTAACAATTCATGAAAGTCAGCTGCTTTTTACTTCCTTTTTGTGCTTTCTTATACCTTTAATCATTCTATTAACAGCGAAGAGCATCTAATTGAGTCTACCCATATAATTTACTTGTTTCAATGCTAAAAGGAAGGGCTAGTAAGTGACTGCAGTAGTAAAGAATAAATAAAGTTCTGATATCATTATTATGCACAGAAGGGCTGATACTCGTTTAGGTTTTTTATTTTTTAAATTGTAATAGTAAATGAGTAAGCTAGAAAAATACCACATATATATATATATTTGGCCATAATCGTATAAGAAACATAGGGAAACATAACTACACAATGATGCATCATGACATGTATCAGAAAATATAGTAACAAAATACTACAGAATATTGAAAATTAGTCCTTTTTTTCGAAACTGTAAATGAAAGTTTTGCTTTTCTTCATTGTAAACAGTAATTATGGGCCAGACTCTTACACTGTTTTCTCTATTACTGGTTATGCCGAGTAACATTTTATTTTAAAAGTTTTCTCATTGACATAAGTAGCTTCTTTATATTAAAAAGGTCTTCCCAAACTGAGAAGGTTGATTAGTAGTCAAGAATATTGGTTCCTTCTCTAAAGATACTCAGTGTCCTATTTTTGTCTTACTATGAAAATGTCTACTCAACAACCTAATGCCCCTTAACAATATGGCACACCTCTCTGGAGCTTAAACAACACATAAAATGAGTTGTAGTAGTTTTTATTGATAAAATGTGATACTTTCAAGCTTTGCTCATATACTAGTTTTATCTTTATCAGTAGCTGTCTGAAATACCAAGCACAAGAATGGAGAAGAGGTATACTTAAAATTCAGTCTGATATCATAGCAAGACAAAAACAATTAACAAGTGAATTTTGGTAGCTGAGCTCTGCAGGGTTTATGTACTTGTTGCCCAGCATCATTCAAGCTGGGCATAAAAAGGAGTCATCTGTGCTGGCTTCTCTTTCTGGAAAGGACAGTAATTTGACTTGCCTGGAGTTGCACAATAAAATTTTATCCAACTTCTATGAAAGTTTTCATAGAATCAGAGAGCAAATGGCAGATTTGTTGCTTTTAATAGTAAAGGTTCTGGTCTAAAATCCTGATATAGGACATTGTGTGTCAAATCAAGGGATGGCAGGATATAGAACTGGTAGGATGTAACCATGTGCTTAGCAAAGCTGATGTACTTGCCAGTGATTTCTCTGGGGGGTCAGGATTTCATTCTCAGACAGGGAACAGTAGAATGGAATGGCATGGAAATTTACACAGACAGTGCTAGAGGAGTGGTAAATGAAGAGGTATGAAAAGAGGAGTCAGGATTAACAATGAAATCTAAATTACAAGCAATGCTGGCTAACTGGAACAAATGTGAAAAGGAAGGCAGCTAACACTTATGATTTTAGACATGTAATTAAAGGCCTGTCTTCAAGTGGTTAAGAGAGCAGGAAGAAGCAAATAAAGATCAATTATCAGTGTTGAAGTTTCTTTACTGCAAATACTGTTCAGTTTAGACAATTTAAGCAAGAATGAGAAAAAATGCTATCTTCATCTTACTGACAATTTCATAAAATGGATTTCTTAAAGAAATACCTCAGGCTAACAGTAAACTCTAACAGTCCATGGGAACTGCTGCTGGACAAGAGTAAGTCCATGAAAAATGGATATATTTGTGTACTAGCATGTGTATTTATCAAACATGTACATATCCCATGTGTTATTTGCATAACCTATTGTTTAAACACCTACAAAATATAAAGTAGGTATAAATAAAACCTTCTAAGAACCTGTCAAAAGAAGCACAAGGCTGTTGAACACCATGCTGCTTAACAAGGAAGGGTTCTTGCGATAAAAAATAAGAATCAGGTAATAAGTAATCTGATCTCCTCAAATGAAAATTAGTGATATCTGTGTAAACAAAATGCATTTGAGTGATAACATAGGTAACACCTGCCCTCCCCCCCAAAAAAAAAAACTCCAAAACACTAACGACAGTGCCCATAGATTCTTGGTAGAACTAGGAAGTCAGAAATATTATTTTATACTTATTACCAAAGAAGTAATAAAACTGAAAAGGATGAGATGCACACTAGAAACTGGTAATAACAGTGATATTCACAGCAGGCAAACATAAAATCTGACTGCCAGTGCACCTGCAACTGTGGAGTATGACTTTCTGAGAGACTGCTAAAATGCCTTTTTTAAAATAATCTTTACAAGTCTGCACAGTGTGTTCTCCTCAGTTTGCAGTCTCTGCAGCATTCTAACTCTGTTACTTCTTCTTATATGTGTTTCTATCTACTTCAACTTTACTTCCCATGAAAAGAGATGTTAGAAAACTATGTGATTTTTTTCTCTAACAGATAATCTAAGCAGAAAGGCAATTTTTTCAGCTTGCTCACATGGCAACAAATCCAACTACCTATGAGCTGGTTGGAAGCCAATGATACCAGAACCAGGGTTTTGAGACAGCTGGCCATTTAAAAGATAGCAACATAAAATCTTTAAAAGCAGGGAGTCAGTTACAGTCTGAAAGGAATTGAAAAGAAACTGGGGAGCTGGAAGTTCTTGTGTTTTGGATATCGAATTGAAGGGAAGGTGAAGGGACAGGGATTACTTCCCAAATTCCCCAAACCAGGTAACTGTCAGTTACAAAATTCTTTATCAGTTGACTGAAACAAACTTGCTAGCAAATATTAAATTGCTTAACAGATTAAACTTATCAACCAATCTGGTTAGTCTGTCATTACTTGTACACAACACACAGTCTGATAGGAACAAAAATTTTGCCTGCTTCAGAGAGCAGCTGTATGTCTTCCTTGTTTACAACTCAACTGCAGCATGCCAGATTAATCCAAACTTTCATTTCTGTATCTCTAATTTTGCAAGAAAACTCTTGGGTAGACAGGTATTTATGTGCCTGATTTGCAGACTCCTGTAACACACATATAAGCCCTTCTGCTGACAGCAGTATCAGCAAGATTTATGTAGGTAGCTACCATACAGATTTAGGAGTCTGCCTGCACACATTGCACAGTATAATCAATGCCAGGCATAGATTTAGACAACATATTGGTCATACAGATAAGTGGGGAAAAGTATATTATTTCAGAAATTTTGATCCTGAATGTCAATATTTAAAATGGTAATATCAGAGAATATTAACACACCTGCCAAATTTTCATTATTATAAAAAGCCAAATCTCCATGATTATTATTATTATTATTATTAAACATTCATGCAACCTATTAACTTTGCATGATCCTTGAATGAGATTGCAGAAGTACAAAGTTCTTTCTGGAATATTTTAAAATCAGAATAAGCAAAGATGAGTAAGAACATGCATAGAACAGGGAAAAAATGAAAAAGAAAAAAGAAAAATAAAGAAGAAAAAAAGAGGGATTTAGAAAAGAAGATTAATATGAACTGTGAATATTTTAGGGACAAAAATCTGTTAATGTATTTCATTGCACAGAGTGACTTATGGTAAGACCTGAGATATGGCGCAGGAGGAGAAAATCATGACTGTAACTAAGCAGAAAAGAAGTGGATTGGTGGAAAAAAAAAAAAGTCTCCTGGAAAAGTATATCAGAGGAAGTAAAAATACCAAAATATATACTCTGAATACACAAATCAATCAGACCAACCAAAAAATCAATACAGCCCCCAAAACTTTAAACAAAACAATTAAAAGTAATTAAGGTACTGAAATTTCAATGCCTCTTCAACTGCTACATGAACCTGTAGTAAAAAGGCTGATTTTCTTCCTCTATAGATATTATCCTAAATTTATCAATCCTAAAAGGAGGAAACTGCACCATGTATATCATGTGATATTTCAGAGACACTTCCTTCATTGAGAAAACACCTTCTCAGACAGTGCTGGTACCACATAGATTGCTTTTTGCTGACTTCATTTTCACTGGAAATGTCATTCTGTGCTTCCCCCAGGCATCTGACTTGAGCCAGATGTTTTGGAAAAGATACAGGGCTTAAGAAAACCTTACCTGGACTGTACAGAATTTTTATTCTGTCAAGTCTGGGAGCTAAAAATGAGAGCAGCCATCCAGTACAATCACAAAAAGGAGATATTTTGAGCAAGAATATTTGTTGTGCTGCCTTCATTCTTCAGAAGAATATAGAAGGCAATAGATTTACTTCTCTAGCCTGCTGCAATGCGGCAAGTTACTCAAAAACCATATATCACAAAACTATAAAGGATGTCAGGATTTGAGTGACCATTCATTGTTGAGAGCAAAGGCCTTAGAAATCTCTTGATTTTTGG
Source organism: Muscicapa striata striata (assembly GCA_030060385.1). Taxonomy (NCBI): domain Eukaryota; kingdom Metazoa; phylum Chordata; class Aves; order Passeriformes; family Muscicapidae; genus Muscicapa; species Muscicapa striata. Next base: position 865,088 of record JAREIS010000413.1, on the reverse strand, counting down.
CTAATGTAAATTTTTGCAGCTCTGTTTGGTTTTTCATGGTACACTATTAAAAATTAACTATCAAGGTTGTCCACAATGAGAATGTGTCTCAGTAGAGAAGACATTGGAATAGTGCTGGAGGAGCAGAGATGACACAAGTTCAGGTTTGTTGCAATGAATCACATTTCTACATTAGTGCACAAACATGCCCTTAGGGACAGACTAATAAAGAGGGGACATAGCTGAATGGCTCTCAGGTTAGCACCAGTATTTTCTGTAAGTTACCAGTCAATGTAAGGACAAACACTTTACTCACAGGTGTGGAATGAAATGCAAATGAAATACACTCTGCCATGTCCAAAGCAGCTATTCCCAAGAAAAGCTGGAGATAAATGCTTTGATATATGTTATTTTCAATGCAATAAAGATTTCACCTTCCACCTAAAAAGAATGTGGAGATGTTTTACAATAATCACCTGAAAAACCTTTCTGTCATTCGTTTCTGTTGGTTATTAAAAGCAACTTCCATTGCTTCCATTACTAATAGAACCATCACAGTGGTTTAAGGTTTTCTTAAGGTGCAGCATGATTTCAAATATCCTCTAGAACTCAGCACATTTCTTAAACCTCACTGAAACATGTGCTTGCTTTCATTTTCCACTGTCCTTCACCTGTGTTTATGTTGTTTCAGCCTGCCTCCCACCCACCAATGTGTTTTTGTTTGAAGGCTAAATGTTATGTCCTGTACCAGATACCATCAGATGGATAATGAAGAGCTTAATTTATACAAATGCAGGGGGGTTTGTGGATCCCAGTGAACTTGCTGACTAACCCTGTGATTTATAAGCCATTCTGAAATGTGAACAGATAAGGACAAGCCCATTGCACTGTGTAGCACACTCAGTTGAGGCTACCAGCTGGAGTCTTATACTGGTATAAAGAGAAAGTTCTCCAAATACATCAGTCTTGTCTCAGACACCTCAATTTCTAATCTTGACATTTCCTATGTATTGCCAGAAAGGGTCCACTCCCACAGTAGTGCTTTCATGGGCACAGAGGGTTCAGAAGGCTGGAAAAGAGCAGAGTGTTACGGGCCTCATGTGCTTAATTACCGTTCTGAATCCCACTCTGAACACCAGTTATAAGGGAAAAAGAGAAAGGCTGTTACAAGGACCAGATGTAATATACTAATCAAGAAAGTAAAAAAAAAAAAGATTCTCCTTTTGAAAAATGGGCTATATTTTCAACAGAGATAATAAATATTTTTGCTAGCAATGGAGCTTGATTTTTACTGGTTTCCAAAAATACATAATTCACCAAATTTGGTTCTCAAGCAAATAGCTTGTTTATGTAGCCTCTTCAGTGTTCTATATTTACAAAGGCTTACACATACTACTATGCACCAAAATTAAGACTTATAAACCTTTGCCTTTAAAACATTCTACTTATCTGGACTATGAGTTTGCATAAAATCCACATGAGGTGTCCAAACACCAGAAACCAGTGATTTTTACGTGAATTTTTCTGATCATGGACTTGCCCTCACCCTCACTAGGGGGAGAAAGTGTTATACAAGGCCTTCTGAAACACAAGTGCCATTTCACCAGACTGAGCATGAAGAGGCTGACAAATCTGGTCATGGAACGACTGCACATGCACCTAACTGCCCTGCAGAATACTACAGAATTAGAGTAACATTCTTGATTATCACTTCACTGGCTTTTGAGGAAGTGGCTTACCTAATTCTATGATACACATATTGCATCTTGACATGCAATAAGGTTAAGGTTTTTGTTTGTTTGTTTGTTTGTTTGTTTGTTTGTTTGGGTTTTTTTTGTATTTCAAAAGTGAAAATAATTAATATATAAATAACCTATTTCCAACTAAACAAAATAAAAATTACTGAAAAGAAGCTGGATTTTTCTTTTACCCAGGACACAAAAAATCCCAGTTCATTTGTTCCTCCCGGAATATATATTTACTAGTGCCAGGTGTAGGTGGAATATTATGCCAAGGATTCTGTAGTTGTAGAGAAGATACAATTACTTCTTAAAATGGAATATACTTCCAGAATTATTTTAGCATGTTAATCTTAATTTCACAGAAGAAATTTTATGCAGGTAGTCCAGAACTCTAAACTGCTAAAATACAAAACCAGGAGGCTAGTGAGTAGAATATTATTTAGGATCTCCAGAAAATAAATTACATAATCAATTAATTCTTTTAGTTACATTAAAAGGTATAAAAATATTTTTGTAGGAAAGGTTTATATTTTTAATAGGTTCTTTGTAATTTTAAAATTTTTTATATGTCAGATATGCATAAAACAGGGAGAAAATTGATTAGCATTAAGTGGACAACCTTCATGGTCCAGAATAGCCTAGGCACATAACACGAAGTCCCATCCTATTAACGACAGGAATTATAGCTCCTAATGGCAAGAGGGACTTTGAGTTTTATCCAGACTGACCTTCTGCAAAGAAGAATCTAATCCCTATTTCTGCATTTACTGTCTAATGTCCATCCACTACTTCCTCAAGACCATTAGAAAATTGTGAAGATCTTTTTATATGCTTCTTTGTTTTCTTTTTGTTCAGATTATATGATTTGCTCATAATACATATACAGGTGATGGAAATTCAATGCTCCAAATTTAGCCTTTTAGATATATAACTTTCACAGCATTTCATTTGGAAGAGTAAAAAAATAAAGCAATCTTCTTCATTGTAAGTAGTGATATATTACAAGCAAGTCAATAACCTATAGCAGGCACTAGTATAAGAATCTATTAGTTATTAAATTTATTTTGAAGTACATATAAAGTATAAATAAGTCTTACTGTATACATCCCTGGTGTATCCTTACCTGGAACACATATTCCGCAGTACTTAACTGTGCTGCCTGTTATAAAATATGTGTGCCTTGCTGTTCCTGATAGATTTATCTTAGACCCTCTAGACTTGTAGAGAAAAAGCCATTTCTTACATCCAAAGATACTCTGTGGATCAGGTTTTCAACAACCCATAGGATTTAAACATATTTCCCCATGCCCTGCCAAACTCCACAAAGCCCTGAGCTGTCATCAGCAGGTGCTGGACCACATTCCTGCTGCCCCTGGCCCCTGAACCTCCATCTGGTTTATATGGCAGAAGCCCTGGTGGGCACCTGGAGCTCATGTGCAGTTCCTTCAAGCAGCACCTACAGAAATTCAGCAGGTATTTAAATGGCAATACCTTGTTTTCACCCAAATACTAAAATCATCAACTTAGAAATAACTAACATAAAATGTAACAAGCATTTTCCTATGTAATCCGCATCAAATAAAATATATAATTGTGGATAAAGGATACAAATGAAGAATTATAATAGCAGAAACTATAAGCAGAACTATACCTAAAATATTTACACGAGTTACCTCAAAACCACCTTCCTGTTCCTCATTTGGCTACCTTGCTATCTTTCCTGTTTCTCCTCCTTTCTTCTGTAAATGTGGCAAAATATTTCAAGCTTTGTACCAGCTATAGCTGCTACAGAGCCTGTCAGAAAGCTCAGGCAAAGGAAAAAAAAAAAAAAACATCTCCTGGAGCACCACCTTTAGAGGACACTTCCAGTAACACTGGTATCATTCAATTGCCTCAAGGTGAAGAATGTTAGTTCTTGTGTCAAATATTCCCTTCAAGACTATTTTCCTTTGAGACAGTCCTGCAGGCCTCATCTTTCATCTGGAATTCTTTTTCAGCCTCATGCTTATTCAAGGAGAGTTCAGTCAATCCTTTAGTTAAACAAAGACTGTTTCCTATCCTAAGGAAAGAATGTTTATTGAGGACTGAAGTACAACAAAATTTCACCACACCTTCCCTCATCTTCAAGAAGCCGGAAGCAGAGTATACTGAGGAGTGAAGAGGTCTATTTTTGATAATTGTAGACAAGAAAAAGAAAGCTAAGCTGGAAGGATCAATGAGAAAGCTTAAAGCATAATTGATTTGCATGTCATGGAATATTTGAGAGGCATTTTGTTTAGAAGGAGGGTACAAAAGTTCTGAGTTTAGAGTAATATACAGTTCTAATATACAGGAATATCTAGAATAGTTGTTAATAATTTACCATGTTGCAAGAGAAAGGCTAAAAAAAAAGAAAGACATTAGAAGAGGAAGATTCTGACTTTGCCATTAAGAATTGCTTGTTGAGTAAACTATAGTGCTAGGCCATATGGTGCTGTTCTTTAGACTGGGAGAGAGCTGACAGCAGTGTTTTAGGTGTTACCAAACAGCATCCAGGTCTGCTGTTTATCATTCTGGGGCACACCCAACCCCACACCCACAAATAGGCTGGGGGTGGGCAAGAGTCTGTGAGGGGACACTGCTGGGACAAGTGATTGAACTGAGCACAGGAACCTGCATCACACCATGCATCATCATGCTCAACTGTGAGGGAATTATTGCAATGGAGCCACTGCTCAGAGAACAGCTGGGCATCCTTGTGCTGGTGAGGATGTATTACATCAGCATCACTTGGAGTTGGATTTGGGGTTTTCTTTCAATTTTTTTTTTTTTTTTTTTTTTTTTTTTTAATTTTTCTTCACATCCCCTTTCACTTCTTCACTTATTAAACTGTAGTGACTCACAAGATTTTCATAATGATCTTCAAATTCTCTCCCTTAGCTTGTGATGGGGTGTCTAGTGGATGCTTAGTTGCTGGCTGAGGTGAAACCATCACACCAGCAAAGCTCTGAAGCCATTTTTTGACGAGAATGGCTGGCATAGTTTAAAAGATTAAGTGAGAAAATAACACTGCATCTAGCAAGAGAAGTGATAGAAGGCAGAGGTAAAGAGGGTAGGGGAGAGGTTGTGTGGAGCATGTCAAAAGAGATGAGAAGCAGAGCAATGGGTAGTACAGAACAGCAAGAACAGGGGCTGGCAGCGTGAGACACAACATCAGAACCAAGTGAAATCAATGCACCAACTCAGCTTAAATGCAGCCTTACCCCACATCAAGGCTTCAAAAACCTTGAACAGTGAGTGTCAATTATTACAGGAGAGAAAAAGCAACAAACTGACCTGGCAGCTGATTCCTCTGAAGAAAACACTCTAAAATATCATTGGTCTAGTTTTACATTTAGTACTGTGTTTATTTGCCATTTGTGATCTTTTTTATTTCCACTTAATAAAAATGTGCTTGTTAGCAGTTTGATTTATATTTCATAGCTGCTTGATATACTTCATTGCATAAAGCATTTTTCACTGCAACATGCATCCCATATCAATCTTTATATCAAAAAAAATATGCAGGACTTGAACACCTAAATAAAACAATTATTTGCAGTTCTTTAAAGATGATGAGAAGATACCACAGTAATTGCAATTTTTTATTTCTTTTTGTGACTGATCACCAACCTCTTCCATTTTGGTATACCATGAAAGTGATTTTTATAGAAAAGTTACCTTTCTAGCAACATCTCCACCCTTCCTTGTCAATATACTAAACTGCAATAGCTAATCAACTTAATGCACTTCACATTATGATTTAAGTGGGGTGGTTTTTACAACAATGGCATGTCCATACAAAGAAAGAGTATTTTCTTATAAAATGATAAAATGATGAAATCTCTCAGTACAGTAAAAGAAGCATTGTCATTCTCAGCTTAAAAAAAAAAAAAGCAAAAAAAATTGGAAAACCTAACAAAAATAATTGAGAACATTTTCTCCTAGGGCTGTCGTAAGATGCCTAGACTCAGAAGGTTTGGTATAAGAACATTAAAGTATCACATTAAATGTGCCTCTTTATGTGAGTGACTATAGGTCATGTTATCTGAAATGACTACCACACCAAAAAGGCAAAAATTATTCAGTTCTGATCCAAACACGAGTGGCACCTTCATATAAAAGACCAAAACACCTTTTTTTTTTTTTTGGCCAGGATGAATAGACATTATACAGAATTAAATAACATCATTGGGAAGTAACAAGGGGCTTTTAAACCAAGCTCCTCAAAAAGAGAAAACTGCTATTTGACCACAGAGTCATTCAGCTCAAGGTTTGTTAAGAATTTAGGCAAAAAATGTGGCAAAATTAACAGAAAGCCATCCTTATTTTTTTGCTATAATGTTCTAGGGCCCAGGGGAATTGCTTACTTTGTTTATTTCAGTCCTGGAAACTGTGATGTAGTTATGCAAAAAAAAAAAAACAAACCATTTTGTATCTATCTAGCAAAGTTCTTCTAGAGAACCTACCTGCTACACCTGCCAAGACCATGTGGCTGCTAGAGGAAAAATCCTATTTAGAATGCTGAGTGTAATTTTGCCACACATGCTAATCTTTCTCGAATTTGTATTGACATAAATGAATTAGAGAAACTTGGCTTGATTAAGCATACCAAAGGCTAAGATGGAATGGAAGCATTCCCTGCAAATAAATCAGGATGCAAATACTGGGGAGAAAGAGATAATTCAGCTAAACAAAGAGGCTGGCAGAAGGACAAGGTCTGAATAAATCAGACTGGTGACTAAAAGAAAGCTCCCAATCATTTATGGTGTGAGGATCTGAAACAGTTTCTCAAGAGGCACAGTGGAACACAGGCCAGCCAGTGCTGACAAGCCTGGTCATTTATTGAACTGCAGTACATGAACCCTATGCAATGTGTCTGTGCACTTCACAGGACAGGTCCATCTTGCTCCCTGCTCTTACAGGTTGGATTAAATCTTTGTCTGAGTATGAACAGGTTTTCTCTTGTCTGATGTACTGATTTTGGCTGAGATAGAGGCAATTTTCTTTATAACACCTGCTATGGTGCTACTCTTTGGACTTGTTTTGATTACACAGAGATGTTTTAGGCATTGCTGAGCAGCACTTACATAGTGCCAAGGACTTTTTCCTGCTTCAGAAACTCTGCCAGTGAGCACACTGGGGTGACAAAGTAATCAGGAGAAAGCGTGGGCAGGACAGCCAACTCCAACAGACCAAAGGGGGAGGCTCCCTACATATGGCATCTTGCTCAGCACATAAAGCTGGGGGAAGGAAGAAGGGTGGGATGTTTGGAATAATGGCAGTCATTTTTCCAAGTCACTGTCATACATGGTGCAACACTGCTTGCCTGGAGATGGTCAAACACCTGCCTGCTGTTGGGAAGTGCAAAATTAGTTCTTTATTTTGCTCTACTTGCAAGTACTTTTTTTTTTTTTTTTTTTTTTTTTTTTTTTTCTCTCTCTCTCTCTAAGGATGTTTAGCAACCCACTTTACCCCTCCAATACTCTCTCCTGTCCTACTGGTCAGGTAAAGAAAAGTGGCTATGTAGTGCTTAGTTGCTTGCAGGAGTTAACTCAGAACATCTGCTCAGTGGCTGTCTTTGTTATATCTGTACTGTAGGGTTGGCTTTGGAAGGAGAAGATACAAAACCGAAAATGAAATAACACAAGTAAACAGCTGAGCATGCCTTCCACAAACCAATAGATGATGCTTTAACCTCCACTACCATTCTGATAAGATTTTTGAGGTTTAATATTACAACAACTTCTCACTGGCCTGCAACTCCAAAATGTCTCAGTCCACTCAAATAAAACTCCTACTGTGTAGAATGATGCCCCAGGCTGCTTTCATGATTAAGGAAACTACCAGAAACCATAGGGAATCTGGATACAGATCCTCATTTTTAAAGAGAAACTTCCAAAAAGACCCAACAAGCTTAGTAAGTAGCAGCACCCACCATCTCCCCATGTAGAAATCTTGGCAGGGAAATGCCCAGAAAAGGCCAAAGTGTTCTTTCCTGTTGTAGCTATTTTAGTTGTGTGGACTTACATTTGTCATTATCTACAGAATAAAGGCCATACCCCAGTGTCTCATGCAAAACCCACTGGGCATTCTCCTTCCAGCCTGCAGCTCTTGCTGGCCTATCACTTGCAGACTACTTAATAAGATAGAACTGGTTTTAGCTCACAATACCCAAAAGAAAAGGGAAACATAATATTTCATTGATATTACAAACCCTGTACAGTAGCCTAAACTACCTATTTGCAGTGTTTTAGTCTGTACTACTTCTGAGCACAACCTGAAAAATGGTTCTGTTTATTTTATCTTATCACATTAGCCTGGTATTACTTTTTGCTCATAACCATTCAGACATGTTTGGCATTTAACATATGCTATTTTGGAAAAGATTCTAATCTGTTAAATAAGTTTTGGCTTATCTGAAAAGGCATTTTTCTTGCATACTGCTATCTGCAGATAGTGTGATGGAAGATTAAAAAAAAGTCGGTATCTCTCCCTTCTCTACAAGCAGCTCCCCCTCTACTAATCTTGCTTGTTACAAGCAAGGATGTCAGAGACCTGGCATACAGGTTTTTTAGACCAAATTGGCAATTTTCTTTTAGTGCTTTTAGGTAATTATATTTTAAATTTACATGAGAATATTGATATATGAGCAACTGAACTGTAAATTACAATTCCAACAAGTTTTTTTTTTTTTTTTTTAAGAATAGGAAAGCTCTCCCTTTGAAGGGGAAAGGAAAAAAGTGAAAGAAAAAAGCCTGGGGATATTGTGACCATCTTCAGCAGCAGGCAGCCCCAATACTTTTAGCAATTAAGCCTGTCAGAATTCCTTCTCACAAACTCCTGCTGCTCTAGCAACAGCAAGTGCCAGCAGGCAGCTGTGTTCCCAGAGACTGAGAACATAAACGCAGCAGAAGACAACTTGGTAGTTCTTTGTAGAAGATGAAGAAAGCCAGACAGATGAACTCCTTAATAAACTTCTTCTGTGAATTAAGAGCTGCAGGGAAATTAAGCTTTTCTGCTTTTATTTGCATAATGATCAGCATAAGTTCTCATGTCACAAAAGGAAATGGACTTTCCTGCTTGAGGCCACCACACTGCATCAATCACTTCATCACTTAAGCAGCACAGCCTGATAAAATCCTCATGCCTTTATAAAATAAATGCCTTGTAAGGAGTATGGGAGAATTCAGCATTAAGAGCAGGGGCACTCATTATAAGTTGGCAAGAGTTTTCCTAAGGTGTGAATCAAACCAGTGAGGTTCTTCAGTAATTAGACATTAAAATATTAAAGGTCTACCTGAGTTATGTTTATCCAGTAACTTATTTATTTCCCAAAGAAAAACCAGCTTAAAACAAACATCTCCAACTAAACTAAGAACATGGGCACCGAAATGGTTGTAGTCAACCTATTAGAATCATAGAATGATTTGGGCTGGAAGGGACTCACCCTAAAGACTAGCCTGCCAAAAAGTGCTAATCTAAAAGAAAACTACTTCTGAAAATCTGCCAGTAGCTATACTCTGAATTTTTGAGGTTTTAGTTTGGATTGTTTTGCAATTTCTTTTCTTCTTTTTAAATTCGAACTGTGATTTTTTTGTGTCACCAAGAAGACAAAACACACCTACGTAATTCAGTCCTATATATGTAAGCACTAAGATATAACCTAATTATTCTTATTCCCAATTCAAAATTCAGTGCTTTATTTGGTGCAAGGGATAAAGCAAGTTCTGTGCATGGACCTTGCCTGATGCAAAATGAGTCTTCTCATATTCTTTTCTTTGCAAAAGAAAACTTTTGTCCTTGGGGAGAAAAAAAAAAAAAGGTTGCTTCTAGGGTTACTGTTAATAAAATAATTTTCTGGCAAAATATGATGCTTCAGTTAGATCTGGAAACATGGGGAGAAGCAGCACTGAAATAATATATTGCAGGAACATTCTACCAAAATGAAAAGTTAAGTGCATTTAAGGCTTATCATTCTTTTTTTTTTTTTTTTTTTTTTTAATATGATCCTATCCAGAAGTCATCCTCAGGTAGGAGTATAGCTGCTTTAATTTGCTGTACCAATGCCTAATATAAGTGAACCAAACCTGGGTGTCATTTTCTCCTCCCAAAGTGTCTAACTTCTCCTAAACAGGCAGGAAACATATATTAGACAAGAAAAAAAAAAAAAAAAAAAAAAAAAAAATCTATCAACTACTGAAAGCATTACATATTCTGAGAAAGTATCCCTTTCTGGAATAGGAGAAGTTTCTGGCCAGAGAAGTTTCCCCTTAATATGTCACCTTCAGTGGGTGATGAAACTGCCAACCAGACCTTAGGACTTATCACAGCCTTCAGGCCCATTCTGAGAGACAGAAAAAAGTGGATAAAAAACAAGACTGAAGTCCTGCTAGGTCCAGACTCACAGGGTGAAATTGTCACCAAACTTCCAGAGTTTCAGAAAAGATAAAAGAATGCCTGGATTCTGATGTGAATGTGAAGTGCATCACAACTATGAACTATGAATGATAGAGAAAAGGTAAATTTAGACAGCTTTGCACTTATCTTTATTTTTCCCCAAAAGTGTCCATATTTGTACAATTTGGAAATGCAGGCAGACACCAAACTAAAGCCCCAAATTATTCTTGTTGAGACAACAGTTATAACACATAAGCTTGTCATGTTCCAAGTGTCTGATGGCAGACGAGGAAAAAGGCCTGAGGTTTTCTTTATACTCTGTTTATACTGGTACCAGAGAGGATTATCCCCTCACACTCCTCCATTCCTCTAGCTCCTTTAATTATTTTCTCTGCAATTAGAATTTGACAGATAGAATTAAAGAGATGCAGTATAGTGGATTCTCAAAACAAGCATCATGTATACCTGTCTCACAACCATCATCCTTCTTCATGTTACGTTATCCTGCATAACATCTGATAAATGCATAAGTTTAATCTATTTCAGTTTAAGGAGTATGATTTTCAACATACTACTTAACTGTGCTACTTAATTATTTTTTTTTTTTCCTCCCAGAGGGGTGAAGGATGCATTGCTTTCTTTTATTTTAAATTTTTTCTTTTAAAGCAAGTGTTAGCCTTATGACTCTGTTACCCTTCAGGGCATGGGGTGTTAATCGCTGCCACTGAGATCAGCTGCTCCCAAGCTTCCTATTTGGAATTCCTATTTCCTATCAAGAAGTCACAGAAAATTTCATTTTATTTCTCATGAATCATGTTAGTGAAAGCCAGTGAATAGCTATCTTAAATATCCTTGAGGTGGAGGGGATGAACAGCCCTTGAGAACATGGAGTGTACTACAGATGTGTAGGAGCATAAAGATGAGAGGTAACAATGAAACGCTGCAACCCTGGGGCTCCTTCAGACAGTAGTGAGTGTAAAGGCAGTGGCAAACAAGACAACTCACCTGTAATAAGACTAGGTGTTCCTTTAAGGATAGGAAAAGAGCTCACAGTCCCTTCAAGATGGAGGGCTCACAGCCAAGTCTGCTCGCTGTTCAATCAGCAAACACAAATCAGAAATTCTGTACTATCAGAATAGCCAAGTATTTACAATGTACGAGTCTTGGCAAACCACCCTGTGCTCAAGCTGAAAGAAAATGAATGCTTGCTCTTCTGGAAATTGCAGTTAATTAACCAGAGAGCCATTCCACCTTGCTTGCACTGTTCATGGCACTTACACAGAAGATCAGTCTATTGAAACTAAATCTCAACTAAAGTGGATTTAAGCTTCTAAAGAACTATTTTTTGTCTTCAAGCATAAGTCCTATCCCTCTCCTTTGATTTCAGCGTGGATTTTGCCTGATGTCACAAAATTAGGTTTGGATACACATCTCCCCAGAAGCCAACAGGAAACAACATTATTTTCTGTTTATAAGGCAGAAGTAATTTCCTGAATGAGGGAGAAGCTGAGAGTGGGGAGGGGGAGAGTTGCTTAAAGGGAGCTTGAAAATCAAATGGAGAGTAAATGTATTAGTTCTTGAAAAAAAAAAATAATGATCATCACAATTCATGCTTAAGTGAATTTCTAACCATCAGAAAGGATAATAATATATGCTGTAGAAACACTATGATCAGAGTTTTCAGGTACAACAGATTTGCCCACTAGGAAACATCCATCAAAGAAGCTTTAATGATCTAAATGTCACTGCAGAGCAAAGAAACTCCAAGAATGTTCTTTTATTATGCCTGGAATAGTAACACTCCTACCTGCAATATTTAGAAAAGAATATGAAGAAAGAGAAAGCAGCTACTCTCTTTAACGAAATCAAGTATTATTTACTCAACAGGATCTTTTGCCTGTTTCACGGGGAATTTGATTTTTTTGCCTTTTTTTTTTTTTTTTTTTTAGAACATGTACTTGTTGCTGTCAAAAAATTATGTGCTGAATGTTTTTCATCTTTGCAAGAAACTCTGAGTGATGCATGGCACTGTGCACTAGCAATGCATAGTTCAGGTATAATGGCCCTAGCACCTATTAATAGGAATGGAGGTATAAAATGAATATTTAATACTAAATTCTTTTTGGAAGTAGTAGAAGCACAACATAATAAAGTTGGGTATTATTACTAATATGAACCATTTCTTTTATATCATTGAGATCAACTAGATCATTGCCTCCTTGTCACCTAAGTGATGTATAGATCTTGCCAAACAAGGACTCAAATGAGTCCCTCCTAACTAATGTGCTTAAAAATTCAATTTACTTCATTCACTTTAGAAGTAGGCATCAGAACAGACAAAACATGAAATGTCTTTTCATCTTGTAAAATATTATAATTTACAGACATTTAGATAAAATAGATGAATATCTAATTTTTTTCCCCTGTATTGCTCTGCAATAATTTGCTGAAGCTGGAGGAAACCAGGAATAATAGTCCAAAGTCAACCATCAAAAATACAATAAAGAAACTAAAAACAGTTAAGGGGGTACCAGTATGTCTTAATCCACTAAAGAATTTCCTCTTTTTCTTAAATTAACATGAAGTAGAGGACAAAAATACTAAGTTCACTTACATTTTCTATAAAAAATTAAAATGTACTTTATTTAAATATTCTCAAATTAATTTAGTAGATAAACATATATTTATTCCATCCTGCTTTGAAAATAATTGTCCTACATCTGAAATACAAGTTTTGAGCAAGTATTCTGTGCAGTTATTCAGAGCAAGTCCTGTGATTGACAAAATTCAAAGATAAAAATTATACCATTAAAGTTGTTTTAAATATTTTATTTTTCCTGGTCAAGAATACTTTTAATCAAAACTCAAAAAAGAGAAAATTATAGTTGTTTTAAAGGAATCTAATGGTAATTTGTCTTGATGATTACAATTCTGTTATCCTGCAAGGCAACTTACAATCAAAAACCTAAATTCAGAAAGTTTTCCAAATCCTTAACAAAACTATGATAGACGTAGCAAAGAAATAAAGATTATAATTTTTTGTGTTTTACTAAACATACTAAGTTTAAATTAATTAATTTAATTACTAGGTTTAATAAACTGATTACCAGGTTTAAATTTTCACATACCATTTAAACTGTGATATTATTATGAAGAATGGAATACCTTAATATGATTTCATGTTATTTCCAAGTGCTATATTATTTCAATAAATTCCTCTGCCATCTGTAATCCACATTGAAATTTATCAACAGACAACTAAAACTGTATTAATATCTAAGATGAACATAGATTAGGATTTCTAATGCTCTGCAAGTTGTTGGGTTCCTTGTGATAGTGAGACAGCTTATCTGAGGAATTCTACATAAATCATGATTGCCTTGGGCTGAGACTGGACACCAGCCCTAAGAAAGTGGCTTGAATTTCTCATACTAAACATGAATATAGTACAAAAAACAATATTTTTCCTCTCTTTTTTCCTTTATTCTAAGACAATTCCCCATTTTAACTGATTTTCTTTCTATAAAAGGTGTGAAAACACTAATTATAAGCTCATAAACACATACAAATTGCATGAACTTCCATACATTTCTTCTCAATAGTTGAAAAAAGCCACACACCAAGGAATTGCATCAATTTAACTCTCTTAAATCAATATAAATGAATTATATTGATTTAGCTTAATTCTCTAACAAGCTAAATGAATGTACTCAAATACAGAATAACCAGAGCTGTACCTGTTCAGCAGTTAATTTAGAAGGAAATTTACTAAAATTCAATTCAGTTTGTTTATGTGTGTAGAAAAAGTCTATGGGGAAGCATATGCTGGATAGCCTTAGGAAACTGGCATCAAATATTTTCTTTCCAACATGGAATGCAACACCCATTACAGAAATTCAAAAGTTCAAATAGGACATTCTACCAGAAAGTAGTGATTATGAATTCATTTCTTACCATATTATCACAATTCATAAAATGCATGTGTGTGAGGAGATATCTTTTGATGCATTAAAAAAAAAAAAAAAAAAAAAAAAAAAAAAAAAAAAAAAAAAAAAAAAGTGATTTTGGCCAAGAAATATAGTTTGTTAATATCAGTAAGGTCTGAATACAAAGTATGAAAATAATGCATGAGAGCATGAAAAAATACCTAGGAAAAAATAAGTAGAATCCTAGAATTATAGACTATGCTGAGTTGGAAAGGACCCACAAGAACCACTGAGTTCCACTCCAAAAGCATCAGAAAATACAGAAATCAGGCTATCAGGCTTTGGATATTTTTGCCCCTTTTAAATCTACTGCCAAGAAATAGATTTTATTATAACTTATTCTGGCAAAAGATAAAATCTGAATGCAGTGCTGTTCAAGAAATTAATTCAACCCTAGCATTTGAATTATTGCTTGTCATTGCTTTAAGTTTGCTTTGTACTTTTTCCCAATGTTTCCCATGAAACACTTGTAGGATGAGGTGCATTACTTTGAAATAATGGCAGCAGGACTCATCCTGATTTGATTAAAGAGGAAATTCAGATGTGTATTTCTATTATTTTAATAAAGTGACTCATCAGGTTTTTATTTTTTCCAACAATTATTAAAAGAAATTACAAATGTATACAACACCGGCCTGTCCTCCCCATGAAAATCCAAATGTTTTTCCATCCATGCAGTAAATAATTTTCACTAATTTCGCTATTTTCCAGCTCAAAATAAAATAAAATTAATATGTGCCTATTTCAATGTGACTCTATTTTAAATGCCCAATATATTCTTTCATTCACCTTTTTTTTCAGTCACTGAAAGAACTCTCCAGTTTCCACCTGTAGAATTGCAGAAGCACACTTGAGTAAGCACTTATTACCTTTAGAATTTTCCATGCTTCAAAATACACTTTAGAAGTTTGGAAGAAGGATCCAGTCTTTTTGGTTTTCCTAATTGTGTTTTTCTGCTGTTTTCTAAGAAATTTACTCACTCAATCACCTTCATCTATTGAAGGAAAGACTAAGAGATTCCGTCTTTTCAGAAAAGCTTTATGCAGAATTTATGTTCAGATCTTCAGTGTCTAGATACAGATGAAATTTATTTACTTACTACAGTGATTGAGAAAATAGAATTTGAACACAATGATAAAAATGCACATGCTTTCAGAACCACTTGGATGATTTCAAAAGAAGAGGCTATGCATCTACAGATTTCCAGTTTAATGCTGTGTTTCATGTATACACAAAAAACTTTGAATTTTGATTCACAAAATATTTTTTCAGTTTCACATTCTTTTAAAACTTTATTGATATCTAGGAATATGCATGCAGCTGCACATTCCCAGCATCTTCTAAGAGTTCTAACTGTGTGATTCATATCAAAGATACACATTTTAAGAGAAGTGAAGATGTGCTATTTAAGAACCCTAAAAATGTATTAGCATTTTCAGGAATGCTTGGGAAGCTTTAAAGGAAAATTTGGTTAAAAAAATAATTTAGGAAACCTACATGCAAAACATGCTTATCATGATGCTCACCAGTAAGTCATTAAATTCAGTGATGCTGTTTAAATTCTCAATTTTAAAAGCCCCAAATCCCCATATTCACATCTATCCCTGTGGTGCCCAACTTTGTTCCAAGAGAAAGAACAACATTTTTTGTCATAGAAAACTGTCAGTGCATGACAGATCATATGCCACAAATAGTAGTGGGACTTCTTTGAAATTACTGTCTTGCTGAATACTTAGAATACGCTTAAGCATATGCAGGTAATTGTGTTAAGCGTATTAAGCTTAAATAAAGCTTCCAAAAATACAGGATTTATTTTGACATTTCTGTGATTAAGTCTTACATAGAAAGGCATAACACACAGATATGCTCCACACACTTTCACATATAAGAAAAGTATTCCTTAATATATAAAAAAATATATAAAATGGTCTCTCAATATGTCATTGTTTTTGTTTTATGAGAAGTTTTGATGGTTTACCCTGGTTTTCTTGGGGTAAGGATGTCATGGTTTTAGTGAAAGCAGTGCTCTTCTGTCAGGAATATACTTGTGTTCCTTTATAACTGCATGCAGAAAAAAAAAAAAAAAAAAGCCTCTTATAGTCCTGCTTCTAGTAAACAGAACACAGATCATTACAAATACAGAATGAGTTGTACACAACTTGATGTCCCATCCTCCAAACTCTTACTTGTGAGATAAAAACAATAATTTTGAATATTTTGAAAATATTGCAGATAAAGCATTCAGTCATAATGGCATGGGAATTCTTGTGTTAAATTAAGGCAAAACAATGCCCAGCGATCGATCAATTAGAAAGTTTTATTTATGGCAGCAATGATTTAAACCTCAAACATTAGGGTAGTTTGAAAGGCCCATGGTGGCAGCAATTTAAACATTCCTGAGCACCAAAGCAATTCCAATTTTTCTGACTTTAACTTTTCTGAACAGCACTTGGCAACAGTTTCTGAAAGCAGTGGTTTATACTTTTAACCTTATGCCAGGCTGAACAACCCACTACAGAAGCAATTTGGACTCTTAAGGAGAGGAAGAGAAGAAGAAGAAAAGAAGAGAAAATAGATAGAGGAAAAGATAAGGATCACTAGACAGGGTTCCAGAGACATCTCTGTTCCATTTCCATTGGATGGTAGGTGAACACCCAGCCTCTCACACTTGTGCTATATTTATAGGCTAGTCCTTGCACCTGCTCAATTTGTAATTTTCAAATTTTTCAGAAGTGGACTTGGGGAGTCTTTTGTTTTCAATCCCACTCCCTTTGTGAGAGATGCTGTCTCGAACTTGGCTTTAGAGATAGTTGTGCAGGATAAGGAAGCTGGTCCCAGAAAAGTGCTATCCTGCCTCTTGAAGACCATCTTTCCTAACCGTACCTTATCTCGTTGGCATGGTAACATTCCTTTTCTTTTCTGCTAAGTCTTTGAAATATTTACTCTTTCAGGTTTTTAGTCTCTCAAGCAAACATTCCCAAATTGTTTGCAGGGGGAGAAATCTCCAAAGCACTTCAGAACATAAGTAAGTGTTACTACCACATTTCATGTAATTTACCTATCTCAATTTTTAAACCATTTTTAGCTATTAGTAAATGACAAGAGCACTCAAATGCCAGTAGTAATGTGTCTGGATAACTCACCTTTATCATTCTTTTATCCAAGTTGAGAATTATCTGATTTATTTGACATTAAGTTACTGAAACTTTCAAAGGAAAAGCTGTGACAATGCACTGCTGTCATGAATTTTCATTATAGCAATGCATGCTGTATCTGGGCATGAGACAAAAAGGATATTTTAAGTTATAGCAAAAGGGAGACAAGAAATAAGGATTGTCACCTCACAAACAGGGACACAGACAAAGCAAAGCAGTTTAACACTTTCTTTGCTTCAGTCTTCGACTAATAGTGGGCTATCAATACCCCCTGCAAAAAGCAACAACAGAACAAATCTCCACATCCAACCCAAAAACCAACCAACAAAAAAATCTGTTAAAATTCAAGGGTATTACCCAATTTACCCACATTTGAATTTTTGCAATTTATTTTCTGTACTGAAAACCAGTGAATGGAAGGGAATAAAATACAGTGTGAATATATATTTTTTTTATGGTTTCTGCCACTTAAGTGATACTCAGCATGATTTGTTTGAAAGTTTATGACAAGACTACCTGTTCCTCCACCTGCTGGATTTGGGGGTTTTTTGGGTGGTTTGGTTTACTTTTGTTGTTGTTGTTGTTGTTTTGTTTTTTTGTTTGTTTGGTTGGTTGGT
The DNA here is from genome assembly GCA_030060385.1 of Muscicapa striata striata. Classification (NCBI taxonomy): domain Eukaryota; kingdom Metazoa; phylum Chordata; class Aves; order Passeriformes; family Muscicapidae; genus Muscicapa; species Muscicapa striata. The sequence continues at coordinate 847,191 of JAREIS010000413.1, read as the reverse complement.
TGGTTGGTTGGTTGGATTTCTTTTTTTTTTTTTTCCCATTTTTAAAGACAACATTTTGCCAGCTTCAGCAGTGTGGAGACCACTGTAGAAGATGACAGCATGTTTCAGATCACTCTTGACTCCTGCAGATAAAGTGTAAATCTAGAAAATGTATGAGTTTCCACTTTGGACATCAGAATCCAGAAATCTCCACTGAAGATTTTGATTAATGACAACCATTAATATAAAGTGGTAATTATGCCCACAACTATTTGACATCCTTGCATAAACACATGGCTTTGCATGTGCAACATTTTTTTGTCATTACACTGATTTTACCACTATCTGAAAAAGTATTATTTTCTTTTTCATGTTCTCTCCATTTAGCAAGTAACAGAGAATCCAACTTAAGGCACAGATGGGCAGTATAAGAAAATATTTATCATAAAACAGTGAACATACTTTTCCATTCAGAATTTTGTCTAGTTTGAAAGTAGATGCAAGATATCAGCTTAAGAGTTTGTAAAAAGTTTTTATGCAGTTATTTGCTCTCTACAATAAATTTGCATCTGGAGAATACTGTGATGGTAGGATTCTGACTCACAGTGTTACACAGCACTACACTGTGGCAATGCTTCCTTTATGACCTCCCCAATTCTCTCTGAATGCAAGCCACTGCAGAGGGATCTGGACAGGCTGGATCAATGGGCCAAGACCAGTGGTATGAGGTTCAACAAGACCAAGTGCCAAGCACAAGTTGTAGTCTGTACTTTGGCTACAACAACCCCATGCTATGCTACAGACTGGGACAGAGCGGCTGGAAATCCACCCACCTGGGATGGTCACCATGAGCCAGCTGTGCCCAGGTGGCCAAGAAAGCCAATGGCATCCTGGCCTGTACCAGCAATAGTGTGTCCAGCAGCACCAGGGCTGTGATTTTCCCCCGTACTCTGTACTGGTGAGGCCACACCTCAAATCCTCTGTTCAGTTCTGGGTCCCTCAATGCAAGATGTGCTTGGAATCAGAAAGAGTACATATGACCAGTGGATGTTTTTTGTAATAGATGACACCTGCAGGCAAATCTGACAATTTGAAGGGCTTTTGGGAGGGGTTATTCAGGATTTTTGGAGGGATGTTTGTATTGGGGTTTTTTATGCCTACTGCATCATCTCACAGCTTCAGATTAAAAAAAAAAATCCCAAAATCCTATATTAAAGAAGAAACATTTGTAATAATAATAAAATAATAATAATAATAATAATAAATCTGTTTTATAAAGTATTTCAAGTCTATCTGCCCTTAGGTTAAAAGTCAAGAAGTATCAAACTGAAAAAATTATTACAAAGGAATCTTGGAGTATGATGAAGGATACTTTTTTCAAGACGTCTGTTGGCAATCTAGACAAAAATCATAATGAAAAGAATAACTAAAGGGCTGAAGAACATGCTCTATAGTCTTTCAGGAGCTCAATCTATTTAATAAGTCAGAAAGACTAAAAAAATAATTTGTTTACAAGTCAGAGAAGCCTATTAGGGAACAGAAGTTTGATCGCAGACAGTTGGTACTAAAGAGTTTATTAAGACTCACCAGCTGAAAAGTGAAAGTAAACAAACCCATCTATTCAACAATGCAAAGCAGATATTTTGATATTTAGGAGCATCAGGGATACTTGAACATTCACTAATGATTTCTCTAGTACAGAGAATCAGCAGATAATTTTTAGCAACACTAAGATTTCTGAGGCTTCTGTCTAGTAAATCTACAAATGCAAAAAGAGCAGACCAAGCTAAATGTACATCTGTCACTGTGATCTGTAGCTCTACTGTTGTCTGGTTTTGTACTTCACAATAATGACATCTGGAGAACCATCTCACTGAACATTTGGAAGCAGCATAGCTGTGGCATGATAATGCATTTGGTTAATGATAGGTTACATAGCACTGTATCAACAACACAGCTAAGGCAGTATTGCCCTCCTTCTCCCACCTTCAGGGATACACTTTCTTAGTGCCCTCCCTCCAACGAGAATTTCCTTTGGACCATGAGCACGCAGAAGCAATGCTCTTACTCTTCTGACAGTGACTTTTAACAGAATGCTAGGGGAAGGATGATGCTTCCCTTTTCTTTGTCTCACAGAGGATAAAAAAGGATTCAGACTTTTAAATTAAAGTATTCATTTATAATTGGTTTACCTGACAAGGTGCCAGCAGCAGCACTGGAAGGCCTGCAGGAGCTGTCCATCTGTGGGACACTGCCAGGCACAGCTGATCCCAGCAGATTCAGTGTCCCCAGTGCAGGGCATTGTTGTGCCCCTGAGCCACAGGCAGGTGCCAAATCCCAGACAGGAATTATGGATTGAAAAGCTAAAGCAATATGTAGCAATGAATATCAAATTCAGGATACATCCTACTGGTATGCTATGCAGTATGAAAAAGTGAGATACCTGAAGTTACTCCTAAATTAAGAATACTTCACCATTCCTTGCTGGGTTGCCTTCAGTTAGCTATGCTGCCCATCAAAATGGTTGTAAAGACATTCATCAAGTAAGAGAGGAAGCCTGACCTGAAAGTCTTGATCATATTCATTCCATAGCTTTCTGCAGTGCCCCTACAGTAGGCTTATGTTGTCAGACTAAAGGAAGGGACAATTTTGACATACATCTTAATTTCCCTGTTCTGTGCAACTAATAGCTCTTATGGTACAACAAACCTAGACAGACATGGGGGATACATAATTGCAAAAATCTTATAAAATTTATGTGATATCAAGGGAACAAGTGCACTGCTGTCTTTATAAGATTTGACTGGCATTGTCTGAAACGTGTTTAGATATTATAATTAAAGTTTGATATTCACACAGAATTACTGAAAAGGAATTGTAAAAGAGAATATAGAGAAACAAAACATTGCAATATGTCGTTACATATCAGTGGGGTGAAATCAAAGCAATCAATTTGTTTGAGAGCTCGTCATATACCAGCAATACAAACATAATGTTAGCAAATTGCCTTCACAGAATGTTAAGTGAAGGGAGAATATGAGCTGCAGGGAAATTACTCTATCTAAAGGTAAGCAATACAAGTAGACTTACCTCAGCTCTAATTGGCCCCACTTAAACATAACTCCCTAGCTCCAGCACAAACTCCACAGATCATGGCTGATAAACACATGGCTTTGAATCCCAGCCATTTCACAGACACATTTAAAAATAGAAAGATGCAAGGCTCTGTATAGGATTCAAGACAAAGTCAATTGGCTGATCTGCCAGTGAAAATTCACACCTACATATAAAGAATCTCCCTTCATAAGGTCTTTCATTACTTGCTAGGCTATTTAAATGAAAACAGTACACTAAATTAAAACATCCTTTTCCATGTACTTTTCAAAGAACATGCCATATAATCAGAGGAATAGCCCATGGAAGGATTTATCATCTATTACTTGAAATGTTTATATTAGGAAAGAGAAATTCAATCCCTTTATAACCAACTTGTCATCTAGGTGAGTGAATTTAGGCAGCTTGTTTTTCCTTTTCTCCTGTACATGCCATGGTGTTTCTTCACAGCGAAGCTTTATAGAGAAATATAGTAATTAGATACACTCACCTTCATATAACCTGGTTCAAACACAGTAACATGTTTATTACTAATTTTTGCAATGGCTGTATTTAGTCCCTGCAGTTGGTGGAGGTAGTGAGATTAATATTTCTTTCATATGCTTTACACAGGTTGTTCCAGGAAAACATCACAAGCATGCAAATTAATTTCCTACTTTTAAACTTTTACTTTTTTTTTTTTTTTTTTTTTTTTTATATTCAAGTCCTACTGACACCACTGGGACTTGTGACTTCATTGGGAGAATTAACCTGCAAGGGAAGAAACAACAATTCTGGAAAAATGTGTGCAACTCTACAAGAGAGGTCTGTTGAAAGACAAAAGTTGATATTGGGGAAAAACAGATAAAAGGATAACATATTGGACCTAAATATTACATGGACATTATTAAAAAAAAATAAATCTGGAAATCTCAACAGTGAAATAATTAAAAAGGATCAAAGCCCTTGAAGTGAAGTATTCTTTCACAAATCATGACAGCTCCCTTTTACTAAGTTGATTTACAGCACAGAACTAACAAAGAGCCATAATAATCTGGAAAGCAAACCAGTCACTCAATTTAAAAATAAGCTACAGGTTTACTAGAAACACAAAAGACTTCTGACAGTCTTTTAAATAGCTACAAGGAGAGCTTTGCTCTTCAGAAAATTAAAATCAGAAAGTGAAAATGAAAAAAAACAAAACCAAAAACACAACAACAACAAAAAAACCCCTGAAACTTCTGCAAATTATTTTGAAAAAGAGAGTTTCTGGATTTAGTACAAGTTTTTCCCTCCTTCAGAGTTTATGACAGGAAGATTACTTTTTAAGTAATAAATAAACCAACACTTAGAGGTGCTTTGGAGACCATTTAAGTCAGGAACTGAGATGAAAGTTTACATACATAAAATAATTAAATATGACAAAAGTAAATTCCTCCCTAAATACATTGGCTATATGGATTTCTACCTTCGGTCATTTTGTAAAGATATCTCACACTAGCTATGTAATTAGAAAACAGGAGTATAATAACAGATCCTAACTTTTCTATGGAAAATATCTAAGCACTTGGTTCATCACTGAAGGGAAAAAAAAAAAGGAATCTCAGACAAGTTTGCTAAAAAGATTTTAAGACCTTCCTGATGAGGAAGGTTGTGTGTGTAAAAATTTAAGTTAGTGTCTTTCCACAGCACTAAAATTTTTGAGTGCAAATTCAGGGTGTGTCCAAAGTGCACTTTTAATTTTTTTTTTTTTTTTTTTTTTTTTTTTTTTATCTCTAAGAGCATCTGCTACAACTGTTTGCGTACTTGACAGGCATAAAATTTCCATCTGTATGTAAAATAATCACTGGTTCTAATCTGGTTCTAATAATTCTTCATGGATTTCAAACAATCAGATTCAATCTTCTCTGTCTTTAAAGAAGACTGCTTAAAAGAATGGGGACCAATTATTTACACTTCTGAAAGATATATTCTGTTCACATGTACACAGAAAAATAGCTCCTTTTTTCTGTTCTCTCCTAAATATCAATTCCATATAAAATATAATGCACGTTAGCTCACTTTTTGCTTCTTGTCCAAGTGAAGTAACTTCCTGCCCCTCTGTTACATGAAAAGGTGGGATTTAGTCAAACCCTTACTGTTTGACTAGTCTGTCAGAGCCCCTGGAATGCTGAGACCCTCTGCCCAGCTAATCTGTCAGCATCCTGATATGAGGAGCCTTCACTGAGCAGTTCACTGGATTGAAGGGTGGCTTGTCTGATTTGTTCAGGGTCACACCCCAAACAGAGACCCCCTTCTGAGTCTCCACACCTTTACCCACTGCCAGACTGCCAGCACTCTTGAAGGACTCACATTAACAGTTTACAGAATGACACTCAATAAAATTGTGATGGATTAAGGTTAAAGGATCGCTATGATCATGTCTGTGTTCAAAAACATGTTCAAAGCAATATATTAATTCAAAACCTTATGCAGACAAGCTCTAATCCCTCAAAAATCTGGTGTGAGATTATCATTCAGCACTCACAGGGTACAGTTCTTACCAATATGCTTCTCTACAAGGGAGAAGACAGTTTTTGCTTGTTGACTGATCCCAGAGGTTACAATGGAGCCTTCTCCAACTCTTCCCCATTCCCAATTCACTTTTAAACTCTTTATTTGTTTTTAGGAGGAGCTTGAGTTACTTTAGTCATGCATCTTACTCAGGGTCCTTGTACCTTGGGGGTGGGTATCTCAGGATAGCACCTGAGATAACCTTGGGATGGGGACATGCATCAGTTCAAGGAGAGTGATTTTGCTACAGCTGCTACATTTTCCTTTATCTCCCTTGGTTGTCAGCTGCTGTGCAGTTTATCAACTGCAAAGTACCACCAGGTTCCCTCCTCTGCAAAGGTTTTGAAAGAGCCTGTCTGTGGTGTCTGCACTCCACTCTCCATTAGTATTATTTCTGGGAAGCTGGATATGTTGACTGCATTCCATCCAGGGAGTAGCAATCATATTTTCCCCTGTACTTTCTGTACCATTATCTTTTTTTACCCTCAGTCGTCTTCCCACACCCTCCAAGACAAAATCCACGTAAGGTATAGAGGATAGTTCCATTGTTAGACTGAGCCACCAGCAGGGTATCACTAAGATCTGGTTCCTACAGCATTTTTATGGCTCTAGCCTCTGTTCCAGCAGGTTTTGCACACCCCAAAAACCCATTTGGGGCATAAGCGGGATCTAAAAAAGATTGGCATATTGTAATCGTAATTATTAATAATTTTTCTCTCTCTTAGAAGCACTTTTTAGAAAGTAAGGTGGAAAATTGGTTTATTTTCTGTCCAAAAAAGACTATATTGAATTTTTGCCTGTTGGAATTTTGCATGCTATTCTTAAAAAATGCACTAATAGTGAAAGTGTGAGATTGAATTATACCTTTGTTGCTATTACTCATTTCATATACCATTAAACACTGACATGTATTCCCAAATGCCAGATTGTATTGCCTTTGAAATAAGAACTGCTAGTTTAGGAGGAATAAGCCTAATTATTTACCAAGGATGGAATTATGAGAACAAAATTTCCATTAGAGAGTCATAATAAAGTGTTGAAAAGGACTAGCTTACCCCTCCACAACCACAAAATTACAGAGTAAAAAGGCTTTTGTTGTTGTTGCTGTTTACAGCCCTAGAAACATAATTGTTTCAAGTGCAACATTAAAGAGTTAATGCATTAGCATAAATGTAGGGGTAAACCTCCTTTTCTATTACTGCTATTATTTCTAAACCAAATTAATTAAAAAAAAAAAAACAAAAACAAACAAACAAACAAAAAACAAAAAACAAAAACAAACAAAAAAAAAACCCACAAGCAAGCAAACAACAACAAAAGAAAAAAAAACCAAAAACCAAAACCTAACATTTTGTGGAAGAATTTGGCATAGTATGAACTTATATTTCCCTTGAGATCTCAACATCAAAAATACAATATTTTTCAGTGTGGTTTCAAGGATGAGCTCTGTTCAGCCCTAGGGTAACCTCTGCTTTACACTAAAGGAGAAAAAGATTTATCCCATTTCTTCTCCATCATACTCTCCACTAGCAAAGGCAGAGAGAGTTGATTATCCCTCAGTATCATTTTCCTCTTTGAAATTGAAAAAGAAGAACACAATAAAAAGGAGACAACTGTGATATATTAATCTAAGGAAGGTGGAAAATTGGTATATAGGGAGAAGAAAGCAACTATGAACAAAATCAACAGAGCCATAATGATCTAGACACATACCCCCCACCAAAAAAAAAAAAAAAAAAAAAAACACAACAACAACAACAGCAACAACAACAACAACAACAAAAAAAAAAAAAAAAAACAAAAAAAAAAAAAAACAAAAAACCCCCAAAGACCAACAAACAGTTGAAAAAATCAGCTGACAGATATTACCATAATATAAGCATACATTTATAAACTTTCACACTCACTGTCTGACAATCCATCTGTACTCATGGCAAGAATATCTTTTTTTCCCTGAGTCAGTATAATCCAAATTGGCAGTGTTAAGTAGCTTCAGAAGGAAATTGCTGCAGAAAAATTGGCACCCTTACACTTGGAAATGCACCAAGCATATTCTAGGGAAGCATATTTGAATGCATAAGACCAATAGAGGGCAAACCCACCTGGACATCAATTAATATGTCTCTTTATCCTAATCCCTCAGAAATCAGAGTTTTTTGATTTGGTCAAATGTATACAGTTATTCATCCTTTATTTGGAATGAATATTTTTTCCCAAAAACCCACATGTGTAAAGCCAACAAATAAATTCTCCAAAATTCAAGAGCATGCAATATTCTTGTATGCAATCCAAATATTTCTGTTTGAAAACAACAGCATGGAAGTTCTGGTTTGCATGCTCTGTGTTATATGATGCAGTCCTTACAGCTACTTTCAGGTATCCTGATCTATAAAAAGTTGAGGTATGGTACAAGTATTCTTAGAAAGTGCCTAGACAGACATGATGGACCAGAAAGTTGTTTTCTTTTTATTGTTTTATGCTGGATATAAAATAGTATCTGATATCTCTTCATTAAAATATTGCTTGTAAATTAATGGAACCCACCCAAAAAAAACAAACAAACCCAACCTCCCAAAAACCCCAAAAACAACAACAGCAACAACAACAAAAAAAATCCAAAGTACCACAACAAGAACAAGTAGTTCAGATTTCCTCCTAATAATATTAATGGCCACCCTGAACTCCAGCTGGCACAGTACTGTGCTCATTAGTAAGTTGAAACAATTTTCAAAACATGAACTTTATAAATGACCTTTTTATCCAGACTGGTAATTTAAAATTGATAAGCATATCTAGGGTTTCTGAAGAACTGTACCATCAGATGTGTGAAGCCTTCCCACCCTACCAACCAGTCTCTCTCTACTGCTCAAAAAAATCCACCCCCCCCCAAAAAAAAAAAAACAAACAAACAAGCAAACAACAAAACTCCAACATTTTCCTGGCTTTATATCTGCAGATTATAAGTTTTTTTCCTGCATGAGAGCATTACAGAAACCTATTTATCTATTCATCCCAGGGAAAAACAGCTTGCCACAAATGGTGATTTAAAGGATTACGTAACAGTACTTGCTATAGGCTGTTTGATAGCTTTCAAATCCACTGTGAAGGTTTTTGAATTTCACAGAATGCTTTTATTTAAAGAGAGAGAATTTTCCCCCTTTGGAAACCACTGCATTATTTAGCAATATAAAACTTTTGAAAGCACTATCTTTGTTTACTATCTCCAAGACCTGGTGACTGGTGGAGAGGGAGTAGTTAAAAAAAGTAGCTGACCACTTGATTTTAATATTGTTAGAAACTTTCCCATTTTAAAGTCATTTAAAAGTAACCACAGATATAATTCTTATAATTAAATCTTCTACTGAACATAATTTCTATTTGTGAAGGCTTGCCTGTCCAAGTGTAAGGTTTGGAATATGAGCCTTGCCTAGAGCCATCCACCTACATGTTAGAAGAAAGCTCTTGTTCCAAGCAGAGAAGCATCACAGTAATCATCCTGCTCTGAAACATGCCATTTTCAAACTGGATCATGAGTAATCTGCAGCTTTCTGAGCACTTTTAATAATTCTATTGTCAACTGAAATGCTGCCTGTATTGCTTTAAACATCATTTTGCAAGGAAGCTACAGGAAGGGCAGTTAGCTTCTCCTTCAGATTTTTTTTCTTTTAATGATAAGCAGTTAGAATTAAAAGCTGTTGCCTTTGTAATTGTAAGAGTGGATATTTCCACCCTTTTGCCAGCTTTTAGTTTCAATTATGTTTTCTCATAGGGTAATAACTAGCAACTCCTATCTGGTATTTCCTTTCAAGATAGAAAAGCTCATTTTTCCTTTATTATAAGGATGCCTTTCAAGAAACTTCTACTAATGTAAATTTTTCTATTACACATGTATTATTTCTTTTTTGCTTTCTGCTTAAGTTTCATCATATAGAAAACCCCCAAGACTGACAAAAGTAATGGCTCATATAGGCTCAGGTTAAACTGGATTTTTTCTATTGGGTCTAATATCCTATTCTATTATAAGCAGAAAAAAAAGAGTAAAATTATTGACCACATTTGTCGTTATGAGAAGACAGCCCTTATATCTTATCATTCTCATTAGGGATATGCTTGGTAAGACTTACATTGTTCTTTTCAGTTAATTTGTGCAATTTCATTAATTCATGTATTTGTGCTGATCACATGAAAATGAGGGAGAGGCTTATACACCAGAAGATTATGTTGCCATCCAGAAGGATGTGGTCAGGCTGGAGAAATGGGCTGGCAGAAATATCATGAAATTCAACAAAGGGGAGTGTAGAACCTGTATCCAGCAAGGAATAAACCCATGCCCCAGTATATGCTGAGGGATATCCAGCTAGAAAACAGCTTGGCAGAAAAGTCCTGGTAGACACTTAAGTTGAATGCAAGTCAGTAATATGCTGTTGTGGCAAAGAGGGCTGATGGTGTCATCAGATGCATGAAGAGAAGTGTTGCCAAAAGATTGAGGGATGGGATAATTCGTTTCTACTCAGCACTGGTGAGATAGTGTCCAGTTCTGGGCTTCTCAGCACCAGAGGGACATGGACACACTGATACAGCAAAGAGCCAGGAAGGTGATAGTCTGAAACATTTTCCATATGAGGAGAGGCTGAAAGAGTTGGAACTGTCCACTCTGGAGAAGAGAGGTCTCTGGTGGGATCTTTTCACTGTAAACACCTGAAGGGAGGGCAGAAATGGGACAGAAACAGGATATTTTCAGTGGTGCCCAATGACAGAATCTGAGTCATTGGTAATAAACTGAAACACAGGAGGTTCCTTATGAACATCAGGAGATGCCTTGTTATTGTGGGCATGAGTGATCCTTGGAAGTTTTCCCAGGCAGGTTGTGGAGTCTCCATCCTTGAAGAGTGACTGGACTGTTAGTCAAAAGATGTTTGCACATGATCCTGGGTATCTAGGTATGTAACTCTGCTTGAGCAGGTAAGGATTGGACTGGACAACCTCTAGAGTTCGCTTTCAAACATAATTATTCTGCAATTTCATTTGGAGATAGGAGATCAGTGAATTCTTCTGTCTAGATTTTGAGAGCAAACATATTACTCCTAAGGGATTTAGTATTATAAGTGATTATTAATTGCCATTGACTAGAAACTATCACCTTACTAAAAAGTTTCACCGCTCCATAAATTAGTATATCAGCATTATCATATTTAATTTTGTTCAGCTTTCACTAAATATTACCCGGAACTTTCTTTACTAATATTAAATGAAAAAAAAAAAAAAAAAAAAGCAAAAATATCACTCATTAGGCTTTCCATAAGCTTTGGTGCATATACCAATATAATCGATTCTTAAGCAGATGCTTACTTGGGTTTCTTTAGTGTAAAGGTGGACAGTTCAACTTTATTTGGTCATATGTATGACCAGATACTTTATTATAAATTATGTTAGCAAGAACATATCCACTACAGACTTTGATTTTGGCCTAAATCCGCCTTATTTTTTATCTATTAACAACCTTACTATATGCTTATTTGACCCTATACAGTGGATTTCAGCTATTTGTATGAACTAACAGCTAGTTTGTTCTTTAGCTTAGCCCACAACCTGTCTTCACAAACAAAATAGATGTGTGGATTGCCACAGCCCTGTCCTTTCCAAAGCGAGACATTCTGTCACGTTTGACTCAGCTGCACAGGAGCAAATCCCAGAGCACAACAGCACAAAGCAGCAGGGCTTTGCTCTCCTGGGCACACACCTACATTGGTTCAGGGACAGCAACACACAGAAGGCCTTGCTGTGGGAATACTTATATTCAGGTTGGGCTAACTGGAACACTCTGATCCCAGTACTAATTATCTCAGATGAGCCTTCGATGGAGATATTCCCTTTGTAGATGTTCACACCATCAGTGCCTTCCAAGCACTTTTTATATTTCCTCTCTGGGTCTAATGGGTATTGGATGGCCGATGGTCACAAAACTAATTCTGACTGCTGAGAATGAAACATTACAGAACATAAAAATGTGAATGGAATTGCATGAGGGAACAGAGTTTGGGTGGAAAAAAATAATGACAAAATATTAGTTGTTCACCTCTGGCTACCAAGAAGGACAGAATACATGAACAGAGGAAGCAGAAAATTCACTTCAAAGAATGGAGGGGCCACGAAACACCTGCCCAGAGCATTCAAAAAGAGGACATAGGCAGTAGAGAAAAAATTGCTTTCTGTCCTAAGATTTGGCAAGAACATTCTAAGGAAGCTACTAGAAAATGTCTGTTACATAGATAGTATTTTGTGGTTGAAATCTAGTTGCTGTTCTTTGAGCCATATCAGATGATTTTAAGTACAAACTCACAACAATGAAGTTATTAATTCAGTTTTGTATCAGAGTTTTTCTCTCCCCTTAAAATAAAAAATAAGAATGAAAAGGAAACTGGCTCCATGAGAGATATTTTGGACACTGCTTTTATCTCAGAGGCATTCTGTCACAATAGGCTTTGTAGTTTCACTCTCCATTCAACACATCAACTGAAGACAGAGAGGACTCGTGGCATTTACCTAGAGAACATCGTGACATATTGTATCGGGGTGGCCCTGACTGAAAACCAGGTACCCTCCCAAGCTTCTCTATTGGCTTCTCTATCTCAGCTTCTCACCTGAGCAGGGAATCAGAAATATAATGAAAAGGTCATGGGTCAAGATACACAGGGAGAGATCACTCAAAAACTAATGTGAGAGGCAAAACAGACTCAACTTGAGGAAATTAACTTATCACCAATCAAATCAGAGTAGAATAATGAGAAATAAACCCATATCTTCAAATAGCCCTCTGACCACTGTTCCATTCTTTCTGGGTTTAACTTCACTCCAAAATTCTCTAGCTCCCTCCTCATAACAGGTATCAGGGAGTGGAGGCTGCAGTCAATACAGCATACATTGTCTCAGCCTGTCCTTATTCCTCAGAAGGACACCTCTGTACACTCTTCCCCTGTTCCACAATGGGGTGTCTCCTATGGGAGCTTTTTATGAACTTCTGGAATGTGAGTGCTTTCTGTGGACTGCAGTTCTTTACAAAGTACTCCAGCCTGTCCTTTCCACTGGGTGCAGTCTTTCAGGAATAGGCTGTTCCAGAGTGGGATACTCTCTCCACAGATCCTCAGGTTCTTCCAGGAGCCTGTTCCAATATGGGCTTCCCATAGGATCACAGCCTACCCTGGGCATATCAAGCTGCTGCTGTGTGGGGACTGCCATCGGCTGCAGGTGGATCTCTGCTCAACCATGGACCTCCATGAGTTGCAGGGGGATATTTTCCGCCCCATGAGCCGCAAGGGCATCTCTGCTTTAGCACTTGGAGTGCCTCCTCGCCCTCCTTCACTGACCTTGGTGCCTGCAGGGCTCTTCCTCTCACTCCTCTCTCCCAGCTGCTGATGAGCAGTATGTTATGTTCCCCCTTCTTAAAAGCATTATCCCAGAGGAGTTACCACAGTCTCTGATGGGCTTGGCTTTGGCAGAAGAGAGCCTGTCTTGGAGCCACCTGGCATGGGTTTTGTGGACATAAAGGAAGTTTCCAACATCTGTAGTCCCCACCACTACCAAGACCTGGCCGTGCAAACCCAAGACAGACCCATATGGCAGTCAGTTGCAAGCACAATTTCCTCTCATTAGCTAATTTCTATATAGTTCAAAACCCATGCGGACACTCTGCTCAAGGAGAAATTTATTCAGTTTAGGGCTTGGACCTTCAGCCAGTAGTCTCAGATGTGCTAAAGAAACAACATCTCTACTAAATCTCACTCGACATAAAAGCCATTGCTGTGGAAAATGAACTAGTTTGTACTGGCCAAGCATGTATAGTTTCCATTATATAAATTAAAATCTGTTGCTGTCTGACACCAAATATTTTGTTGGTGCTTACCAATTTACCTTATCTAATAATTTATTCTTATAAAACCAGGTAATTCTCACCTTTCATTTCAAGCTCTACAATGATGCTCTGCTTTCTGTTCACATCTTGCTTGTAGATACCTTACAAAAAAAAATATCAATCATGTCATACTCAAATTTCAGTACTATTTGTTTTCTGCTTGCTTACTCATCTACCATGTAGTGTCCTTAATGACTTTGCAGATTTAGAGGTACTATGGCAGGATTCTTTGCAATTACAGAATAAGGTTTGTGACCTCTTGTCAGCATACTGTGGAGTGAGATGCTGTAATGATACAATGCACTTCAATATAAGTGGTAGAAATTTAAGGAAACAACCATAAAAATGTTAATGTAAAATACAGATCCAGGCTTAGATTCCTTCAGTTTTAATTTATTATTTCAAGATAGGTATTTTATCTTTCAGTATATTCTCTACTCCCTATTAGAACACTAATTCAGAAAGAAAAAAACCAAACAAACCAGCAAATAACAAAACAATGGTTATTTTGAAGACATGAAACATGCTTTAAAATCAGTCTCACACATCTCAATTGCCTGGAATGGCATCACTTTTGAGTGCATATAGTCAAGGGTGATCAATTTAAGCTTTATAATGAGCATTCCAGTGGCCAATAGAGAAATGAGACTAATTCTCCATTTTGAAGGACAGATTTTACTTCCACAGCACTCAGATGTAGAAACAGATTGCTATTCGATGAACACAGCTACATTAGTTTGGAGTGAGAACATAACCTAAATATGAGAAAAGAGCTGCCATGGTTTGAAATGCAATAAAGAGTCTTTGGAAAGATCATGCAGTCATTCTGAGCCTACTGAAAGGTGGAGCTGTGTGTTGTCACTGAAGCATTGGGTTACCGTAGTGAACAAGCATGTATTAGTGTTCTAATTTAATTGAGATGTGAAAAGAAGAAAAACCTTAGCTTTTTTAACATTGAACTGTTTTATAGATTGTGATGTGCTTCCTGAATGTTATTGGTTTGGCACAACACAAAATCTGATCTCGATAAACCTTGATTGCATTATTGGAGGCTTATACCTCTATTAGTAATGGCAATAGAAACTCCTCAGGCAAAGTTCTGCATTACTGAGGTTAATAGAAATTTTGTTACTGTATTCAACTGGACCACTGCTAGAATCTGGCACTAGAGTTTGCTAGATTTTGACTATTTGGCACTACTGGAAAAAAAAAAAAAAAGGTTAAAAAAAGAGGTCTTGCTCCAATCACAATTGTTACAATGAACATATTTACTATGTATTTGGTATCAGAGCATTGATGAAGCAATTCTTAAAATTTCAAATTGTCAATGATTGCTAAATGTTTTGCTCCAAATATTCTAGAGATACAGGGATTTTTCTTTTCAGGGATGTATGCAAATGAAACAGAAAAAACAAATATGTTGAGCAGTCTGTTTTACTGCAGAATTGCAATTACTTTTTCAGGAAAGAAGTCCAAGAACAGAAACAGTCTGTACTGCCCTTCTTATCAATGGTCTGGCATTGTTTAGCTCCTACACAAATAAATGCAAAAGGAAAATGTGGCTGATGTGGCAGAGAACATGACTTGTTTTTCACTCCTCCATGAAGCAGGATCGGATTCCTGAGAAGAAACTCCAGAGTACAAAAACAAAATTAGAAATTTCAGATCAGACCTGGAAATACTGTGTGATGATTCTCAAAGGGCAACACAGTTTGTTCCACCTGACCACAATTCAGCTGGCTATGGGATTTGTAGGGGGTAAGCATTTAAAATCTGCAAATACATCTCCAATTTGTCCTTCTGCTGATTATTTCTCTAAGGGGAAAACGTGACCACTGCTGGAGTAAGCATTAAAGCCAATGTTAATAGTATAATTTCAGTACTGTTCAGGATCCAGAGGTAGTTGCTGATTTGAGTGTTATCACCAACTGAGCAATCCTATTAACCTTTACACCCAGATTTCTGCATAAAGTAATTCCAACACAGTAGAGGGCACAATAAGAGAAGTTCAATTTGTAAAACACTGTTCTAAGCATAGTCAGAAAAAATTCTCAGGGCTTAAAAAAATTCAGCAAGAAATGTGTATTTTAGCATCATACACACTTTGCTCTGCTTTCCTGTGTTTGTGGATTTTGCTTTGGTGACTGCCCCACTTACCCCAACAGCTTTCATTAAAAAGGAAGGTCTCTACTTAACTAGAGATTTAAGCATATAAAGAAATACAATGTTTTGCTTGTTTTTTTATGCAAAGGTTTGTTTAATAAGTTGGTCTGTTTCATCAGTAGTGAACAAATCTTACATCTAAATCTTTCTAATACTCCAGTCTCACACTTAAGTCTGAAGGAAAGTGAGTGACAAGAGCCCAATAGTTAATCTGCAAACCTTTACACAAAAATAAACTCCTGTCCACTTTGAAGTAAGTAGTGAGCAAATAGCAGGATACTTTCCATACTTAAGCAAATTGAAAATCTTAATGTGTTGTAGAGTGGATAAGAAATTGGCAATCCTTTACTAATTACTGTGTGAAGAATCTGACCATTTTATACCTTGCTGTAATTTTAATCATGGTGGGAAAGACCTCTATATACTGCAAATTGAAACTTTAGTCTAACATATATTTATATGGATAGATATTTTCTTTATTTTCATGCTGTAGCACTGTTGTGAGCTAACCTCAACAGGCTGCTGAGCTCCACTCTGCTGCTCCCCCCTTCAAGCTGGATCAGGAAGAAAATGGGAAGGATAACTGTGAGAAACTTGTAAGCTGAGATTAAAACAATTTTACAGCAAAAGCTGCACACAAAAGCAAAGCAACATAAGGAATTAATCCATTAATTCCTGTTGGCTGGCAAGTGTTTGGTCATCTCCATGAAAACAGGGCTCCATCACAAGTAATGGTTACTTAGGAAGACACAGGCTGTAACTCTATGAGTGTGTCATGGTACTCCTTTCCACCTGATTTTATTTTCGAGCATGACATCATATGATGTGAAATATCCTTTTGTTCATTTGAGGTCACCTGTCCTGTTGGTGTCTTTTCACAGATTTTTGTGCACCCCCTACTTGGTGGTGGGGCACTGTGAGAAAGAGAAAAGGCCTTGATACCATTTAAACTCTTTTCATAGTATTTGCATTCCTATGCTAACAATAGTGTTTTAGTCACAAATCCAAAACATGGCACAATTACAGCTACTATGAAGTAAATTGAAGTAAATTAACTCTATTTCAGGCATGCCTAGCACAAGCCCCTGGGCTGTTACAGACAACTTTAAAATTTCCATGAAATAGTTCCAGAGTTGTTAAAAAGACACTCAGTATTGATAGAGAAACCATGTAGAAGGTTAAAAGATAGATCATGGCAGTTTAATTGGTTAGAAATTAAATTTGCTTTCCCTGTAGCCATTAGCAACGAGGATACCTCAGGGCACTGTGAGTCTATCCCACTCCTATTGCTTGGAAACTCCTCTGGATTGCTCAGGGATGGAGGATATCAACAGCAAACCAGCTCAGTCCTTTAGTCTAACTACATACAAAGTCACACTGCTGCCTCTCTGGCTGCATGCAGTTATTTGGTTCTTAATTCACTGCTGACCACAATATTGTAATTACAAAACAGGGGAGAGGGCATATTTTTTTAGACCTGTGGGAAGAACAGATAGTGTTACTAGTCCTCTTCTGAGTGGCTGCAAATGCTGCCTGCAGGAGAGGAAGGAAGCATGGAAAGGGACTGTTTTCTCTATTGTACTGTCTGGAAAATTTCAGCTCATTTTTTTTATACAATGTTCTCGCCCCTCAAAACAAAAGAAAATAAAGAAACCTGGTTACACACTGAAGTGCACGCTTAGGGGAAGAAGAACCCACTTCTAGGATTATTTCACTTGAAGGAATAGAGTTATTGTTCTCTTATATTTGGTGCAATGCAGTTGGAAGGCAGCAATTCGTTTACAAGGTGAAATGCATATAATGTATATTCTGATCAGCAGTCATAACAAGTTCATTGTAGAATAAACTAATCTGTGATCTGAGAAACAAAAATGTAGCATGAAGAATGGGATGACAGCATGGACTTTGAAAGACAGGCCCAAAGAGCCAGGACTGTAAACAACCCTCCAATGACAAATTACTAGTGGCTAAAGGCATGAATCCTTGAGAGCTGGAGCATGTTTGGGATGTAAAAATGGAACAAAGTGAAAACCAAGGGAGGCAAACAGCATTCATTCATTCATTCACTCATTCATGCATGCATTCATTCATTCATTCATTTATTCTAACATGAGAATTGAATCAGCTTAACTAAAATGGGGGATCTCATCACCTGACCTGAGATTTAAACCACTGGAGATTAGTACAGTGCCTGTGGACCTCTCCCTTGCATGCTCAGGCAGCACAGACACTGAGAGCTGGGCAGGGAGTGCAGCTCCTTCACGCTGAGCTACTGCTGCCTATATCCATACCACAGCTTCCTCAAAGCAGGAAAAACAATGACAGCCATAAGGAAAAAGCATAGGACTGAGTGGAATCTCTATCCTTCAGTGCATTGAACACTGCATTTTAGCCCAGTCTGGGTCTGAGATGCACCAAAGTGGCAACACTTTTCTCTTGTACTTCTCATGAGCACAGGTGACCCTAAAGGTCACCTCTCTTGTACTTACTAGCTAGCAACGTCTCTAGCAGAGATGGCTGGGGGACAGCACTTCTCTCTCCAAGCCTTTGAGCCCAACATCAACATCCAGATAAATACTTTTGCACATACTTGTTAAGATTTCAAATCATAAATAATACTACACAAAGAGCTGTTTTTGGCTTAATTTACTGCAAGAGGTAGTCTGGTACTAAATAGATATCACTTCATCCCGTGCTATCTAGCACCAGGTCATTATTAAGTGAAGGGAGAAAAGTGGATTTCTTCAACCCTACAGCCTATGACAAGGATTACTTAATAAAAAAACAGAAGAAAAAGCCAAAATGCCGCCAGTGAAAACTCATATGCATTCATACTGAGTTCTATAAGTTTATTTCAGCTGTGACTTTGTACAACGCCTGGCACCTCTCACGCTGTTACATGGTGAACAACAGAAGACAGCATGGGGAAAAAAATAGAGTTTATTATCTGGAATTGCTGTGCAAAGCCATAAATCTCTTGATAGCTGATTTCCAGGATTTCTTGCACTCCTTCACCATTATTTTTGCTCCTCCTTCCACATGCATTTTAACAGCCAACACCTTCAGCCAGAGCTTTGATTGAGCACATAGGACAGAAGTACGTCACTCAAGCTCACATTCCAGGACTGTCAATATTTTTGTCTTGACAGCTAACATTCAAACTGCCTCTCAATTTTTACTTCTATTTACTTCCAATTAAATATTATATCTGTTCAAAAACTAAGTTGCACAATTTTCCATCTGATTTTTTGTTTTGTTGCATGAGACAAGGGTTTTAATAAAGTCTCTTTCATGCTAGTGGGCATTTTGTCTATTCTAATATTTTGGTGGTTATTGTGCAGTGAAAATATTCAATCCTTGGTACCACAATAAATTGCAACATTGTGGCAAGTTGTGTAGACAGGATGTCTCTCATAACTTACTTCAAATCTTATCCTATTCCAATCTGCACAAAGAAAACTTGAGCTAAAAATAAGGAAAAAGTTTACCTTTTTAACTATCCAGAATGATACAACTGAAACATCTGTTTGACATGTTCAAAAACAATTGTACTCTGCAATTTTTAGATCTTCTTATAGTTTGAGTTATTTAAAAGTACCTAATTGACACTCAGAATTTGGGGGCTTGGGGTTCATGGGTTTCAAGGTGGGGGGTTTTTTGAGAATGAAATCACTTAGTCTCTGCCATGCTTTGCAAATCTTTACCACTCCAACTCTGTCTTGAAGTCACACAACAGTAACATTAATCAAGTGAATTATCACAGCTATATACCTCCTGCAAATAGCCATTATAGGAAAGGATTGCCTCTTGCTGCTTTGTTTTCTTACTTCAAAGTCACTGCCTGTGGTTATCTTACTTGCTGCAAGAGCAGAGGAGGGATGAAACACAATTCCATAAAGTCATAGCAAAAGCAGCTTAGATGACAAGTATCCAGCTCTAAATTTGGGTCTGAAGACTCCTTTATTTAAATGCAAGTAAAGAAACCTGTACAGATGGGATTCCAGTTCTTTGGATAATAAGTTTCTCCTTCTGTTTATTTGTGAAGCTTTTTCCAGAATTCATTTCTAGTTGATCAAGTTACCATCACAGTTATTTTCTATACAAAATATAAAAGTAATTAATTCCTCTATAAATAAATATTCTTCAGCAGGAATAATATGTGTGAACTACAGCCCTGAAGTGGACAATCTCCAGTCAATGACAATGATTACTTATCACAGTACCATGGACTAGTAACTTTCAGAGCCAAGAAAATTTGCTTGCAACCATTTGACATGGTCTGATTTGTTGTACTGTCATATGAATTCATCCCCACTCTAACAGATGGAATGATATTATATTTTAAAGAGAATAAACTCCTTAGTGAAAGGAATTGTGTCAGCTATTGTGCATGTCTGCAGAGGAGTTAAAACTCCAAGATTTTTGTTTGTTTGTTTGAGTTTTT
Organism: Muscicapa striata striata; assembly: GCA_030060385.1. NCBI lineage: Eukaryota > Metazoa > Chordata > Aves > Passeriformes > Muscicapidae > Muscicapa > Muscicapa striata. The sequence goes on along the minus strand of JAREIS010000413.1, from coordinate 827,050 downwards.
GGGTAAGTGTTATAAGAAAAATTATACAATGCTTTGGAATTTTCCTGTAAAGTTCTCATTTCAGTAAAATACAAAGCTCATATTGAAAATAATCACTGCAGTATTTTCCAAACTTAAGGTCAGCGTTTACTAGCAATGGCTAAAAAGGATTCTCTAATCAACACCAAAAATTCAAACTGCAGATCTAAAAAGATTCATTAAAATGATGGGGGTATACAGCTCAGTGATCACATAATATGGATATCTCACCAGTGATCTGATGGCTCTAACACCACATATTTTAGGTGTTATTTTGGAATAACTGCATGGGTGTTCAGAAATAACTCAGTATTAGATTTAAAAAGAACATCAAGTTTAAAGCAAAGTGTTAACACTTGCACCTATAAATGTCAGAATCTCAAGTAAAAGTTGATGTCCAATTTTATAAATTACTACATATTAGCATTTCTGGGATCTTTATTTGAAAGGTGTTAAGAAAACCCTGGATTAGTTTCAGAAGCAAGCTGGAAGAATTGTTCGTTATTTGAAATAGCTAATCTTTGGTAATACAAAAATAAAATCAATTCATTTTAATAAAGATGCTTCCCCAGCCCAAATTTACACAAGACTACTTCAATAGAGGACCAAATAATTGAATAGATGAAGACATAATGAGACACAGCAATAGAGAGCTAGGGAGATGCTATTACATAAAGTACATAAATTTTTCACAAAATCACATAATGAATTGGTTGGAAGAGACCTCCAAGATCATCGAGTCCAATCCATGCTCTAACACCTCAACTAGACCATGGCACCAAGTGCCACATCCAGTCTTTATTTAAACACATCCAGGGATGGCGACACCACCACCTCCCTGGGCAGACCATTCCAGTACTTTATCACTTTTTTAATAAAAAACTTTTCCAGATATCCAACCTATATTTCCCTTGGCCCAGCTTGAGACTGTGCCCTCTCATTCTGTCAGTTGCTGCCTGGTGAAAGAGACCAACCCTCATCTGACTACAGCCACCTTTCAGGGAGTTGTAGAGAGTGATAAGGTCACCCCTGAGTCTCCTTTTCTCCAGGCTGAACACCCCCAGCTCCCTCAGCCATTCCTCACAGGGTTTGTGTTCCAAGCCCCTCACCAGCCTTGTTGCCTCCTCTGGACAGGCTCAAGTGTCTCAATGTCCTTCCTGAACTGAGGGGACAGAACTGGGCACAGCACTCAAGGTGTGACCTCACCAGTGCTGAGCACAGGGGCAGAATGACCTCCCTGCTCCTGCTGGCCACACCATTCCTGACACAGGCCAGGGGCCATTGGCCTCCTTGGCCACCAGGGCACACTGCTGGCTCATGTTCAGCTGTACCAGCACCCCCAGGTCCATTTCTGCCTGGCACTGTCCAGCCACAGCATCCCCAGCCTGTAACACTGCAGGGGGTTATTGTGACCAAAGTGAAGGACTTGACACTTGGACTTAATAAACTTCATCCCATTGGACTCTGCCTATCCATCCAACCATTCCAGGTCTCTCTGCAGAGCCCTCCTACCTTCCAATAGATCGACACAAGCTCCCAGGTTAGTGTTGTCTGCCAATTTACTAATGACAATATTCTCATCCATGCCATCAATAATACCCTCATCCATGTAATCTTTTTGTCCTTACAGGTTACAATAAATCCTTGTAGCTATTTACCTGGAGTTTTGTGGATTCTTTGGTACTCCAAGCCCAAGACAGAAAATGGTTCAGAAACACACTCGCTACCTTCATGTGGCCACAAACCAAATAATCCAGAGGTTCTCCTATGCTCTACCATTCTCTAGACTATTCAGTCTCTTTTTCTGCAAAATTTAAGAACTAAGTCATTTCAAGTAGACAAAGCAAACTTTTGAGAACTCTTTTATTTAGGAGTTTCCTAAATAAATTGCTTTCTTTCTGCAATAAATGGCATAGAGTCATACTATTCCTAAACACTTTTAGGTGTTTGCTGAATCTTATGTGTATTTCCTTTTAAAATGCAGTGCTACCCTCTGAAGTTGCAAACTGGCTATGTAATATTCACATTAAACCTAAGACTTCCTTTATCAGAAGTGGAATCAAAACATGGGTTTTTATATTGTTGAGAATCTGCAAAAGAAAGAAGTTAGGGTTTATTTTTCTCTTTACAGGAAGATTCAGATATGGCAGTTAAGACATTGGTTTTAAAATGCTTTTAGAAATATGATGATCTGGAAGAATCTTGTTCCCTTCCTCCTCTCACTCCCCCTACCCACCCAAAAAAAGAACCAACAGGGAATTCTAAGCAGTGAATTTAGTACTCTCATATCCAAATACTTCCAACTGCTCAAAACTCAAAATGGTAATAAAACAAAAGATCAAAACCTCTGAAATTAACTAATTTATAAAAGGTCTTGTATACTCTTCTGCTAAAATGTCTAAATGATATGGAAATTTTAAAATGTTGGCCTTAAGACATTTTATTTTTACTAAATTTGGAGGTTTACAGAGAAGTTCAATGACTCAAAGTGATTTGAGAGAAAACCAGATCCAATTTCACATTTATGATTATTTTTGTCTATGTTTTAGAAATCTGGATTTCTTTAAAAACAGTCACAGCATACTTTTTTCAGTTGATCAGCTGAAAATAAATGTGTTTAAATGAAATTTTAGGTGTTAAAACGGGCAGAATATGCTAGAAGAGTTGGATAAACTTGTGTAATATGAATCATGTCTGAATGTAATATTTTTTCAGACTAATTACAGACACTTTGTGTAATGTAGTCCTAGTATATACTAGGTAAATATATTTTAAACAAAGAAAAGATAGGCTGCCATATCTGAAAAAGAATATGGAAATAATTCTGAAAGGAATTCTTGAAAGGGAAAAGGAGATAATTTTAAAATATGGCTTGCTATATGCCTCTTCAAATGCTGATTAGCTGATCTGTATGATATCCGTTTAAATAACTCCAAAAAAATCACCTAGTAGCCCAAAGTTTAAATTTTGTCCCAAGCCTTGTTGTCCTTTTGTAAGAGCTGTAAACAATCCATTTTCCCTGTTTCAAGGTGGAGTGCCAAAAACTAATCCTAATAAAGAAATTCTCATGAGCCCACAACTTGCTTGGTGTTTCATCTTCCAGAAACATGAGGAGCTGTAAGTGGCATTTGTAACCATCTAATATATAATTAAACAGATATAAGTCTGTTAAAACTTATGTGAGATGCTAATTTATTAGAAAATTAATAAAAGCAGCTCTAGAGAGCTGTGGCCAATCACTGATTTGACTAAAAATCTACAGTAAGTGCCTTCTCACAGAAATGAAAGGCACACATTCCAATTAAGAAAAAAAAAAAAAAAAAAAAAGATAAAAGCAATAGAAGAATAATATTATGGTGGAAAGTAGTTATTACCTATTTTAAAAGCAGAGGCTAAAGAGAAAAACATAATTAAAAAAAAAAATAAGTGCAAGAAAAACCAAACATGTTTCTCTCTACACCCCTACAGATTTTAATTTGTTCTTTGAATACTTTTACAATAAACTAATATTCAATTTCTGCAAATATATTGGACATGAAAGTGCTCAACAGCAGAAACTTTTCAATAAACTAGATGTCTCCATTGGAAAAAAACACTGAAACGTGTTAAAGCCAAGTTCTTATTATACCACTATCTCCACATAAAATCTAAAATTCTGATTTTATTCAGCATAAGAACATACAAATTGTAAATAGTAGAGGTAAAGTTTACATGTCAATTGATATCCTCTAAAATAAAGTCCTGTGAGATGTAAATTGTTAATGCAAATCTTTCAATTTATTTTTGCATTCTTTGAGAAATTTTAAGAGAAGTATTAAAATCGTGATGGTGAAATTTCTATTGCTACATGGAATTTATAGTTGCTAGGGAGTAGGACCATATGAACTAATGCAGTAACAATAATGAATGATAAAACTGCAAGAAGTTTCTGAAAAATAAAAAGGAAGATTTAAAGAGGATCTCTGTGTGTTTATACACTCCAGAATGGAGAGAGATTGATTTGTCTCATTGGTACCCAGTGAAAGGACAAGATGTAACAGACACAAAATGAAGTAACAGAGAACTGCACCTAAAAGTTAAAGAGCAAAAAGAAACAACTTTTGCCATGATGATGATCAAATACTGGAACAGGTTACACAGAGAATTTGTGGTATCACCATCCTTAAATATTAAAAACCAGAGTAGGCAAAGTTCTGAACAACTGCCTCTAGCTGACTCTGCCTTGGAGCAGGGGCAAGAATTAGATAAAATGTCCTCCAGAGATCTCTGCCTACCTCAGCTCTTTTGTGACTTAGCAACATGTGTCTGGAGATGCTGCCAGAGAAGCAACTCATAAATGAATAAATTTAGTTACAAAAGTCTGATATAATATCATACTTTCCTGTATTTTTCTGTCAAGAATATGTTCAGTGTGCTGCAAAATATGCTTCATAAATATTTCATAATACAAAAAGATATTACTTTGTTTATTGTCACAATTGTGTTGGGAGAAAGAGCAGGCTGGTTATAGTCCCATTTTCATGTACCTTCTTAAATTATAGAACCACCAACACCTATATAAGAATGCAGAAATACTACACAGCAATGAAGAAAACAGTGTTTGTTTTCTTTTGATAATCCAAGAAGGTATTTGAAAAGGTCTAGCCAGTTCAGTGGGAAAAGTAAGGCACAATGAAATTATATTTCTACTTTTGTTTGTACATGGAAAAAGTAAAAATGTCACTTTGGTTAAGTTAAAAATGGTTTCACATATTGTAAAAATGTTATCAAACCAGAAGAACTAAAAAAAAAGGTCAAGTTCATGACTGGATGCTTCACTGCATCTGTTTCCACATGGACTTGCCATTTTATTGAAAATATCAAGCACATAGATCAAGGTTCCATAGAAGCGAATTACTAGACCTGATAAGAAAAAAAATCTTAAAAAGTTTGAAGGTTGTTTCAGCACAGGTTAATTGTTCCATTACCCATGAAAAAGGGCAAAAACATCTCAAGAATTTTCCTCTCAGAAAGCATTATTGAGAGCACTGAACAAAATGAGGCTTGAAAGCCACACAGAAATATAGAGAAATACCCAGAAAAACAATAAAAAAATAGAGCAGTGTCAAATACTACAGTTGTTTATAAATATCAGCCCTTTGGCTTGGGATGTTTAATTAGCGTATTCAGATCTCATTAGATTTTGCTTCCTTGGCTTTTTTTCCAGGCAGTATGGCCTGAAGTCAGTGTAAATTAAGTACACTGAGTGCCCCTTGAGATTGTGCTCATAATTATTTCTCACCTTAACATCATCTAGTTCAGCTCAAAACAACTGAAACATGAGAAAGAGAAGAACATGTTTTAAACAGTCCTATTTGAATACATTTAAAGCTTTTTATGGGTATGCCTAAAGTGTCAGGCACCTGGCTCAGAAGTTGTTAATAACATATACATACTCATGATGCATTGCACCAGAAGCTCAATTTGAGACAAGACAGCAAAAAGAAAATGTAGTTAGCCAAGGGCTTTTGTGTATACCATGACTCAAACTTTGCAAATATTTAACAATTGGAGAATTTAAGGAAAACAGTTGTTTCACCTGCTTTTTTTTTTTTTTTTTTTTTTGGAGGGGGGAGGGATATTCTTATTATAGTTTTAGTACTAGTATTAATATTGGTATTGATACTTATTAGCATTAGTGCTAACTGCAGCAAGTTATCACACAGCACAGAATTTAGTAAAATCTAAATGCATATGAGAGAAGTTTAAATTATTCATTTCTGCTTCCTAGAACACTAGATCTTTTATGTTGTGCTTTGTGCATGTCTTACCCTTTTGGTACACAAATGATGTTACAGTATTTCCTACCGTTTCAGTTATGCATGTTTTGCCACAGCCATTATAAATTCAAACACATTTTATATTCCTTTTTTCTTTCAAAAACTATGCATCTAATACAAAATTCTTGTTATACCATGAAGATTGAACATGAATAGAAGATATTAACCTTCTTTGTTGTAGAATGGAAGACAATAAATCTTGAGTTTGCTTCATGAAAAGCACCTCAAAAGACTATTCCACTTCAAGTTATTCTAAATGGCAATGGCCTAGGATTTGTCTCTTGGGAATAAAAAGGCCAAAATAACAAAAGGATGCTTATGCCCACTTAAACAAGATTCATGAACAATGCCAGGATATCAGGCCAAACTTTAATTCATCTCTTAAGTTGTCTATAAAACAGATATATCTACATCAGATACTGTGCTTGGAAAAAGAGTAGAAGAAATGTATTAGATGCTGACATTTTTTTCTCTGGAAGGACATTGTAGGTAAATTGCAGGTAAATTGCTACCAACCATATGCTGATGTGTCTGTGGCTGTTTTTCAATATAACACAGATAGCCATGCTACATCATGACGCACATGCACAGATCGTTTTTGAGGTCCACAAAACAGCATCTAAAGTCTAGCAGTAAGATTTTCCTACCCCAACAGTTTTTCCCAGTTAATGGAGAACACCCTGATTTGCCAAATCTTATCCTGAAAACTTGAATAAAATTGGGGTAAATATAACTATTTTATAAGAGAATATAAGGATTTTTTTTATACCTGTGTTTCTCATAATGGGGAAAAAAAAACATAGCAAAAACGAAGTCTTTCTACAAGAACAGAATATAATTTAAGTTTCAGGAAATTCATCCAGACAATTACAGATGCTACTCATACCTGTATGAGTAACAGAAGCATGGGCCTTAATGACAGAAGTTTGCATTGCTTAAATATTTAAGGTAGGGCAAGAAGGACTTAATAGTGAGAGATTAAGATCCACTAAATTTGTCAGGAATTTAAGACAGAACAACTTATAGATCAACTCACCACACTTCACATGAGTTGCAAGTGTCAATGGCAATATTATTGGTCACCTTAACATCTTCTCCAGTTGAGAAAGGTCACGACAGGGGAAGGATGCACTAATGCACAAGTCTAGGTGATTAATGGGCACTTACTATTTCTGGCCCATAAGGCTTCAGCAGCTAAGTACAAAGACTTAATGGTCACACAGGTTTGCTAAAGTTGCTGAGCTGGAAAGCTGCCAGGCTGGAGAGCTGCTGATAAACAATTAACAGAACCTTTATTTAATGAGCGCTAGAAAATTAGAAAGAAAAAAAAAAGCCAAACACACACCTTCACAGAACAAAGCTGTAAGTGAGCTTAGGCCATGCAATTGAAAAGCTCTGTTGAAGGATTAGCAAAACCAAGGTCAGAATGCTAACTCTTCCTCCTGTGCATGCATGTGGGCACACACGTATACAGATGATTAAAAGAATTATGTTGCTTACCGAAAATGAGGGAACTGCTATCCTGAGATTCTCTCAAATTACTGAGATGAAAAGAAACAGTGGATAACATACAGAAACCATTTTGAAAATACAAATAATAGCTTTGTTTGACGCCATATATAATTCCTTCTCTACACCAGACTGCAGAAAAATTAGCTGTTTTCTATTACAGAAAACATAATTTGGTGAGGAAGGGACAAGTGAAATTCTACACCATCAGTTTTGTTTTTTTTTCCTAAAGAAACAATGAACAGAATCTTAGAAATATTTCCTATCATTTAAGCTGGAAGTTTGCCAGCAGATCTTCTGAGGAAAACCCTAATACTCACCCCAAACTAGCTGACAACCCTTCCCAAACAACACAAAGTTTATCCCAACTTTACTATTTTCTGTCAAAATTAATGATATATTTCTTATATTGAAGAGATTACTGTATGCATAGAAAATTACTTAGATTTCATTTTTATCTCTGCCAACATTAATCACTAATGTCTCTGTAAAATCAATAATGGATTGCTACTAGCATCAAAATTTCTCAGGTTGTAAGATGCCAAGTTTTGTTACAAAAAAAAGACTTTTTGGATAGAAATAAAAAGATGCAAAAATATGTTACATGACCATATTAAAAAGCAATGCAAATGAATAGATTAAGACTCTAAAATATTTTACTTCAGAATATCGCTCCAGAATAAGTGCTCTAAAATGTTTATATATATCGAGAAATGAAGGAACACAACTTTTGTTGAATTCAACAGTAAAAAAATCAGGTGGAGGGACCTTTCCATGAAGTATAACTGAAAATTAATTGAGACCACTAGCAACATACCTCAGAATCAAGTGGAAAGAAAACTAGGAATTTTCTTGTTTCATGTATAAAATTCTAAGCTCATTTTTTAATTTCAATTGTTTTATGAGCTGAATCCTATGCAGAGTTAGTAATGAACCTTAAGATTGACTTCTATACACATTCTTCCCTATGAAAAGATATAACATAAATAAAAATTATATGGCAAAATTAAATATCACTTATATAACAGGAAAAAAAACAAAACAAAGAAAACAAAAAACCAACCAAATAAAATCAGGACAAATTAAAGAAGCTGTTTGCAACAGGAAAAACAAAACAAAAAAAAGGAGAAAGGCAGAGCTGAATTTAATATGGTTATCATGAATTGCAGACATGAGCATGATCCCTATGGATGTACACCCTGCACTGGAGAACTTGGCAATCTGGGCGTGGTCCAGCACAGCCACCTATATGACAGCACTACTTGTACATCATATGAGAAATACAGGATTTTGTAAGACCTTACAAGTACTAGGCCCTTTTTGCTTGTTGTAAGGAGACAAGGGATTTCTAAGTGAGTCAGACTCAGCCCTGGTCAGATCCACAGCAGAATTAATTTATTAAAAAATCAATATATAAGCTACTGTTCAATAATTAATCTCTGAATTTTAACAAATATCTTCATGGTAATAACAAGTTTTCTGTATTAGACAAACAACACTTCATAAATATTCAATTTTACTGTTTAGAATATGTATCCCTAGTTCATATAGAATACATGTAGAAGTCTGGTAATAAATATTTTACAGTCAAAAATATTCAGAGAAACAGTTATTTACCCCTTATAATGCAAGTAGATAAACCCTTTTATACTTCATTCTTTACAGTCTTCCAGCATAAAAAAAATAAAAATTATTGATGCTAACCAAAGAATCAGATCATATTTAATGGCAATAAAAATATTTTTTTATTATCATTCATCACAAATTACCACTAAGAGATTACCACCCTCTTACAATAGGAGAGTAATTCAGTAAGAGACTGTCAGATTCAATATTTCATATTTAAGATAAATTAAGACAGCTTTTGCTGTGTGGATTCCCAAGAGAAAAGCTGGACTCTGTTTATAGTGACAGAATGTCAGATCCTCAGCAGGACACTTCAGACCCCAAGCCAGGAAACTGCCTCCTTCCCCACTGACACCACAAGGAGTTGTGCTGCCTCCTTTAGGCTCTTAGGTAGGTGAAAGGAGATACTTGAAAGCACCTTGTAAGAATCTGGTACTTTCAAGGTACCTGAGAAATCAGATCCCTTGAAAGTAGCAAAGCTACCAAAGCTCAAAATGTCCTTTTAAATAAACTAAGTGATGTCTATTCCTAGGATCATTCAGCCATCTCCTGAATTTGAGTTCAAACTGAAAACTTCCCTTCAAGTGTTTTGAAAGAAAATGGTTTGTTATGAGGCAATATAGACTATTTTACCAGTTTGTAGAAAGTATTGCCTATACAGTGACCAATTAGTTGGATTGGTGCACAGGGGAATGGCATTTCTCTGATGAAACAGGGAATACAGCCTGCAAAGCCTGTCAACACTATGCTGCCTAGTGTGTTAGATATTAATGTACTTGAAGATGATATATGATACTACAACCACTATGATCTTTCATAGACATTACAAGAGACTACTGTGAAACAGAGTTGGTCTCTTAAATCATTAATTACATTTCAATCTAACTGAAACAATATTTGACTAGAGAAAAAACTCTGGAAGACTCTTTTCCTGCTGTTTTTTACCCTGATTTTTTGAATTTAGTAAAGCAAACTTAATTTACAACAGCCAAAGCCTGCAACCTTAGAGACAAAGAAAGGAGAATAATCTGCATTTTTAAATGGGAATATTTTTGTGTTTGGTAATAGCATCAAAAAATATTTTTTATTTGCAGGAACAAGGGATAAAATTCTGAGTTGTTCTTTTAAAGAAATTTGCAATTTATTGACCTTCATTACAAGAAAGAAGTATCAATGCAACATAAAATATCTACTAATAGTTATATTCTTCTTGCCAACCTTTTGCTTTAAATCAAATCTTTGTCTTCCAGGATACTACTTCTTTACTCTAAATACAAAATATATGCAATAAATGGTCTAGTGTAAGGCACTGGATTGCAGGCTCCTAGGGTATTCTTTCCTGGTGAGCCAAAAAATAATGCAAAAGTTGTTCTTTTTCACAATATGGTAATCCAGTTTAAGCAATAATTCAAATCATAGAAGTAACACTAATTTTCCAGGATGAATAGCTTTCACTGACATGGATAGTTATTTCCTATAACAAGTTAGCCAGTTATTTTATATAATATAGTTATAGTTATTTTCTATTTTGTATAACAAGTGGCACAGTTAGAATAATATTATTTGAAATAGTATTATATTGAGTTAGTTTTTTTCCTGGTTATTTGAAATAATATTGTATTGAATTAGTTTCTTCCTCTAAATCTTAGTTTAAAACAGACTCTACTCTTTTCTTCAGTCAACAACTGAAAAAGGAAAATGGAAGAAAGAAATGATGAGCTCAAAATGCTCAAGAAAACGACAATTTTTAACAAATGTTTGTGGATTCATGTTGCTCATAGGTTTTTATTTTATGGAAATTTACATGTTTAGACAGAAAAATACCCAATATGTCCCCATATCACTTCACTTTTCCCACTTCTTAGGCTTTAGTTTCAAGTTTGAGCTAAGCTTTACACAAATGGACCAAAGCATGGCATGGTTTGGAATTAAACCAAACATTCTCTGTTTTTCCTAGAAAAATAACTTCCCTTTTTCATTATGATATCATGTATATTTAGTCTTTTCAATATGTTCGGTTCTCAAAAGGCCAATAAATGTTCTGGGGGAAAAAAATAAAACCCACCTGCATTTCTGATAAGAGTAAAATGATCACATAATATATGCTGTTTTCCCCACAGTGGACATGCTGCTGTGATGGATATGATCACAGAAGCAGTGAAGGTGAAGTGTGACCCCCTCAGAATCCTTCATTTTCCCTTCCTCTCCCAGTGCAGACTTGCTTTACAGGATTGACTGCTTGTGGAAAGAAAAGACCAATCAATTGGTCTTTTCTGATTTCAGTCATCCCCACACTTGAGAAAATTTTCGTGTCTTCCACTTGTAATTTTAAGTCCTTTGCTATGTTCTCTTCATGCAACTTGTCAACTGCACTGTCATTAGAAAATGATGTATTAGATACTATGGGGTAGAGGACTTGATGCACTTTCTTTGATGAGTAAAGAAGCCTCTCTTGGAGAGCTGCATCTGTCTTAAGAGTCTTGTCACTACCACAGACTTTCAAAAAATTTCATGACTTGTAATATATAGAAGAACCCAAATCAAAGGTGGCTAGTGGACCTATTTGGACTTTAAATTTCTATTGATTTTTTTAATACTGATTTTTGAATTTTTCTTTGCTTCTCCCAGAATAGTATTTTGAGTGTTTTAAATGCTTGATTAATCTGTGGAAATACATATTAATATCTATCAAAAGCTGAAAATCAAAGAAATAGCAGCCAAAGTTTTTATAGTACTACTTTATTCAGTGGTCTCACTGTGCACTGAATCACTGAAAATTAAACCATTATAATGTAGTTTATCAGATAATCAAATGCAAATTTACACTGAAAGAAAGAAATTCAAAACATAACACTACACAAAACCATATTTCTTTTAGCAATTTCTGAGGTGACACTTAAGCAACCACTTGACACAATGCAACATTTAGAGGTTTCCAAATGTGACTGGATGTGATGGAATTTGCAATCAATGATTTGCAATCATTGTTACAATGTAGCCCTCAAAAGTTTTAGTATATATTTAAAAAAAAAAAAGCTGAAAAGCTTAATAACATTGATCAAACAAGAAAGGAAAGCTATCATTGGGTTGGACATTTTTTCCACTAAATCTAAATATATATGACAAAGATCCATTTGTCATGCATACTTAGATTTAGTGGAAAAAATCTTTCCAAAATTTCATGAAAGTTGTAATATCACTGAAGATCAGTATTAGCTTGCTGGAAACATATTATCCCCTCATTTTTCAGTACTCTTGTGTGTAGTCATCAGCAGCTGACTTTCACATTCTTAATCTTAGCTCCTCAATTAGTCATCAGAATTTCTTGCCCAATTTCCTTCTGATGCTGACTCTTCTTATTTATTAAAGTAATTTTCTTTCCTGATATAAATTCTGTGAAATAAATACTCCTACAGGATTTACCTCCAAAAGAATTGAGTAAAATTTTCAGTATGGACTACATACCAGATGGCATGAAAGAGTTTGTGAAAATAAGCAATATATGAAATTGCTGTAGCTAGAAAAAGCTACAAACATGAAAATCTTATCTTCCTGATGTTAAGAGAACCCTTTGGGTGTTTTTAGTCTGTGTTTTTTTGCTTAATTGTTTGTGTGTAGGATTTTGGGTGCTTTTTTTATGATACAGGAATATACGAAATAATTCATACCTCAGGAAAATATAGTACTTCCACAACACATGAAGAAAAATTTTAAGAATTGCACTTTGAATACTTTGGTTTAGGTATTTTATTTCATCTTCTAAAAGGAGCCTTATCTTAATGTTGTTGAATTCACTAAGATAGTTTTCAAAAAATAGGATAACAATTACAAAGATTATATCTAGATAAAAGTTAAGCTAAAACTTCTTTTGCATCACAGTAAAGTTTTCTGTACTGTGTCTCACAGTATCCTTCTGGACAAAATACTGTAAATGGGGTTACATCAGGTTGGCCACTATGAGGTTCCATAGGGCTCCATTTCAGGGCCAGGTTTCTTCAATGTTTTAATTTGCAGTGGCCACAATATCAGCCTGACAGAGTTCAAGGAACATTTGGATGACACTGTCAGGCACATGGTGTGATCTTTGGGGCTGTCCTGTGCAGGGCCAGGAGATGGACTCTGATCTCCATGGATGTCTTTCAACTCAGAATATTCCATGATTCTCTATCGTATTATGAGTTGCATATGAGCTCTGTAGCAAAAAGCTCATTGATTAATTATTTTGAGCCAAATTCTAACTCTGTGTCTCTGTTGAGAAATGTTTAGAAAATTTGTTTCCCCTTTTCAATTGTTCTAATATAAGTTTGCTATAGCCTTGTGGACTTGCACCTAACAAGCCTTCATTTCATATTCACTGTGCCACTTTAAAGAAAAGATCAACAAAACAACTAAAGAGATTTTTAGCTCCTCATCATTCTGAACAATCATCTCTAATTTCCATCCTTTTTTATATTAATGTATAGTAAGATAATATTTGAAGTGATAAACTATCCTTGCATAGTACTACTTTTGTGATTATAAAAAACTTCAGCATTTTTATCACTAATAACAGTGATTTATTGTTTCCAGTGCTCTGTGGGTGAAGCAATTCACATAACAACCCTAACATCACTCCCCATTGTTTTAATTTAATCAGCTGTAAAATAGAAATAATAAATTATTTTGTCTTGCAGGTTATAAGATTATGTATGTCCAACAGTCCATGAAAAATTCTAAACAATGTATTTGGTTCTTACTTTTCATTAACTATATAGCACACTTATATTGTTAAATATTAATCCAGGAGACCTAAGCTCTATCTTACTTTACTCTGCAAGAACCTAGTTATAGTTATATGAACCTTAGCTATAGTTAATGCAAACATAACATGAATGTTAAACAATTTCCAATTCATTATTCACAAAAGGGCTTATAGTCCTGAATTTCATTGGGATTGTTAACTTGCTAGTTAGAGATAGCATGTTGCTTTGCCCTGCTTCCATCCTAATTTTCCCAGCATTCCAAGAACAGTGAGAGAACAATGAGAAAGAAAGAATGTTTGAATACTTGTAAACTATCTAACAAGTCAAATCTATTGATACTAACAACTTTTATGTCTTAGGGCAGCTGGCCATCTACCTCACAGTAGTCACTAAGGAGCATTTACTAAATCAGGAACCTTGTTAATATTATAGCTTATAGCTACAAGAAGACAAAGAATCAAAAAAAAAAAAAACCCCGATCATTTCTACTAGAGAAATGAAGATTAGGCAAACTATAAAGCATTAGGAAAATTCTGTAAAAATTCATATTACTTTTAAAAGGTAGATATTCAGAGGCAGACAAGTCATATTGTAAGAGCATCATCCACTGAAGAGAGGGCTTTAATATTCTTCTTTTTTTGGGATAATATCAATATTTCCATTTCAAGTTTAGCTACAGCACTTCTCTCACCCATTAATCACATTTTACAGATTTTTTTCACCTTGCCAGTATTTTTTAACAAGTGCTTCCACCAGTTTTTCTAACTTACCCATTTCATCTGCTCATTCAAAAACCTTTCTCCTCCAACATCAAGGACTAAAGTCTTAACTGTGTTTCCATGATAGAGACAACCACAACGACAGCATCAACATTATGACGCCATAACAATGCAACAAGACAAGAGAGGGATAGATTTTGTTAAGCATATACTTGTATATCAGGTTTGTTTACAGCAAGACAGGTTTTTATGAGCCATTTCTGAACTACCTAAGATGATCCTCCTTCCTCCATATTGATAACTACTTTTTATAAATCTAACTTAAAATAATTAGCAGCTATTTCCTTTCATTTGAAAGAAAAATCCAATGTGTACCAAGGGATTGCTATCAGTTTGAATATTTGGCAGGTGAGGCTACAAAGGCCAAATCTATTTTCAGGTCATCCAAATACAGTGAGTGGAGACTTTTATCTGTAAAAATGACAATGCATGTTGAAAATTATGCCTGCACTGCCAGGCTGTATAAAGAATTTTGGATTAAAATTTGTTGCATCACACACTCACAGTACTGCATCTGCTTAAACTAAACAGTTGACCATAAAGTAGAAAAATACTCCTAAATTAAATGTGGTAATGTGTTTATTCCAACTTTTTTCATTACAGAATGATTTTATCCACACTGTAAAAGCAAAAAAAATTCTCTAATAGATGCATTTTCTACATTTGCATACAGTCAGCTATACAGTTCAAATCTGCTTGATAACCTTTTTCAGATGAGCTGTGAACAAAAGAAACATCCCCAATAGAAAATTATGAAGTTATTTCAAGTATATCACAAGTCTGCATTCATCTTCATTCACTTCTATGTTCAGGTTACTCAGGTGTCATGTTTATTTTGAATTAATTAAAGCAGAGAGAAATGTGGCCTAAAACTATGCACAGGTTCTTATTCACTAGCCTGAAAAGGCCTCTTCATGGTATTTCATTCTTTCCTGATATGGTGTAAATATTTACAGATGTCAAAAATCTACCCACATCAACAGCACTAGAGTTCAGATTTTTGTTTAAAGGAAACTTCTTGATCCTTTGTAATGAATTTATTAGAATGACTCAATAATGAGAGAGGTCTAGTAGTTTTGTTTCTGTCAAACAGAACTCTAAATTATTTCCTTGGATTTACATTGAATGAAAGCAGCAAGAACTGCAACATTATATACAGAATCTTTTTGCTAATAGACAAACACAAATGGTTTTAAAAAAATCTAGCACCATATCTATGCATACATCTATAATTTTGTGACTGTCATTAAATCTTTTTATGTTAAATAAATAGCTGTCATACTGTGCTCTGACTGCTCAGTGTATCAGTAGAAACTAAAATCCAGTTAGTTATATATTGAATAAATACATCTAACAAAGTTAAATATATTTTGATATTTATTATGAATTAATATTTAGCTTTATGAAGCTCAGGATAAAAGGGACAAGATTTAGTGTATTCTTGAAAGTGAAATTAAAATTTCAAGTTAATTGAAGGTCAGAGACACTATATTAATGTCCTTCGTGATACAGACTACTGTGATAGGAACCTGTGGCTCTTCATCAAAGAGAACACTTTCTTACACTTTTTTGGCTTAGCAGCCACTTTAACATTTCTTATCATACCCATAAATTTGAAGTGAATTTTTTTATCTCTACAAGTTAATTGCCTTTTCATAGAATTTAATACTGAACTGTGCACATCAAGAAAAAAGATGGTTTGTATCTCTGAAGACATGAGAAAAATAAACAGCAAGACAAAACTTTGAGGTATCTTGCAATTACAACTGTACTTAATAAATTTTTCAAGTAAGATTTTAAGCTGCCCAGACCATATAATAGCAGCTGAGGCACTTCTATTTTTTCTGGTAAGAAATTTGACAAATAAAATCACTATGTTTATTCTTTGCTATAATTTAGGAACAAGTTATTTGGGATATACATTTTCAAGGCAATCCACTTCCACAAGGAGATACAGAATAACTGCCTAGATTTTCATATATTGATGTGACTCTTTATTGCCACTTCATCCTTGAGTGTTGCAATTTATTATTTTTTTTAATAACCACTCCATGGGGTACTTGAGTGCAAATTTGTACCATTCAGGAATGCATGACAAACAAACAAACAAGCAAACAAACACTACAAACAATGTAGTTTGCCATGCCCTAATATCTTTAATCCCAGGCATCAATGATAGTAATGCCCTTCTATTATAAGCTGTCAGGATCCATTTAAATACCATCAGTAATAGGATGATTTACTAGAAAATAAATGACCTTTCTTCATTTTCAGTTTTTGCTATCCAGGTCTTCTTCTCAGCCTCTAAGTATCATATAAAAACATGGGTTACTTCCTTTACTCCAGAGAATACACCGTCTTTTTCAGTCTCCAACTCTATTAAGCTCCAGATAACATTTGCAAGGCACAGATAGGTTGTGAGTACAACTGAAAAAGAGACTTTGTCAACTGCCCAGGCTTCCTGGGACAGATCCCTTCACTTTTTTCTAAAACCCTTCTCGCTTTCAAGGTATTGAGGAACTGTCCAAATTCTTCTGAGTCAAGGGAAACCCTTAAAATAGTAGAAAAAGTACTGCTCACCTCTAGTAAATATAATTGCAAGCCAAATGGTATGTAGTTTTGTGACAATTTTTAATAACTAGCTAGAGCCCTTTGAAAATTTCACATACGCAGACAAAACTACATACACACTCATCCTTGGCTACTCTTCATGAATCCCTCGAAGGTATGCTGTGAAAATGTTGAAAACCACTCATGTAGACCTCCAGGTAGTTGGAAGTGACTTGTTGAGAATAGTATGCACTCTATCTGGGATTATGCTCCTGTATTTAGAATATCTATTTTGCAGCTTTTGAGAATACGGGAAGAAACAACACACCTTGGATTTTATTAATACAACTATGTTTACTAAGTGGCTAAATAAACATATGCTGGGTATAGTTACATTCCCATCAGGAAATGCAAAACACTATTTAAAACAGCAAAATTACAATAATTGAAAGAACACAGATGCTCTTTAATAATGTAGTAGAATTCACCCTCAATGGAAATGTATATTAATTCTATTTTAAGACAGTGTGATTCACCTGCACATCAGACAATTATCATTGAAAGCTAGGGTAGCAGAAAGGTTACATGTTTAGATTTGATGACTCCATCAGAGTGCAAGTATCATTTCCCATTTGGCAGCAGTATGCCTACTTCTCCCATATCATGTAATTTATAAGCAGGAGGAATTAAGTCAGAAACATTAAATTTCTCTTGCACAAAAAAAAGAAAAAAAAAAAAACAAACAGTTCTTAGGTCAGACTAATTTCAGAAATTTATAATAATTAATACAGCATCATCTGCAATCTGAAGAGAATGTTATGATCCCCACAAAGAGATTTTAAATATCCAAAACTGAGTTACATCAGTAGCAGTAAGTAAGCATCACTAAATTGCTGTAAACTTGAGGAACATAGGAGTGGTGTGCAGGTTTACTACATTTCTCTTCACTATTCAAGATTCTTTAACAGAACTTAATTCAACATGGTGTAAGTCCCTGTTTTAACATTGTTTAAACAATTACTAAATTTCTGGCAGAGGCATAATTTGTCTTGTGTTCCTTACACTTTATATATGATTTCCATATCCATGCTAAAAAAAAAAGTTCAGGTATTTCCTTAGTTGTTGATTTACAGCAATTTCTGAAAACGCCACAAGCAAACTTTTGAAGCCATTGAAAGGGGTAATTCAAACTCATTAATTGCTCACTGACATGACCAGGCATTTCTCAAATGCTAAATCATTTTTTTACTTTGATTTTGCTTTTCTATATTTTCTACTTCCTGAAACGACTATCTTAACCCTAGCTACAATATTCAGATACATGCAAAAGACTTAACAAGTAGTAACGAATCAAATCACACACACACACCATTTGTAATCTATTAAAGCAAGGTAGATGCAAACACAGAAAAAAACAGAATTTTTCTAAATTAATTTTGGTGGGGTTTTTTTTTGTTTTTGTTTTTTTTTTTTTAATTTTAAAATATAATATAAAATATTTTTTCTCTATGCATAGATATACAGAACCCTGGACTTAAACATGTTCACAACTTACTTTGTATCTCTATTAACATATGCTTTGACAAAAAGCCAAAGATGAATGGGATGTTTGCACACAGCAAGGAGAGTAAGACTCCTTCATCTGCTATTTCAACATTATAGGTTTATGCAATACTGTACTTATCAAACCTTGCCTTAAACACTCCTAGGGAAGGGGCTCAGGCTGTCTCGAAACAACCTCCCACATTACCATATTTATAAGGACATGTAGTGACAAGATCAAGGGGAATGGCTTAAACTGAAAGAGAGATTTAGATTAAACATTAGGAAGAAATTATTTATTGTAAGGGTGGTTAGGCACTGATACAGATTGCACAGAGCAGTTGGGGATGCCCCCTCCCTAGAAATGTTCAAGGGCAGGTTGGATGGGACCTGGTCTAGTGGAAGATGTCCCAGCCCATGGCAGAGGTTTTAAATATCAGTGATATTTATGGTCCCTTCCAATACAAACTATTCTGTGATTCCCATGTGTCAGTTCAACAAAGGTAGAATGAAAGAGAATACCTCTTGAAGGTCAGACATTTAATCCATCACCACAGATTACCTTCCTAGCATCCTAATGAATCCAGGATAATCCAGAGATTATTCAAGAAATAAAAACTTGTTTCATTGAGATGTCACTATTCCTTATCTTCTCCTTTAAATGATGTTAGCCTATGTCAACCTAAGAAAAGAACCAAGCACACTGAGAATGGAGTAAGAACATGCTTTCTGCATAGCTCAGTCTAAAACAGAGCTGGGGATCCAACCATGAAAAGCTTTGCTATAGAAATTCAATGATGTATTAAAATTGGTTTACGACAGTAAGTGATCCCTTTAATTTTTCTTTTATAAAATAATATTTTTATTCAGGTGTTTCATTGCATCACAAGGTTAATGCTATACTTAAAAGGCATAAGCTATCCAGATTTAATAAATGTGAGAAGACAAAAACCACAGCCAGTTCCACCACATTACCCTTTCAGATAAAATTAAAAGTAAAATTCAAGATGAAGTTTGACACATTCAGAAGCTGTAACTTTATTGATTTCATGAACAACTAACTGGAAATAGGACTTCAGAGAGTTGTTGGTAAGGGGTTTAAGTTATTTTATTTGCAGTAATTAATATGCAGTAGTACACTAAAAACCTAAAGAAGAGTAAAACATAAATATCTTCTCTTTTCATTACAAAACCAAACAAGTAAGAAAATGGAATGAACCTGTTTTATGCTTTCATGATCACATTCAATACATCTTTAATAACTTAGAATGTCTGAATATAGCTGTCATTTCTATGTTTCAAAACTCCACAGAAATGAAGTGAAGACAAAAATAGGAAAGGAAGAAAAAAAGGAAAAATTATATCTCTAGCAAAATAAAGATATTTGCTGAGATCTACTGAAGAAAGGAGCTGCAGGAAAACGAAAAAAAAAAATCAGTGAAAAACAACTTGGATTCAAGACTATTCCTTTGGCTTCTAAGGGTGTTAAGATTGGAGAAACAGCAATTCTGTGCATGAAAAGATAATATTTATCCAAAATATATGAATAAATGAAACACTTCAAAAGTACAGGACATTATTATTACTTTCAATTGATTGAAAGAGTTTAAATTAAAAATCAAATTCTGAAAAGATGGTGTCATTCTCATTCGCTGTGTGGAAATGTAGTATAGAATGACGTGCCTGAAATGACTATCATTTTGATGCCTCCTGGTTTATTAAATATGCTATAAGATGCAAGTCAAAAGAGGGACTGAGCCAATTATTCTAGTATTCAGAACAAAAAAAATAGCTGCTTTTAGTTTTTTCAGTGATCATGCATAGTCTAAGCACATTTTGCTAAAGGAAAGAGGAACTAGAGAATATGTTATTTCTCTAGGGAAAGGAAGTTATCTCTAGAGCTGTTCAAATGTAGTAGAGCATTAACAACCAGCCTGTAGGCCATTTTTAAATATAGAGCTTTTTACAACACCATATCTAAAATAAAAAAGGGTACAAAAGACCAATAAACTTAAATCACAAGAAGCCCTCCTGTGAAATAAAGAAAGCTATGTTCTTGTAGCTTTTATTGCACTTAGCTTTTCGAGATAAAAAACTAAAAATATTCAGAATCTTGGTAAATCCTTGTAGCTTGAAATATTTTACTGAGCCTCTTCCATTCCAGAAACAGCATATTCAAAATCCATATTCAGATATGATAGCCAGCAATAATTGTCTTTCTGAAACAACAGAAAGAAAGAGTGTTTTGGGGAAATAACAACAGCAGTAACAAAATAACAACAACAACAAAAATATACCAAACTCAGGGACACTTTTTTTTCTTGAGCCTCACAGGTGAAATTCCCCCTTCCCATTATCTAGATGTGCAAATGGCAAGGGTCAAGGACAGATTAATTCCTAATTTTTTACTCTGTCTAATTCTTTCCATGTTCCGTATACCAATTTTAATTAACACAATATTTCTGAACACAATAATACTGACGACTGCAAAACAACATATTAAATGCCCCCAAATAAGCAAATAACTGAAAAATTGCTACTGATCAAAAATATTTTAATTTTTCATTTAAAAAACCCAACCAAACAAAGAAATGTTTGATTTTTTTTCTAAAATGAAGTATAAATCACATTTGGTAGTCTTCTGTCTAATTCCAATGCAGTCATTAGTTCTAGAAAAAATAACAGAAACAGGAACAATTCTTTTTGCCTTGATCCTGCTTTACTAAACCAAATATAAAATTTATAACCAGATATTAGGAAGAAGCAGAAATATATTTTGATCTGCTTATTACATGCATTTGGGTATATTGGATTAATTTTAAATTTCCTAGTTTGTTAAAAATGTTATCCATTTATTAGTGTAAGAAATTTGAAATGCAGCCATAAATGTGAAGGCCCAACTGGGTTCTCAAAATAAATCCCCAAACTCAAGAAGTTGGTCTTTCAGATAAAGCAGCTCTCCTTATGGAAAGGAATTTTACAATATCACAACCTTGTATGTTCATTGAAATAACATTTCTCTGTTTCTTGACAAAAAGTTTTTCTGTACAAGAAACAGCAGAAGATTCAGCAGAGACAAAGCCACAGATTGTGTCATAATTAAGATTTCTTAATAATGTTGGTAACTCAAAATATGACATGCTAATCCTAGTTACAATTTTTCTTTATAAAGAACCATTTCCCAGCAGAATTCCACAATATCCAGCAGGTCTTTACGCCTGCAGACTTCTTGTCTCTCCTGGAAAAATTTTACTGTGTTGTTCACTTAATGTATTTTGACACTAAATGTCTAATTAAAGAAAAAAAAAAAAAAAAATCAATGAAATAGTTAATTACACTCATCTGTGCATTTTTCAGGATCACATTTCTGTTAAGACTGTTAATAACAACTCGATTTCAGACCTCTATTGTCTATTATTCCTGAAAGTTACAGTTTCAGGCTGTTTGTTTCAAGATGAAGGTTAACAACTCTCATCTCTTCAGCTATGGAATGACTAAACATCAAGGTGGTTGGGCAATCAAGTTCTTTACATCAAACAGGAAGCTTATATACTTATGAAACACTAAGATCTGCTAAAATTGATAGTGAAACTAAATAAATGGATTGTGCAAGACCTCCATGCCACTAGATTTCTAGCACCCCAGGGTATACATCAAAATGTAGTGTAGCCCTCTCAGATACACGGTAGCTAATAGAATAAATGTATTTAAAGTGAGATTACTCATTTAACAATTCTCTATTATTTGTTCATTTTTCACATTGCAATTATCTGCAAATATAAAAAAGAGAATTACAGGAAAGGGAGTTTAAATTGCAATACATGGGGAAAAAAAGTTAATTCACTGCTATAAACAGATCCTGGATCTCTAAATAAATTAGCTTCTTCTCTTATATAGAGGAAAACTACCACAACTGTCAATTCTTATCTCTCCTCATGTATGGAATAAAACACAAAGATGTCGTGTGAAAACTCTCTCTGTAAATTAATGTCCTCTTCAATTTTAGAAAGACTGACAAGAAAAGATGAGCAAAAATGTGAATTATAACAAAGTGATGACAAATTGAAATAGAAATAACAAGGCATGATGAGCGCTGTAATATGTCAATAAGATGATTTGACAGTATTGAGAACTAAAAGAGTACAATTTTGCAAAAGCAGAAATGTGAAAACTCTACACAGTGCTTCTTCAGGCTATCTTCAAATAACTTCAGAAAATCAAAAATATTTTACTATTATTAATTCAAAAATTCAGTTATGCCACTATTTGTTAATGAGTCGCTGTAATTACTTGACTAGAAAACTCAATAGTTTTTTAGCATCTTCTAAAATATGTAGGAAAAGGACATAGAAAGAGTCATCCTACTACAATAACAATTCCAAATAATGATCAGTGTCTCTTTCCGTGAATTTTTAAGAGGAATCATGGAAGAAAAATGTAAAGAAAATTGTCGGAAAAGAAAGATGCTTGTGAAAGAGAGGCAAGAAAGCCTACAATGAATAAAGTACTTAAACATGCCTGTAGTTTAGGGCAGATTCTTAGACCAGGTTTCTCCCAAAACCAAGTTAGGCATAGGCTATATGGGTATATGAGTTTTACTGAGTAAACAGAAAAAACATATTATTAAAACTTTAAGTCTATACATACTGCAAAGTGTGCAAAAACTTTACAAACTAGTTTGTAATTTAAACATGGTTAGTTTTTAAAGATTGATTCTCAAATTTTAAAAATGATAATTAGTCACTCTACTGATTCTATTTTTTTCTAAGACTTTGTATAATTCTCTGTAATGATCAGCTTCAAAGGAGAATTAGGTCAGGATCAAAGGAGGTGCCAGTATGGGTGCTGTTGTGGCAGGAGATAGATACAGACCACCTTTCAGCATAAAAAGTATTTTTTAAACAATTTAAGATCTCTAAATCATAGAGACAGATTCTTAGGATGGATTTTCATAATTTCTTCCTGCAATCTATTGGAAGGACAACACAGCTAGAGCCAAGCAGTTGAGTTGTTGGGGAGATGTCAGGGATAATTCCTTGATACAAGGAATGGATAGGGCAAATGCACAGTGGGTCTGATATTCACTAACAGGGACAGATTGATTGGGAAAATAATAACCAGGGGCAGCTTTGGCTGCAGTGACCGTGAAATGGAAAAGCTCAAAATCCCCAGGGGAGTGAAGAGGAGGTAGAAAATAGCACACCATAGATTCAGGCCTCAGAAGTGAAAAATTTGGCTTAATCAAGAAATTGGTAAGAATGACCTAAGAGAGGCAGCTCTAGAGGGAAAAGAACTTGTAAAAGCTGACTTATCTTCAAGAGCAGTCTCTTAGTTCAGGAATGGTCCCTCACAATAATCGGGAAAAGAAACAGATTGGCAGATCAATTCAACAAGGGACACATGGCTGTGTTTCAAAGCAGAAACACAGTCCACAGAACAGAGAAGCAAGAACAGTTTGCAAGGGAGACTGTATTGCTCAGACAAGCAAGGACAGTGTGAGGAAAGACAAGGCTCACCTGGACTTCATACTTGCAAACTATGTCAAACACAACTGGAGCTTCAAGTACTCTATTGAGTGGAAAACCCTGTCAAAAGAAAACATGGATGTGTTATTCTATAGGGCAGTTTGCTGAAGTGAGAGCATACAAAAATAAGGCTGAGTTACTTGCCTTGCTTGCAACAGTAGGCTGTCCATATCTGTGTGCTGGTAATGAGAAGATCAAGTTGCCTCTTCATATCCACAGTTGGCAGAAGCACATGAATCATGGCTGGTAAAGTGTGGACCTAAGAAAAAAAAAATCACCTGAGGAAAGTGGAGTTGTTGACCCTAGAGACTGTGTAGTCTCTTTCCTTTAATGTTTTCAAGACTCAAAGTCCTGAGCATCCTCATCTGACCTTGTAACAGGCTCAGCTTTTCATGGGAAGTTGGACTACAGAACTCTTGAGTCCTTTCCAGCCTAAATTGTTCGGCAATTATCTTACAGGAAGAAATAAGTTTGATGAAGACTTTACAACACAACAGACAGAACACTGTGCAAATAAAACTGCTTTCTTTATCTTAAAACTTTCTGTCTACACTGCTAGATTAAAAGGAGTTCTGATCAACTCCACAGCTGGGAAAGAAAATGAAAGCTGAAGATTCCAAGCTCTAAAGAGATACCTTTCTGAACTTTAATGGGAGAAAGTGAAGAATTGCACATAATATTTAGAGTTGTAGTACACATTTTTTAAAGTTCAATAAGTATAATAAATAGCTTGTGAACAACTTATATGAGACGAGAACAGTTGTTATAATAGATGTGTTTTTCAGTCAGAGACTTTTGCATCAGACACCTAAGCACCCAGTTCCTCAAACAGATGCAATTTTTCTAATACTCAAGCTAAAATCAATCAATGACTATAAGACTTGACCTAGATAAATCATTCTTTTCTTCTCCCTGAAGACATTGTACAACACACATACTATTGTGGCAATTGAGAAATTTAATACTATGGTAAACACCACTAAAACCTTTCTATGCCTCAGGGAAAACTGTAAATATCAACTTAAAAGGCACTGAGGGTGAGCTGCTAGGAATATATAATTTTTATTAATAACACCAATTTGTAAAAGAATTGATAGAATAACAATGATGAAACTCTCAATGAAACTGGACAGAACTGGCAAACTATTAAAAAAAGAGAGAGAGAGAGAGAATGAAAAATAGACTGAAAAGGTAAAATAAAGTGTCACAGGGGAAATAATTGATTAAGTCTTACTGAAGATATTAATTCTACATACAAACATCATAGTAAGGTGGAAAAACATCTGCAATTGAAAGAAAATTAATCAAATGCAGAGTGAGCCAAGTGTATATTGCTTATCTGGAACATACATTCAAGAGCCAGGCAGTGGCTGTGTATAGAACCTGATGTTGCTCTGTGGATTTGCCAAAGACAGGGATGGACTGATGGAAGAAACACTAGGCAAGGTGTCTGAAACCTGTGTTTTCAGAAATAACAACCTTCAAGTTTCAGTATCACTTATTTATATAAATGGGCTCATTGTCTGTTTACAGGCAATATTTTAACATTTAAACATTTAAGTCAACATTTTCAAATCCTAAGAAAGCTAACTGCCTCAGTAGAGAAAAAGAACAAGCAAGCTCTCCAGGTTCATGATTTCTCTGCTCTATGGTAACATGACAAGTAAGCTCACCTGGAACAGAGAGAACAGCAGCAGCAATATAAATAAATAGGAAAATGTAAAGTGAAGCACAAGAGAAGTGTGCATATGCATGTGATGTACATATGAAATTATGAGCCTTGAGCTGACTAGGTGGGCACTATGGGATTATCATAGCACTGTAAAATCATCAGCTCACTGCTCAGTACTCAGTAGCAGTCAAAAAACCAAACAGAAATTATTAAGAAAGGCATAATAAATTGAACAGAAGTGTTATTATGCTGCTTTTTAAATCCTTCAAAGTCAGATCTGGTAAGACAGGAAAAGGTCCAGAGCATGTTGGTAAGAATGTTCAGTGGCAGTGACTATTCCTGCATGAAAAGCAACAGACTGGCTTGGCATCTTCAAAAGGCTCTTGTCTCTTGAAAAGAGAGATAGAGATAACAGAGGACTATAAAATCAGACAGACATAGACACAGTAGACATGCAGAAATTTCACACTGTCTCTTCCAATATAAGAACCGGGGGCATAAAATGAAACTAGTATAAGCCAGTCTCAAAACAAATGAGGCAGTTGTTCAGGCAAAGCAGGAGTGCCACAAGAGGTTGCAAATGCTGAGTTTACAGAGCTTCTGGGGTAAACTGTAACATTATATGGAAGCAAAACACTCTGAACCCACATTTGCTTCAGAATGTCGTGCAAGAAAAAACTTAGTTCAAAATTGAAAACTGTTCAAATGAAAACCCTTATTTGCCCTGTCTTTATTATAGGACATTTGATCTATAAGCTCTGCTGGGCATAGGCTAGTGGGACAGATAAATCTTTAGTCTGACCCACAACAACCTTTTTTTTCTTATAATAATATTCTTTTCTGAATCTTAAGTAATGCATCTCCTTTTTGCTCTTAAATTCTAGTTGAATAAAATCAACATTGACAATTCAAAGTTCATAAAATATCTGCCATGTGAAAATTTCTTCTCTGTACCACTGCATTAATGAAATGAAACAAGAAATCCACTCATATCCACAGGACAAAAATTACTGTTTTACTAGATACACTACCTAATGAGTGTGGAATTGACATAGTATACTTTTTGAACCTTTAATTTTTTCTTGCTCAAACAAAATGGAATCCCATTTTACTGTATAACATTCATATATATACTAAAGGATAGCTCCTTACATGAAAGGCTTTGTCAGCTGAAAGAAGTTATGCAGCAGGTGTGGGTAAGTATATAAGAGAAATCTCTATCTGCATGGAGATAGAAAACAAATAGAGAACAAAGGATCTAATGTATTACAAAGCAGATGAGCTAATCAAGCTGAACCTAGCTCTAGATGCAATTTCAAGTCATTGTGGCATATAAAGTGTTCTTTTTTTAATTTTCTTTCTGCTCCCCAAGAGGTCCATGACGTTCATCTATGAGGAATTTTACATAAATTCATCTATCTATAGCTTATTAATGTTACTTTTTTGTGAAGATCACAGCAGGAACACATTTCCTTATCTGCACAAATAAATTTCCTTATGATAACAGTATGTTTCCTGAACCCATTCAATCCATGCTAAGGAGAGTCAAATCCTGAACTATCATTTTTTCTATGTGGGTTACACATATCATGTAAAGCAAAACTGAATCTTAGTGGATTAATTGTCAGCAGATTTTTCTCTACCTGCCCCAAAAAGGATGGAGAGAAGAGTTTGATAATGCAAAGAGTCAAGACTTTTCCCAGTACAGTAGGTGATCTGAAAATAAATAATTTATATGGACCACACATGCATTGTTTTACAGTTTTGTTTGCAGTTTTCTTAGTGCAGAGAGTGCACAAACAGACAGTGTGTGTTGTGATGAATGTGTGTTGGGATGAATGAGAATGACAGAATGCTTGGGGGTGGAAGGGGCTTCTGGAGATCATCCTGTCCAGCCACCCATGCAAGGCAGCTTCACCTAGAGCAAGTTGCACAGGATTGCATCCAGATGGGTTTCAAATACCTATAAAAAAGGACATTCCACAAACTCTCTGGGCAGCCTGTGCCTTTATTCTGTCACCCTCACAGTAGGGAAGTTATTCCTCATGTTCAGATGGATCTCTCTGTTGTGCCCATTGTCCCTTGTCCTGTCTCTGGGTGCCATACAAGTGAGATACAATATACATAGTGTTTCAGAAAATACTTTGTGCCTTTGCTTTAAAAAGATACTTTGGTCCTTGGAAATAAAATTTCAAGGTGTATGGTTAATTTGATCTGAGTTATTGATGTGTCAGATATACGGAATCTTACGTTAAATAAAGACCATTACTGATACACACGGTGGAAGGCGAACTTACCACCAAGAAGATAAACTAAATTGCACTAACTATGGTTGACTGAGATCAAATTGAATATCCATTTAGGGATTCCGGTTAAGAGGATACCTAGTTTTGTATGGGCATGGATAACCAGAGTCTCAACAGAAGCAGAAAAAAAGGAGTTTAGGAAAATAGGGCAGAAATATCTATCACAAGGTATTTTTTAATAGTGCTGACTAAAGTTTGACCTGCAAACATTTTTAGTTGGTTTTCCCATGGAAAAATTGCACCATTTTCCGAAAGTACTGTGATCATGCATGCATTATTTTCCTAGCATCTGTATGCAAATAGGAAGCCTGTGAGAGAAAAAAAAAATATACAGCTGCTTATATGCAGAAGATGGCTGAACTCACACACCAGTTTCCTTCAGACATCAAGTTCCTAGTCAGGAAAGAGTAGAATTGCCCCAGAATATTTAATACAGCATTAAACCTTGATGGGCATCAGAATAGCTAATCATGTTTTATTTATATCAGATAGTAGTGGGCCTAGTAAGCCCCACCAATAGAGTTTCTTACTTATAGATATTCTTTTTCATGTTTTGAAGTTTTTGTAATAAAATCATAAAATCCTGATAACACACAGTTATGCCATTAAAATCTTAGAAAATGTGAGTAAATATCTTTAACCCTGAAGAAAAAGGAGAGACAAGAATATTTTTCCTTCCCAAAGATATTTTATCTCCCTCAGTGCTAAATATAAAAATAAAGAAGATAAAGATACTTAAGGGTTGACAGGGACTTTCCAAGAAGAATATCATCAGAGTATCTTTTTTTTTTTTTTTTTCCTATACACTGTATGATTACATGGTGCTATGAAGAATGAGCTGAGAAAAGTTAAGACATCCTTCCTCAGGTATCAAAAGTAATACAATTGTACAGCTATGTGGAGATCTGCTCAGTTATTCACCATGTTTCTGGCTTGGATGTATACAGCTGGAGACTGGAAGGAGTATCTGCCTTAGTAGATTATTGACCCCACCAACCACTAGACAGTACTTCCCAACTGTTTGGAAAGAAAGAAGATACCCACTGATGTCCAATAACTTTCACAATTTTGTGAGATGCAGGAATTGCCTCATTCATTAGTACATCATGTTGGCACATCTTTCCGAAGGGGTTCATAGTTCTCAGGGAACTGCTGCACAGAAACCTGAAGATAAGGGCCTTGCCATGTTATAAAAGAATTCCTTTTAAACCTCAAATGAAAAAATGTGTTTCATCATTCCACCTGGAAAGGTCTCTTCCAAGCCAAACTATTGTGTGATTCTATGATGATTACACAGCTTTAACCCTATTATTTTCCTGTTTGGTTTTTTTGTTGTTGTTGTTTGTTTGTTTGTTTGGTTGGTTGGTTTTTTATTTGTTTTTTTTTTTGTTTTCCTATCTGAATTCAAAATAAACAGTCTGTATTAAAAGCATCTAAACAGATAATAAATTCTGGAGACCTATTATATGTTAATTAACATATCACCTATTTAAGTCTACCATCTTGCCTTTGATCCTAGTGAGAAAAACAGCTCAAGACAGATCACTTTTTTTTTTAAACTAAAAAAGTGAGTCATAAAATACAGAGTTTTATATAATCTAAGACGGTATACCAATTCTAACTTCTTCTGTAGTAAGTATACCATGTCAAATAGATAGAAAACTATAATTTTCCTATTAAAATTAAAAGAGCAATAGAAACAAAACAAGTTAACACTGAAATAAGGCTTTATTCTGCCTATAGAGAGAGATGAAAAATATCTAGGGAAATAAATAAAATGCAAGCAAAACAGTGGAGAAAAAATGCATGGGTAATCGTAATGAGTCAGAGAGTAGAGCAATAAACCTTGAGAGATCATCCAACTCATATGTTTCCCCAAGCCATGATCAGTGAGAAAAAGAAGAGAAAAATCTCTTCAAAATTTCTGAAAACAGTGTTGATGGACTTGCATTAACAAATATGTTTTCTAAAAGACAAAACTATGGAGATTAATAGTTCTGAGAGAACAAACAGGAAAGTTGAAAAAGAAAAGTGTGACAAAGATTTTTTTTTGTCAATGGGATTTTTCCCAGCATCTGAAACTAATATCTTATTTTTGGTATTGTCTGACAGGATATCAAGTATCACAGAAATAGCATGCCAGAGCACTGATAGAAAAGACACTTCCTTTTTTTCCCCCCTGTGCACTGTGCAGGTAGGAATATTTGATTTCATACATCATTTGAAAATTGCTCTGGGGATTTCAGAAAGCCAATTTGACTTTACAAAATTGATGAATGAGAAAAAAAATAATACTACTGATTTAGTGTTGGTTGCTTTTGGAAGCTGCACGTTTGGGACTTTGGCAAACTGGGCTTTACTAATGATTTGTTGTCAGGGTGCTACAGTGAATAGAAGCTGAAGCTTCTTTTAACCGTCAAGGAACTTGTTCATCAGAATTCATAAATTATTTACATTTTACTGGTTTTTTACTGGTCACCCTTAATAACAGCAAAAAAAAAAACACTACAAAACTAATCTTTTCAATCTAATAAACCATTTAAATGAAAATATTTGAGCAGCAAAACCTAAGAAGACAATATAGGGAATAAGGAAACAAATGACTGCAAGGGGAGGCATGATGTGCAACTACTGCTGCATCAGGCATGGGGAGCTGGTTTGCACTGCACTGTACCCAGTGCTGATGTAAAAAGGGACAGTGAGAAGCACACTAATGATTTTAACAGAGCTACATCAGATCTAAATTGAGAAGGAACTTGTAAGATCATCTGAGCTGTTACATGCACAAGACCTGGAATCTAATCCAGTTATATTTTTTTTTTAACTGTAGTGATCATCATTTAGCAAGCTAAATGAAACAGACTTCCATGAAATAGTCAGTGAACTACAAAGCAATCATTCACAATTCAAAAGAACAAAAATGATAGGCATCCTAAATCAAAAAGTATTACAGAAACAGTTGAAAAATGTTACATAAAAGTTTCTATGTGTTTAAAATATTGAGAGAATTTTTTAAAACTGAGAGAGAAATATTATTTTGTAAAGAAACATGTGGTTTTGCCACTTAATTATATAATAAGTAATCTGTATTCTATAGACAATGATCTACAGAAATTAATAAAAATAACTAAATACAAACAAAATATTTAATAGATATCAGTTCCTTCTCAGTCACAAGTTGCATGGATAAGCTTTAAAGATATTAAAGCCACAGGGAAGGGTACCAGTGCTGATCATATGAAGTTGCTATTGCTGCTTCCAGCTCAGAGAGAGCTGGTATTAACCTGCTGGGTGACAGGAGGCACATACACCTTAGGAGGAAGATTGTCCTGAGACTGCTATTTCTCCCTCACACCAAGATGAAAAACGAGTTTCCACTTCACACATCCATGGGGAAGCCCATTGTAGGCACCTGAACAATCGCAGTTATCATGTGGATTAGTCAGAATAAAGAAAGGATTCCTTTCCTTAAGAAGCACAGAGATCTCCACAGCCTCCATGGAACAGTAGATAACCTGAGGGTTTACATGGTAACGCTGCATCACCTCAGACACACTGTGCCTTAGTCTCAGCAGGCAGCATTCAAGACTTGCCTCAGTGATAAAAGGGAAGAAGGCAACAAGGAGCTCATGGGTGAACAATTGGGGCTGAGTCTTCACTGAAGATCTTGCCAGATTAACCAGTATCACTGCCCAGCAGAGGGACAGCACAGATGCTTTTTCCTCGCACTGACCACAATTATTATAAATTATACCTGCATATATATATATATATATATATAAAATTATACAATTATAAATTAAAACTGCAGTTTGACTGGAAAATTTTCTTAGATTAAAAAAAAAAAAAAAAAAAAAAAAAAAAAAAGCAGCAATATTTTTCATCACTTACTGGTTAAAATGCATGCCTACTTCAACACATAAATCTCCAATTGAAGAGATGGGTCCTACTACATTGTCTGGGTCCTGTACCTGTAAATCAACAAATATAACTCCACAGATCTTTAGAGAGAAAAATGGGAGTGTACCATTGCCTAATCCTGTGCACTGAAGTCCAAAAACTGACATAAAATTAGGGACATTTGAATACCACTATAAAAACTTATCAAAATACCTATGAGAAATTTATATTTCTGTAAAAGATAAACATTCAGATATCTGTTATGGACGTTAATGCAGACTTGTGGATATATAAAATATTATGTCAAAAGAAAATATCACACTACTCCTCAAAAGTGATGTCATTTGTATTTTAAAATAGGACTCTACCTTGAAATACTTACAGAATTACTGCATATAAAGATATCCATCATGATATACATGCATTAGAATAATATTTGCAACTACTTTATGATCCTTGAAATCAACAAAAAAATATGAGTGAAAGAATAACACACATTCTTACTGCATAAACACTTAATTAACAAATACATTTTAAATAAATAAATAAATATGGACAAATATTCCCCAGGCTTCAGATATCAAAAAAACCCCTCATTGTTCAATCTTAATTTATCCAAGAAAACACTCTCCAGAGTGCTAGAAGGTGAAAGTGAGGAGAAAATACATGTCCTCACTCATCATTTTACAAGCTTTCTTCTAAGTCACAGGGTAACAGAAAACCAAACAGAGCCCTGCAAGACACAAATACAGTGTCTACATTGATTTTGCTTCCCCCAAAATCAATCCTTTATAAAAATCTACCAAAAATCTCTCATATAAGCAAGAATCATTATGTGCAAGGAATGTGTATGGGGTCTGAGTGGCCAGGTTTTGGTAGCAGGGGTGGTTTCTCTGAGAAGTTGACAGGAGCTTCCTATATTTCTGACAGAGTCAATGCCAGCCACCTCCTGCTGCTGACCAAGAACAGGCCCATCAGTGATGGTGGTAGCAAGCCTGGGATAAAGTATTTCAGAAAGTGGGAAAAAAGCCTGCACAATAGCACTTGCAGCTGGAGAGGGGAAAGTGTGACTCTGTGAGAAACCAAGGCTTGAGCAGCCTTCTGGAAAAACTTGTGGACCTGAGGGTAGAGGAGTCAGTGATGAAGCAGGCTTTTCTGGTAGGATTTGTGACCCTGCAGGAGACTCACACTGGAGAAGGTAAGGCATGTGAGGAGGAAAAGAGGAAACACAACAGAGACAACATGGACTGGTTATAACCCCCATTTCCCTTCCACCTGCAGCACCATCTGGCAAGGACATAGAGAAAATCTGGAGTAAAGTTAAGCTTGGCATGAAGGGAGGGAGGGTGGGGGGAAGACATTTTAAGATTTGGGTTTATATATCATTATATTGTCATTTGATTTGCAATAAATTAAATTAATTTGTCTAAGCCTGTTTTGCACACCGTGGTGATGAGATCTCTCTGTCTGTATCTCATTCTACAAGACTTTAAACATATCTTCTTCCCTCTGTCAAGTGAGGAGGGGAGAGAGAGAGTAGCTTGTTGGCATCTGATTCCAGCCAAGGTCAACTCACCACAGAATGAAACCTAAGTTCCAGTTTTAATTACAGGCTAATGTGACTGGAACAAATCCTTCATATAAATACTAAATTTGCATTTCCAGGAATAAGTGCTTGATATGCATAAGAACTCAAGCAATATCTGTTACAGACTAGTGTCACACCAATTCCCAAAGCTCAGCAACTGAGAAAAAGGGATATTCAGCTTCACAAGTCACCTCAACCAGGCATCAAGTATGCTTTCCACTTCAAAGGATGACAGAACCAAGACCTGAATTAAAATGAAAGCACAATCCACCCATGCGTATCCATTCACATGTGAAATACTTTCCCCCAGACTAAGCAGAAACAGCAGCTCCCACCCCTGACTAGCAGAGCATGTAACAAAACACCTTAATGCTCAGTAGACCTGACTGACACCTGAAATGTCAACACAAAAGTTTCTGTGAAGAACAAATCTAAGAAAACAAATCTAAGTGGTCCAGGACCCCACCACAATATTAGCACAGAAACAGGCTAGATTAGCACAACCAAATGTGCAGAATTAAGTCAAACCATATGCTGACTTACCTATCTCAAAACAGGTGAAGACATAAGCAGGCGGTAAATACTGGATAAATAAATTGTGCTCCTTTCTTAGCATAAATAAAAGCTGTTACAACTTGATACTACATTATAGTCTTAATTTCACCCATACTCAAAGACTAAACAGGAGAGAAAAGTGATAGTCCAGTTTTGACTCTTTGGGAAAATTGGATGGTCTTGTAGTGTTTTCATTTTTAGTATTTTCACTATCCATCAGGTTAGACAAAAGAAATGTCACTTCCCAAGAAATTATTTTGTTTCACCTTGGATCTTATATTGAACCATAAAAACAGATGTCATATGAAATTTACCAATAATCTAAGTTTCAGAAACAGTGTTTTATATGAATATACTTATTCTTGCTAATTAAATATTTTTCTTTTATTTATTCCACAGTACCTAAACCAAATAGAATAATTATTAAAATAAATGCCTAAAAAAAAAAAAAAAAAAATCACATTGTAACATTAAAATGCCTATATTTAGTATTTAACTTCTTACTTTCAATTCTGCCTTTTCTGCTGTAAGGAAAACATCAACATCAACAAACAAATCAACCAACCAAACCAATCAACCAAAAACCAAAAAATCTCCAGGCCAAAAAAACCCCAAAATTAGCCCCCAACGAAAGCCCAGCAAATTTTATGATATTTTTTATTTGCATGTTACCACATAATTTACCATTCTTATTAATGACAGGCAAGAAAATGAAGTATATTAAAAATCTTAATTAAAAATAAAGAATTAATTTAGACTTTCAGGGAAAATATTACTGAGTTACAGCTCAATGTTTGAAACATATATTATTAGTGAAAAATGTATAAAGATACTCTTTTCTGAATACACTGTACTTATAGGTACATACAACTCTGATTATGGCTTTAATAAATTAATTTTTGGTAATTTAAAATCATAGTCTTTACATTAGAGAGCATGATTCATCTGTCAAAACAGCAATCCCTACTTCTTCCACACTGTCATCTCAATAGTTATGAAAAACAGCTGCAAAATTCACTTTACCTCACATATTTTTCAATAATTTTTAATTAAATAAAATGCATACTGAACTTTGAGGATAAAAATACAGATGCAGTAATGATGGAGAAATTAAAAAATAAATTTTTAGGCCTCTACCAGCAGAACTTTTAAAAAACCCCAATATCTTTGAAGGAATCATTTTATTTAAATTGAAAAATTATTAAAATTATTATATTGCTCTGAATTATCAGTGCTTCATAAAGACTTTTTAAACCATTGTGTAATTTTAAAGAACCTCTTGTTTAAAAATGTAAAATGCTTGCATTTAGACTACATGCTAATGGCTTAGAATGCTTAGTCATGTCTTAGACTACATGTTAATTAGTATCTATATTTTTTCACCTCAAATGTAGCAAATGCATATTTGAATGAGAAGATGAAAAGAAGAATTTAGATTAAATAAAGTAGAGAAACTGTTCTCCCTTAAAAATCAATTTTTCCCTGACCATTTCTTCTATTTTTTTCTATTTGGGTTGTATTTCCTGCCTCTTTCTATATGCTGAACTTCAAAAGTTTCCAACCTAGGTTTATTTTGTGCACTGTTTATCAGTTCTTACTCAGATTTTTTTGCAATCATATTGTGTTTGAGAAGGATTATGAAGAAAGACTTCAATAGACAAAAAATGGAAAATGCAGACCTCAGAATATTCTTCTTTTTTCAAGGGAAGCCCAAATTGAAACGTCACCATATTTATTAGGCAATTGAAATAGGTAACAAAAATGGTTTCTGTACTATATTTAAATTTAGATTACCAGAACTATTAAAAGATGCACAATGCAGCCAGATAACTGCACAGGCTTTTCTGCATGTGCTCTTAGAAGAAGAAGCTTGCAGGGAAAAAAATGTTTGGTTATCTTAGAGTGTCTAATAATTTAGAGAGGTTTATCACAAATAATTTTCAAAAGCAAACAATTTGCAAAGATTTATTCTCAACGCCCACTTCAAATCCTATTTAGAAAATTACCTGTACATTTTAAATCAGAGTTCAGTATTCAAAGCATTCTGAATAGCCAATAAGTTATATATGTTGAGCTTGTTTTCAAAACATTCAAATTAGTTTAAATGCCAAAAATCAAAAATTACATTAGGAAAAGTTTAGTAACTGGTTTGGTCTTGCCCCAAATCTTTGTATGTTTTTAGGAGCCCCAATGTGCTGTGGCTGCCAGTTCTATTGTCAGACTAACCAATACAAGAAGAGCTGTTTTGTTTACAGTGAATGTGACTCTGGTTAGTTTAAAATGGTAGACAAGTATTTATATCAGAAGAGAGAGGGCATAATCATTCCTTTCTACTTTTTCCATATGTAACCCATATAGAAACTCAATAAACCTCTCAGTGATATCCTTTCTGAGACATAGTATAGTCTAGCCTACTTATTTCTCAGGTGCAAGCTTCATCCATATCTTTGATTACCACTGTTGTACTTCCCTAATTTTTTTCACTTGATGTCATTCTTTTGTCTCAAGCTAAAGCAAAGCTGTACAAAGTATATACCCTCCAGAAAAGCATGCAATTTTAAAACGGCTTGATGATTTTCTTTGCTCTGATCTCTACTGCTTTCCTAATAAACCCTAACAATTCTTTTGTGACTGTCAGTGATGAGGAAGTTTACATTTTTGAGGCTCCCTTCTTTGTAATAGAAATCTACCATCTGGTTACAATGACTGAATCTATTTTAAATGGCAGTTTAAGGTTTGTCTGCTCCCTTTGCCATCAGTATAACTTTAAATTTACTTACATTGCATTCCATGCTATTAGCTCGTCACTGAATCCTGTAAGACTTTGTACAATTCATCACAGTTGGTCCTTGTCACACAACCAAGTTTTCATTTTAGGCAGATTCACAAAAGTCTTCTGCCACACACCACAATTGGCAACGTATTTCACACAACCTGTGGGATGTGGTGTTATTCACACAGTCCCTCAGCTTCAAAAGCACCACAGGTATCCAGTCTCATGTGGTTTAGAAAGCTACCCATTAGCTTATAAAAAGTCTTCATGGGGTAAGAAGGAGAGTGGAGATAGTATTTAAATGTTTTGATCTATTTGCATTCAGGAGGAACCTACAGAACTCAAGAAATAACGTAAGTTTCAGTCCCCAGCATGGTGTATAAATTGGATCAGATTTTATCTAACCATACTGTTATTTGTAACAGATATTATTTTCACATATGTAATATGTTCTGTAGGTGCTGGTAATAAATTGCACGCTAGGTGACTAGTGACATGATGACTCATTGTATTTGTACTTGGGATTTCCATGGAATATTATATTGGAACAACTATTTACTGTTATAGGGATTTTTTGCCTATCTTATTTTCATGCAGTTTCACTTTTTGAAACTGCAGAGATGCAGTGATTTCCAATTGAATTCGCAGGGACATTGAATATAAACTCATGCTTTTTACTGTGGAGAGGCCATGTAACTGAAAATTTCAGACCTGTTGCATCTTTGCTTAAGGATACAGAATTTCTGTGATTTCAGCAGTAACAGATACCTCTACACTGAGCAATGGTCTCTTTCAGTGTGGCTGATTTTACAGTGTAAATTTATATATAATATATAAATTATAATATATATAATTTATATATAAGCTAGTCAGACTTCAAAATCAAAAGCCCTAGCTCTTAAATCAAATTAAGTAAACCTCTATTGTATAGGCCTTCTATAGAATAGAAGAATTTCTAGTCTCTAAAGAATGTGAATTCCTGTTTGCAGCCCCTTCAAACCCAGGCAGTAAAAAATATGCATTCCTTAGGGTTTCCAAAACACCACTGAGTACTGTGAGATAATGATACTAAAGGTGCCCTGGTGATCAAGTGCCTTCCTTAAAAAGTCATATAATGCTTCTATAGTAAAATGATTTATCAAATGAATTGTAGACGAGAGGGAAAGCTATGGGTGGCAACAATCTTGACAGTAACAAGGCTTTCAACACTCCCACATTAAAGTCTGGATGGTTGAACTGTTAGATTGACAAATAAAAGGTGAATGATAAGAATCAGAGGATTGTGGCTAATGGTTTGTACACCAATTGAAGCTTGTAACAAATGAAATTCCACTTTGTACTGTACTGGAGTCTGCACTGAATCCAAAGCATTTGATCAAAACTATGCATAATTCATTGCAACTGGTCAAATCTGGGAAACCTGCTCTCTTAATGAATGCCCAAAAGGACAAAAGAGAATACAAAAATGAAGAAACTTGATTGGCAATTTAAGTAAATTTTGTCATACTTATGTTTCTTGTTTCTTAGTTTTCTCTTACCGTTTAATTATTTGAATTGTGTTTAATTTTCTGTAATTGTTGTTTTCACTCTTAATGCTACCTATTATTTCCTGTTTCTCATTTGAGTGTCTCTTCAGTCTATTGCTTTCTAGGAAAAAAAAAAAAAAAAAAGTATAATTTGAATCCTTCTTTAAAATTTCAATATAATTTCAATCAAGTAGTTAAAAGAATAACCCTCTGGTAAAATGGTCAATATATGACATCTTGTACTAATATCCTGCAGTTCAACCACTTTGAAAAAACCTACTTTGTTTTTTATTGTTGGAATATTTATCATTTTTTTTATGGCAAGATTGTGCTCAAATTTATTGATCATTTAATTATCTTGTGTCTGATAGTTGTATTGATAAAACTTAAATTTTAGCAATCTTCTATAGAAAGACTCAATTATCTCAGTAGCACTGGACTGAATGAGAGGAAGTTCTTTCCGTGCAGGAATAAAAGTAATTTTATAATTTGCTGATTTGAAAATGTGTTCTTATTTCTGCAAATTTCTACTACCTACAGTCATATTTTGAAATGTAAATAGACACCATGAAAAAGAGACATTGTTAGGTTTTCAAGGATTTTAAAACATAGTAAAATACTTTACTAAAACCTTCTTTCTGGGTACTTTTCCATGGCACACACTGAAAATCCCTCTTGAGTTTTACATTGTTTTAGTGACCAAGTACACAGCTGTACTTAGTTGTCAGTTTGATGCTGTCCATTTGACAGGTTATCTGTCCTCTTTTCTGATAAAAATGTTTGCAACAAAGTACCTTCAAGGTTTTCACCGAAGTCTTTTTTGGTAAGTAAAAACTCCAAGACTAGTGAAGCAGACCTTTAGGAATTATTTTACATACTGTAGCATTTGTTTGCTGAAAATTCCCCACTTTCTCCAGCTGTTAAGTACATCTATTTTCCAGTTTGCTATATTACTAAGAAATCATGTTCAGTTTTAGCTGCTACAAAGTAGGCAGTAATAGGTAGCTACTGTACAAGGTCCCTCTGCAATTTCAAGCTGTGGTAAAGTACTCAATTCAGCAACACCTTCAGTTTCACAATAAACTTGCACAGTACAGCAGAGATATTTTATCATGTCTTGTGTTATAGGAGAGAATTATTTTCAATAATATTAGAAACACAACTTGTTATGCTTCTATCTTGATGATCTGGATAGCATATTATTTTGAAAAAAAAAAGTTATAGAAATGTGGAAGATTAAAAGACAAAATTAAAATAATTGTACTGATGGACTCTAGATATGGCAACACTACAGAATAAAGTGCCATTAGTCCCAAGAACACTAACAGAAACCAGTTCTCTCTCACTGAAATATAGTGTCACCACAGAGAAGTAAAATCAAGCATTTCTTCTATTACATGTTTAAATCTCATCCTCTCTGGTGTGAATGGGCTGACTATCATCAGCAGCTCTCACCTGTGCATCTCAAGTCTCCTGGGCTTGCCTCATAAAATATGGATTTGTCAATAGCCAGCTGCAAACAGTTTTGGTGCAATCATTCCCAGAAGCATTTTTAGTGCAGATAGCCTAAAGACCCATCTAACCTCCTAGTATGGATTTTCCTTCAGCTACAGCACCCTTGAAAGGCTGAGCAACTGGAGTAAACTTTGATCACAACTAGCAGCAAATTGCAGACTCTTGGGAATCACCTTTCCCACACCTCTAAGTTTTTGGAAGATCTACCTCTTACCTTATAGCCATGTTTTGGTTTGGAGTCTGACATATTCTGTAAGAATAGTTTCTAGAACAGTTTCTAGAACTGTGGACACACACATTTTTTAAAATTTTCTTTTTTGTTTTGTTGTGGGTTCTTTTTGTTTTGGATCTTTTTGTTTATTTGGCTTATTAGTTTTTGTTTGTTATTCTTTGGTTTGTTTGGTTTTGTTTGTTTTTTGTTTTATTCTCACTAACAGAAATTCTGAGAAAAACTCTTTTTCAGTAAGGTTTGGCAAATACATTAATAGCCAAATGTGAAGTTTTATACCTATATGAAAAGTTAACGAAATGATTTTTTGATGAGTTCTATTTAAATGAAAAACTGAAAACACCTATATTAGGATATTTTCTAAATATATTTTTTCAAAAAAATACTTGATCCTCAAATTGTTTATGTTTGATATAATTTAAGTTTTTAAGGGCAACAATGAAATGGATATTTGAAACAAGCTCAATGTTTTATTTCAAGTAAAAAATAAACACTTTTCCCCACAGTTTGGTCATGCACCATGAAAAACTTTTGGTTTTCATTTAGAAAACCCAGTATTTCTTTTCTTCCACTATATTCTACTTCACCCTTTGAATGAAAAAAAAACATTGTTGCATATCTTTACCTACATACAAAGTATGTAATTTAAGAAATAAATATGAATAAGAGAAAATCTCTCCCTGTTCTGTCATGACCTCCACAGCCATGCTGTTACACAGCCAGCATTTCACAGCTGAAACAGTTTTTCTCCTTTCTCTACAAAGGCTCACTCAACCCATAATACATAGCTTAAAAGTAATGCTGCTGGCTGCAGTGTTCCTGAATAAAACAGTCCAAAACACATACACTGGTAGCATCAGAGTGTGATTATCTATTGTGTAGGGACACAACAAAGTAATCAAACAAATAATTATATAGGCCCTTGCAAAGTTTCTTAAAAATAATGTCTGCATAAGTTTAGATGACGTTTCTTAACCATATCCATTTCATTGTGAACAATTAGACACATATTATGATGTAGAACAGACTCTATATAAAGAATTTCTGTTTCTGAAGACAACATGGGAACTTTTTAAGGCCTTGCTAGGAGTATTGCATTTATTTTTTAAATAATATTTTTTTAAAAGCAATTATAACAGACTCTTATATCATCCAACTTGCCTACCCAAGTGGGGAGTTATTCCATATTTCCCTAGATTCCCTGAATTTTTTTTTTTCAGTGTTATCCTTATAAATAAAAAAGTCAGATAAATAAAAGTTGTTGCTATGAAAGAGTATGCTAAAGAATTTTTTTCCCCTTTGCAGTGTCTTAGCAGATTAGAAATAAAATTCAAATTTCAGCTGGAAGGTCTTTGTTCTGCTCAGTAATCACGACTCTCAGCTTAAATATAAAATGTTATATTTTTTAAATTCTGTAGACCTTTACTTAATATCAGTGGAAAAAAATGCACAGAGTTTTCAAGAATAAATGCAATCTAGAGGCTTCTTTGATCAAATAGCACAGAAAATGCAATATTACTACTCTGTATTTAACAAGCTTAATCAACATATTTTTAGCTGCATATAATGTCACTCTATTTCTTTATCCATTAAGTGGAATAAAGGAAAAATCTAATATATGTCTAGATTGGTGATGAAACTTCTTCTGAAGCAACCTTGATAAAAAAATTCCAGTGTTTATATTTTTCTGCAATATTTTTTATCTCCCAAAATAATTTTCTTCAAGAGACATTATGGAACTCTAGATTAATCTTGCTGGTTTTAGTGTTCACTTATTAAAGTAGCACATACTGCTACTCAACAGCTCATCTTGTATGAATGTGTTCATACCTCTGCACCTAAGTAAGGATTTTTAATATACAACATGGTTTTGCACATTGTTACTGAGTTAGAGACAGATTTAGCTTTATGGAAGGGATTGCCACTTTCAAACTCTTGTATATAAGCTATGGTTATCTTCAAAATAACTCCAGGTCTACCTATCTATTTTAAAGATAAGGAAGGATGAAATAAGAAATTACAGAGTTTTTCCCCAGATCCCACAGAAAACGGTGTCAGAGCACAAAACACATTCAGTTCTCTTGTATGTTCATCTTGCATCCCAACCTTACAGCAGAGCTTCCTGTCACTGCCGCAGATAAAACTGTAAGGTTTTGAGAAGAAAAGTTATTTAAGGTCTGGAATATAGCCTGCACAGCTAACAGTTAGAAACAAATTCTCATATACAAAATAAGCAAAGCTAGATGGAGAACATAGTGAGAAAGGAAAAGAAGGTAAGCCTAAGGATTTAACTTAAAAAGGAAAATTTTCAGAAACAAATATTCAGTCTGTCAAATCAAGTCAAACAAGGTTGAAAAGCCTCAGCTTAATCAAACGCTTTTCCACAAATGAAATTCAAACCAGAACAAACTGCTTCATCCTCAGAAGGCATATAAGGCAGATGATCTGCAGACTGGAGCACCTCTTATAAAGCAGATGGAGAAACTCCTGCTAACTCACTGCTTCTGACAGAGAATGCTTCTGCTGAGCCTTGCTCTACAGATGAGACAGCAAGCTTTGCTGTCCCCATGATCAGATGCAGGAGGAAAGCACACTGGTGCACGTAGGAAACATTCCTTGTCCTGCCCTGAATTCAGGCTGGAATCTTGGGTAAGATCATGCATACAATCTTCAGCTTCTCTTCAAGTGATGCTGAGTTTTTGCTAAGCTTCTCCTCTAGGGCAATGCTGGATACTAAGCTTCCCCCAAACAAATATTAAGAACTGAATACTTTTAGACAAGGAAACAAAAATAAGTATATAGAGCAAATATGATGATATACACTCATGCCTGCACCAATAACACTTAACACTGTTTTTTAGAACACACTATTAAGATTAATGAGATTTCCTAACATAAAATATTTGAAACCAACAAAATGCCATTATTCAAATCAAGATATATTTCTGAACTCTTTTCCTAGCTGCCTTTCTTTCATCTTATTAGTGAAAAACATGTAGGTCTCAGCTTTGCCTATATTTTCAGGGTTTAAAAACATTTTTTTTTTTAATCAAGCTTTTTTTCAGCCCATTGCTTAATCCCCAGCACTGCTGAACATGAACAAATAAAAAAAATGAGTTAAGAGGCACTCAATCACTGTTTGAACACACTGGCTATGCAAAACTGAGATGATAAGTATCAATGTTTTTTCTATTAGGTTAAAACTTCTATTAGATTAAAATCTGAAAGGACTCTTATTTCAACAAGGATTAAATTGTACTGAATATACACACAAAGGTATCAGCAATGAAGTGATAGATGGTCTAAACACAGTTTTTCCAGGATACATCATTGACAATAACAAACACAATGACAACAGTTATGTAAATTATCGTAACAAGATAAATTCTAATGGCTAACTAAGGACAAAATAGCTGAAAATACAGTTTAATATAGCTATTAAGTATATAATATGTTGAAAAAAACTAAATATAGATAATCAACATGAACTTCATATTAAGAGAATAAAATAAGTTACTGAGAATGTTCAAGAGCCTTAAAAATCTAGTTGAAATTTTGTATTTTTTTTCTGTTTACCTATTTTCCCCAAAGGACTCTGAAATAAAACTGAATAGTTATAATTAAATTGCAACCCCAATTCATACAATTTCACTTAAATGAACAGTACATTAATGCAGTAAATTGCTAGCACCTAGTATGCCACTACATAATTAAAAAAAAAAAAAAAAAAACAGCTTTAGGGGCAAGGAGAGAAGGAAAGTCAATTTTGTGGTCTAAT
The DNA here is from genome assembly GCA_030060385.1 of Muscicapa striata striata. NCBI lineage: Eukaryota > Metazoa > Chordata > Aves > Passeriformes > Muscicapidae > Muscicapa > Muscicapa striata. Next base: position 783,098 of record JAREIS010000413.1, on the reverse strand, counting down.
TGAACTCAGAAAAGGATGATGTTATATAAAGAAGTCTGAAGGTAATCACCAATAAGTCTGAATCTTACAAAAGATATCTTGCAGGAATAATAAATACAGGAACACTGTATACAGAGAAAAGTATGACAGAAAAACATGGCTGTAAGTGAAAAGGCTGTGCTTATCAGCAAGGATATCAAAGTATTGCTGAGGAAGAGGGTTCCAAAGTGTGAATGCTAGTCAGTCTTTAGATACTTTTGATGAAGAAAACAGAATAGCGTTCATCAAAATTGCATTGGAAAAAAAGGATTGAAATACTGCTTACTGAAGCAACAAAAAAAGGCCAGATTTCTTTAATCTGGAAGAAGGGAAGAACTTGGTCCTGGGGAGTTTAAACCAGGAGAAATTCCTAGCAGAAATGTCTCTCATTCACTTTGTCAGATCAATGCGATAAAGTTTTTTGCTATTAAAAAGTGTTCCTTTCTAAACAGGAAGAGCTACTGTCTAATCCCAGGAAAAATCAACATCCTGGAATTTAGATGATGATCACTGAAATTACAGTGAAGTGTTTTGCTGGTGTCACAAATGAATGAGCTTAAAAAGATATTTATCTGTTACAGACTTAGACATTGATGTGTCAGTGTTTAGGAAACTGAACAATCAGATCATTTCCATGCTCCAAACTATCTGCTAGACTGATTTTCAACAGCAATACATAGTGCCAGTGCATGGTTCCTATTCCTTATCAATCATTAACAATATCTATTCAAAGCAACTATTCATTCCAAATGGATTTTAGAGCCAGGAAATATATAACTGTTCTTTATAGACTGATGTGAAGAGTGTGATTTCAGTGATATTCTCATCTATGGGTGTTCAGACATTTGTCTATGTGATATTTATTGGAGTCTGCAATAGCTGATTTGTGCTGTTCAAGAGGTAGATTTGGATGATGGATTATGTGGCCCACACAATAATTCTAAGGAGTGGCTCTTCAGTTGAGAAATAAGAAAATACCTCATGCAATGCTGCACTAACAGACAACAGTAGTACTAATTCTCATGAGCACTTGCAATTGCAATGTCTGGAGGAAAGGTGGGATTCATGTCCCTGATCAGCCTGAGTTTCTGAATACTACCACCATATGATTGCCAAGTCTTCACAATACAGACACCTTGGGCTGCATATTCTAACTGTGCTCCCTGCCCAAGTATGGAAGATGAGCCTGTGACTGGAGGAGATTCCATGAAAGGACAAACTTTGTATACACTGTTAATGTCTTTTCTTCTAGTGCATAGATTTATGCTTGGATTCACATGTCTAGGGAGCAAACATCTAACTAGATAGTGCCTATGTAGTGGCAGTTTGAACACAAACTTCCTGCACCTGCAGGTGATGAGAATACATACTCTCATATCAACAAGAAACAAAAGGGTATTTAGTCCGTGTATGGTTGGTGTTGTATAGAGGGGAGATCAATCTGATCAAAATCCTTGCTGCTGTAGACTTTGATAGTGCTCTTAGGAGCTCTTCCTGCTGACCATGTTAGATTCCAGAAAACAGAACATTCCTGTGGTTTTGGTTATACAATTAACTGTTAGAAGAAAAAAAAAAAAAAAAAAAAGAGTCATCCTTTACCAGTCAATTACAAAGACATGGATCTGACAGTTAGAAATATGAACCTTTACTCGAGCATCAATTTATTCAGGTTTTTTTCACATCAGGCAGCAAAACTCTGCTATTAGGTCATATATAGTGTCCCTGGTGACCTGCCAGTCCCACAAAATCAGGAAAAGGTGGTCTCCACCTCTTCTCCCTATGGACAAATCACATGCTTACCAAATTGCTCTTTGCAGGCTGACTGCCTTTTTCTTGGTACCTGATTCTTATATTCTCTTGAATGCTTGCACTGCTGTCACCATCTCAACAATTTCATCTGTCTGTGTTCTCCCTTTATTGTCATACATGACTTTAGCTCATGTTCTTTTTCATTATTTAGCAACACACTTCATAATAAAAGTGAATCAAGATCACACCACTGTGCTGTGCCAAATGAGGTGTGAAGTGACAGGCTGAAGGTTACAGGTTGCTATCACTGCAACTAGGAATGCCATTGAACACCTGCTCATTAAATACATTCAGTGCCATGTGAAAACCAAAGGCCAGAAGCAAGAATGGATAATGATCCTGGTATATTGTGAATCTAAGGCATTAAGAGTACAAAGAGCTGGTAGAGACCTGGAAAAAGCTTCAGATTGAGAAACGAGAATCAGCATTTTTTTCTTGAATGAAAGGGTTATCCCCACCAAGTCAGTATGCGGCAACTGAATTTTTCAGAACGTGGTTCAGATTGCTCAAATCTGAAAGTGTTCTTTAATAACAGAAAGTAACTAACGTAAGACATACTCAAAACTCAAAAAAGATATGCTTTTTAAAAAAAAAAAAAAGCCCATGCCCACATATATTAAGTCAATATTTAGTTATTATAACTGAAATCCTAACTGATCAGTGAATTACAGAACTCCAGATCTAATTATAGAGGAATAAAAACTCTAAGAAAAGAATTTTAAAAATATCGATAAAATTAATAATAATATAGTTTAAACTAATCACATTTCTCAGTAGCTGCCTTTTTTCAATGTCAGAGTCACTCTTCTGCTCTCCAGCCAGGCCTTAAGGTTGATGTCTTCAATCCAGACTATTGGGAGAGGGGAGGGGGATGGGGTAAAGCAAAACCACAGTATTTTCTTCACCCCTTCCTGGGAGGTTAAAGTTTGTTTATCATATTGATGGTTTCTTCCTCCTCACTTTGGATCTATTTGGAGTAATTTTATGTACTTCCTGAGACATTTTACCTTGTTTTCTTCACTGTCAGCAAATCCATGTTGCACTGAAATTTTGCAGTTCCTCTTTTTGTGAGCCCCACCCTCACAGCAATTGGAACTGGGGGAGGCTTGGTCATGTGTAGGGAGAAAATACTTGGGAAACTGATTTTCTGGTCTGGGTCAGTATGAATTTGCTGCATTCTCTGTAAACTGGAGTGAGTAGCCAGTGTGTGAACTCAAAAAAGCATGGTGCCTTTATGAGATGAGCTGTTTCTAGAAGCTGCTCTTACAGGAAGCTGTTTGTAAAAGATACAATTTAGCCCAATGCACAGTTTTCATGAAAGAAATAATACAAAGAAAAAATCGAATGTAGTGCCTCAATTCAAAGATATCTGTTCTACAAAATGACCAGAAAGGCAGAGTCTGCTCAAACTGTGAGGACAGATCAAAATGACAAGAAAAAAATATGACGGCAATAATTGCTATAAGTCTCTGGAGCTCAATAAGGAAACTGGTCAGAGGTTTGGAACTGACTTATGAAGATAGAAGTTAAAACATTTATCATAGCAAATTTAATTTGGTTTGACAGTCAGAAGCAAATATGAAATGTCAAAATGTTAAGAGATATAAAATAATATACTGTCTTCACCTTCCAGGAGAGTATGCCCAGGAATTCAGTCTTTCTTGGTTTTAGTGGTAGGGACTCACAGGTACATATTTTTATAATACATCAAAGTTTATGAATCTTTGTATTTAATAATAATTGCAACTTTAGTTGTATGAGGTGCTGCTCAAAGCATATATATTGTCTTCAGGCCTTTCAAATGAGAAACTGGTTTAGAGGATGAGATGTATTCTTCACATGTAACAAAGCTTTCATTGTAAGATGATGCGTTACATCAAAATCAGGAAAAAATACTTAAACATATAATTGTAGTAAAGGATGTAAACAGAATTTATAAAACATGTTTTACTGAATGGAAGGTTTACTTTGATTCATGACATGCTTACTAAAGGAAATTTATTTGTGAATTAAATGCCTGTAAATACTATGCTGACTAAAATTTCTTTCAAAAGCTTGGTAAAATATCCATTTATAATTAAAAAAAAAAAAAAAAAAAAAAAAAAAAAATTCTATCTACATAAAAAACTCAGCTTTGGAAGAATTTGGAGAAAGTGATACTTACACGATAAGATACTTTAAAAGGTAATCTAAAACCAAGGCAAAACACAAACACAGGACAATAATAAAGGGACCTGAGGATGTAAGAAATTAAATAGGAAAGAGGAAAAGCAATCACTGGGAAAATTAATAAACAATGAGAAAAAGAGGTATGCTTTCATCTATACATAAAAAAAAAAAATGCTGAGGAAACAGAGAAGAACATATAGGCATGACTGAGATGCAGTAGATGTAGGCTTTGGAACCATCTTTTTTTTACCAGAAAACTAAAATGCTAAGATGTTACAAAACAGATTCCAAAAAAATTAACATTAGAAATGAAAGAACAGAAAGGTGAGAGTGGGCCAAATATTGAAATTCATCCCAGTGAGAATAATTCAAGAGCGGGTTCTGCAGTGGAGAAAAAGAAGAATATTAAAGTGTGATATATAATCAGTGGGAAAATTTTAGGAATAATACATCCTTTTACACTTATGCAAAATATGTAAATTTTGAGAACATAGCAGTGACATCATCATAAGTGACCTTAGAATAAGGGAATATGTGTTAATAAATTTGCCTATTAGTTTCCCTGTCAGGAGATCACACCTGGAATATTGTCTTCAGTTTTGGTACCTAATATACAAGGAGATGTGGGCAGTCTGGAGAAGGTCCAGAGAGGGGCAATAGAGATGACCAAATGTCTGGGAAACCTTGCATACGAGGAAATGGTGCGAGAACCTGATTTGTACAATCTAGAAAAAAGAAGGTTTAGGAAAGCCTTCATTGTCATGTTCCTATTTGATTAAGGTGATTCCTATTAGACAAAAAAGGAAAATTTTTCACAATGAGACAACGATCCTTTGGAATAATCTTCCCAGGGAAGTGGTGGATTCCCTAGTGTAGAACATTTCCAAGATTCAGGTGGACAGGATGCTGGGCCACCTTGTCTGGATCATGCTCTTGCCAAGAAAGTTTGGACCACATGATCCCTGAAGTCCCCTTCCAGCCTGGTATTCTATGATTCTAAGATAATGCAGTCCTATTCACACTTAAACAAAAAAAAAATAAAATCTACTTATTTTTCTTGGCAGGATAATTCATTACACTGGACAATAATGTACACCAGTTAACATTTTAAAATGTCAAGTACATCTGTTTAATTGCATTAGTACCTTTGCAGACAGGAATATACAATTTTGACCTTCTGAATGGTCAAATTAACAGTTAAACAAATCTACATATGTCAGGTAACCTAGAACATTTGTTGTAAAGTTAAAAATACTTTGAATCAATTCATGGAAGATTAGATAAGAACACGTAAAGGGCAAAAGGAAGATGCAGAACTGCATATTCAGCTAAATATTGATTACCACAAACATAGAAGTTTCAATCTGAATTTGAAATCACAAAAAAAATTTATCTTGTGTCAAAAATTTACAAGCAAGCATAAAGCCAAATATAAACTGAAACCTAAAAATTGCTATAAAGAACTGTCTCATTACTCTACGTGATCTGTTAAAATAATCCAAACGCTTCACATTAGGTAATGCTAAAATTGGACTTGTAGTGTTTTAACAATTTCCTTTTGAAAAATAAACAATTAATATCAGTGTGAATTCTTAATTTTTACTTGTCCATGAAACTATACATACATACACCTTGAAACTGCAAAAAATATTATTTCTTTTTTTAGTGGGTTTATCCACCAAAGTATATTAACCAAATTGATGAACCCAGTTTCGAAACAGAGTCTGTTCTAATACTGCTATTAGAAAAATGTTTTTCCTTAAAAACCATAAAATAGTTCCCTGGTTTGTGTTTCCATTTCTGAAAATTTTATTTTCACTCCAGCACATTTATTCTCAATAGCAGGTTAGAAGTAGATAAAAGGGACTTTGTCTGTGCCTGCAACTGCATGTACTGCTCATTAACTCAGTTAAATGCAAAATTATTCTTTGCTTCCTGGAACTCCCCTTTCAGTCCCTTCTGTTTAAAATAAAATAAATTATTTAAACATCTGGAAAAGTGTGTAAAACAAATGTTTTATGCTCACTTTTCTTATAGAAAATTGAGGCAATCTTAATCTGGCTAGTCCAAAGAAACCTCATACTATTCTGTAATAGTAGCTTAATTTGATCTTTTAGAAATACCTTTTGCACTGGAAAATTTCTATGCTCACATTATATTTATAAGAACACCAAGGGAAGAATTTAGATTTAGATTTTGCATATTAGACAAGTTATACAGTAATTCAAGTAACATTTTATCCTTTCCTGCCTTCTCCTTGATTCCATCTACTGGATAAAAGCTGCTCAGGGAATGAGCAGGTCTTCAATTGTACTTTGCATTTGCATAATTCAATATACACAACCAGATCTTACTGTTTTCCATACTAATGCAAGAACAAGAATAGAATTAATAATTTCCTGTTGGTCTTTTCTATACTACTGCTTATTGGTCTATCTAGACAATAATTTAGGTACTTTAATATTTACAACACAGCCATTAAGCAAGAAAGGATTATTGTTCACAGTTCACAGATGGTTCTTCTTGCACTTAGCTGAAAATACTTCATCTAAATGCCATAACAATTGAATTCCAAATTCAAAAAGTACAGATATTTTAGAATTATTGGAAATTCACAGGTCTCATTCTCAATGGAACCTGTGACTACTCCGTATCTGTGCCAATTAATTCTAGGTATTTATGTGAAGAAAGGTTTTCAATGTCTTTTTGGTCAAGAGGAAGGAGTCTGCTTAAATGACGCAGGATTGAGTCCAAGACAAGAGAAGTAAATATTATGCCCCTAAATCAAATCTGGTTTTAAGCAACTTTTTTTAACATTCAATGGAATTACAAAATAATTTAAATTGGTGGGGACCACTAGAAACCATCTAATATAATTCCTTTCTTGGTTGTTCATAGTCTTGCTCAGTCAGGTCCATTTCCATGGACAGACAGCTCAGTTTTTCCTAACAACCTATTTGATATATTTGATTACCTTCACTGGAAGAATTCTCTCTATATATCTAACAGGAATTTCCTTTCCTGCAATTGGTGTTTGCTGACTCTTGTTCTGTTACACTGCACTTCCAAGAAGTGCACTCCAGACTGAGGTAGAAAAATTCTAGAAAAATGTATGTGATCTTCTGATGAACAGCAAAGAAGGGGATGACAATTCAGACAAGAAATTCTGAAGCTGTTTTGCAGAAGAAATGAAGAGCAGACTTTGTGACTTTTGTGTGAATTCTAGTATTGCCTGACTCATGATAAATTACGGGCAAGAGATTTAGATTTTCTGAGATAGCAAAGTCCCAGTTCAGCTGATTACATATCAAAAGACAAATATACAGTATCTAGAAAAAAATCACCCTTCTAATTTGTAAGACCTGGTAAACTAGAATACAAGTCCAGGAGCAAGAGCTCCAACAGGAATGTGTCAGTAAGCTAGACAGAATAGAGAATAAAATAATGTGTGGTTCAAATTAATTGCATATTTATGTCATGAAGGTGCAGAGGTTTTATTTATTAATTATTGTATTAGACAATATTTTAACTACATTATAGATATGATGACTATAGTTACAGTTAGACAATATATTGAAAATTACAAAACAATATAAATAGTAGTCCTTTAGGACTCAATAGACATGAAGTACAGTATTATTTCAAAATTCAAAATACTGTCAGATAACCTGAGAGTTGCCATATGAGGACTTTATCTTGAGAATGGAAAGCTTCAATGTAAACAATTTGGTGTACAGTAGAAGACAATTCCAGCAGGTAAATAATTTTTAGACAATTGTTATGTCAAATGAGATGGAAAGGGATGTTTAAAATTTTATCATTAAAATTTATGAAAAAAAAAAATATTTGTGTAAATATTATTCTCCAAACATGGAAATGCGCTTTTATTGAAAAAAACAACCCAAAAAACCCAACCAACCAACCAAAAAAAAAAACCAAAAAGACCCAAAAAAACCAAAACAAACCAAAACAAAACCAAAAAAAAAAAAAAAAAAACAAAAAACCAGCAAAGTTTTTATATTCTAGAAAGAATACGTGGAAAATGAATGCTGATTTATAAAGTGAACTATCATATGACACTATTTACACAAGAAGATAACAGCACATTTGTGTTGAACTGGGTGAAACAAAATGTTGGAAGATGTAATCTCTGTGGAATTACTTTGACCTCCAATGCTTTTAACTAATCTACATGGAGAGATTAATTTTAGAAACACGTACTCTCTAATGGAAGAGAATAAAATCTAACTTTATGACTGCAATTCTAATCTTGAGTAACTAGCTGCACAGTTGTGGTAGGATGACCTTAGCTGGAGGCCAGATGCAAACCAAGCAGCTCAATCACTCCCCCTTCTCAGCTGGACAGGGGAGAGAAAAAAAAGTGAAAAAGTCGCCTGGTTTCCAATAAGGCAGTTTACCAAAGCACAAGCAAAGAAAAAAACCAAATATTTTGTTTTCCACTTCCCACCAGGAAGTGATGTTCAACCACTTCCTGGGAATCAGGGCTCCAGCACACAATGTTTGTCCTCTTTTCCTTTGCTTTTTATATCTGAGTTGATGTCACATGGTATGGAAGATCCATTTCATTAGTTTTAGCCAGCTGGCCTGGTTCTGTCCTCTGCCAGGATCTTCCTCACCTCCAGCCTACTAATGGGCAAGGAATGTTGGAGAGACTGAGCTGGTGCTGTGCCAGTGCTGCTCAGCAGTACCCAAAACTCTGGTGTGTTATCAACATCTTTCCATCCACCAATGCAGAGCACAGTGCTGTGAGAGCTGCTGTGGTGAAAATTATCTCAGTCAGATCTAGTGCAATTTTCTTAGCTGAGTGACAAGAAGATACTCTCTCACTTAACCTCTAACCATTTCCTGAAGTGCAAACGGAAGGATCCTAAAAATGGGAGAAAAGTTCCTGAAATTAAGTTTCTTACAATATGAAAGTGGTTATCTGGAAAACCTACAAAAGAGCTCAGAATTGAGGATTTTTCTTTTAATTCCATGTAATTTCTTGGTTTCAGGATCTCAGGGTCTACGTAGGTGCTTTTAAATGTCCTGGATCTCACATGATATGAAGAGTTATTCTGGGATATATGATCTTATCCAAATTCTTAACACACAAGCACACTTCTGAGTGCTGCTTAAACGAGAAGAAAGGCTGTGTTCATTCAATTACAGAAAGTTCTGTAAAGAGAGTCATTGCATTTGCTGAGAAGAATTCATTCTAGTAGAATAAGTTAGCCATCTAATACACAGTACCAGCAATATTTCTACTGGAAGAATGATTTTTGAACAGAGAGGTAACACTGTTGATGTCAGATAGAAAAACCTCTATAAAAAAGGAGAAGAAATATTTCCAGAACAACATCATTGTGAATATTTCTGTAGATGAGATGGAACCATTTCATTAAATGGCATTGCTGCAACTTTTAAACCTTCTAATCAAAGCTATTCCAAAAATTATTCCAGTGTTTAACCTCTCAGATATTATAGACACTACATTTCTTGAAATTTGTTATCTAATCTGTCTCATGGGGGTTCTGATTGTAACTCAAACAACTGCAGCATATGCAAAACTTGAAAAAGCAAGCATAGTTTTCAAGAAATTTGGAGTAGGCAATAATTTTGCATTTTTATAGTCTTTATTAATGATTATGACAACTTAGCATATCAAAGACCTTACTAGAACTATATTATTTTACAGAGTATCTAATGGACTACTCAGTAAATACTAATCACATGCTAGAATTCCTATGCTAAATGGGACCATAAATATTTTTAGCTGAAGAGTAAAACAGAGTCAGTGATACCAGTCATTTTATTAGCCTTATTTCATTGTATCTTGGGTTCAATCTGTAGTCCATATTACCACAGCCTTTTAAAAACTATGGTTTAGATTTTTTTTCATTTTTAATACTATTTACTGCAATTTTAGTATCATAAATTTAGTTTGGTCTCTGAATTCCATTAACATAATGTTTATTCTTATTATTGAATCACCAAAATAATAAATAAAGTACTTGATAATCCCAAACTGAACAGATCTCCCAGTATTTTGTAAAAAAAAAAAAAAAAAAAAAAAAAAAAGTGGCTGTGGGAAATATTTCCTGTTCCTACTATATATGAAGAATATATTTTAATTAAAATAACAAACTTTAAAAACTGAAAACAAATATATTTACAATTCATTTATAGAAGAATTACTGCAGAAACTGAATGATTATTTTATTTCAATTATAAACCTATTTTTAATGTCATTTTGCACAACATAGGTTATTTCAAGAGATTGGCTATTAAGAATAAGGAAATAAAGTAATAAGCAACTGTTTTTTCTTGATATCTTTATTTTAAATAATTAGAGTTTATGCAAAGAATTTTTTTCCATCTTCATAAAGTCTTCTGTATTCAAAAAGTTGTGTGAGATTTCTTTTATTCCTGTAAGGTTCTAAAAAGAGTTCTGTCATTAAAACCAATGGTGTCAACTGTCAAAAGCAATTGAAATATAGTTGACAGAAAACAGTCTTTTTTTTTCCTTTTTTTTTTCTTCTTAAATATCACCAGTTTGATTCCACTTTTATCAATCAGACCACTGTATCTTACTAACTACCTTAAGCATTTTACATTCTGCTCTTTTGTTTCCCTTCCAACATCTGTTCATACCACTTTGGAGAATTACATTAATTCGCCTGATCTTTCCCAGTATTTCATGTAAAACTGCAAAGTAACTACTTAAGAAGTAAAAACCTAAGGAGTTTTTGTTTCTTTTAAAGAGACTCAGAGTATTTCACACATCACTCTGAAATCCCCTCTGTTCATATATCAGAAATCCAAGTCCTGCCTGGGGCTGGTTCTGTGATGCCAGCAGTACCACATGTAGGCCTTACTCCCTTGAATTATAAGTTGCATGAATGATTTTATGGTGGTAACTCAAGTCTGATAAGATCTTTTTTCCTGAAACTGAATCTCCTTACACTGCTGCATTATGTAAGCTCAGAGCTTCTTGAGCCTGAAGAATTCCAGTCTTCAAAAAAATTAAGGTGTTTTGTATTTACCAGTAGCTTTCTTAGTCCTATTAAGACTACCCAGCCGTTAAGGAAAGCTCATTTTCTTCTCTAGATCATAAAGGAATCATTCTGAACAAGCTCATATGTACTTTTCCCCTTGAAAACATAAGCTTGAAATATAAGGAGGCATATATCATCAGGCATAAAATATCAGGCAACAACAAGGGCAGGCTGCTTCTGGGAGGGACATGGAGTTGAGCATGGCAAGGCAGGCAGAGGCAGTTGTCACACTGACAATTTATGATCTTTCAGCTAATGAAAAACAAAGGCCTGAAGCAACTATCTCAATTTCTTTGCCTGCAAATTGCACTTCTATGTAATTTTGGATTTTATAATATAATAAGGAAAGGAGGCAGAATTTTAGTTCACAGAAGGATGGAGTGATTAAAAATGTAAAACACAAGACTTTTATGCAGAAGTAGGTTTAAAACTTTCCCTTTAACAAAACCAAAATACTTTTGTCTTATGGTGTAACCCATCATGTTATTTTTAGGAGGAATTTACACAAAATATTTTAATTCAGATTCATATGATGTATAAAGCCACTGTTTTGTTTTATATTCTAAGATAAAAAGCACAGTTGAAGCTATGTGTTGTTCATATAGAAATGAGCAGTACAGGTATTATTTATGTGGTCTGATTCTTTCTTCTAGCACAATCTATGCTTGTATATACCCTCTTTTCCTGACTTGCATATCAATTGTATTTCTACTGTTTTCAAAATATTCATATTCCATCTCAATCTGTCTCTGAATTTTGCTTTGTTTAGGTTTTTTGTTTTTTTACGTCACCCTATTTCAATTTGCCCAGACACAAGTCAAAAAACCCCCTTTCAACAGACTCTCCCTGCTCCTGCATGTTGTCTAGAGGGGGGCTGGATGGCTGTGTGAACTAGAATTTTAGATTCAAGCCTTTGTTTAAACCCTGTCTGCTCTTCCCAAGACATTTGCATACAAGCATTGACACCATGGCAAAAGAAAACACAGTGAATCAATTTACCAAATTCATTCATGGCATAGTCCTTATCCATACACCATGCACTTCCAAGCTCCTAGCAGAAAATTCCATTAAAAGAGAAACAAACTGTTAGTGAAATACATTTGAACTTTCTCTGGAGTGTCCATGCCAGCCCTACATATTTGCATACTACTCTTTTCCTCTTGTTAAACAGTTTTTCTCTCTGACATTCCACTCACCCACCCTTCAGCAATGGTTTAATGATGGAGGGGTTCTCATAGTCTGATGCATTGCTGGTGTGATATGTCACAGTCTGGTGTGTTAACTAAACATGCATTTTTATCTCATTCTGCTGACATAAGTCAAAACATGGGGCAACAAGATCACTGGCATTACCCAGTAGACTTTTTATTCATAGATAAATATATGCATATATATATATATATATATACACACTAATGTACCATGAACCTCTCATTTTAAGAGTTCATGTCACAAAACCATTTCATGCTATCTCCCACCAAGATATTCTTGTGCCTTCTTGTATTAATACTTCCTTGTGTTCTATGTAAATGTTTTACACAGACTAAGGCTTCATTCTTGGAGAGGACACTGAGGGAATACCTCATTGTCACAGCTTCTTTACATGGGGGAGTAGAGAGGTGAGTGCTGTTTTCTCTGATGACATGAGATAGCATGAAGCTGTCAGGGAAGGTCTAGGTGGAATATTGGGAAAAAGTTCTTCAATCAAAGGGTGCTCAAGTACATGAAACAGGCTCCCCAGGGAAGTGCTCACAACACCAAATCTGACAGAGTTCACGTGTTTGGACAGTGCTCTCAGGCACATGGTGTGATTCTTGGGGAGATGCAGGGCCATGTGTTGGCCTCAATGATCCTTCCAAATCAGGATATGATTTGATGAATATTACTCTCTTCATAAAATAATCATATAATGGCCTAGACCTATGTTGTGGTACATGAGAACCCAGATGTTTTCCTCCTTAATAAACACCTGTGTCCCAGTCTGCAGTCAATATTGTTGTCATTACTCTCTAAGTGTTATAATGCTCAGTGTTATGCCACTTGTACTGTCATAAAAATTCAAGCTCCTTAATTCTTTCTAGCTGATACCATTATCTCTCTGATTCCTTAAAACTTTTAACCTTTGTGCCTGCAGGTAACTTTATCCCACTTCTACTTTTCCTACTGTGATAATTTTAAACAAAAAATAAATTTCCCAAGGAGTAAGTTTAGTTAGTGAGACCTTTCCCCACTATTTTCCATTTAGGTGCAAACTCTCACTGTCTCATGTATTCAGTTCTTCAAACTGGGACTCACACAGCAATTAAGTAAGCATTAATTCCACACTTTAATTGAGTACATTTCATTTGACACTATACCAGGCGTTTTATAAATTATGGGATCACATCTGTTTAACGTAGCTTTGTCAAAACCAGAAGAAACAGCAGAAGAGGGGAATCTGGCATGATGTCTCTCATATATTCGATTTGTACCATTTCCTTCCAAATCCATTAAGATTTGAGGTTGAATTTATATGCTTCAGCCAATCCAGTAACATCCTAACGGTGCAGAATTGTGATATAAAACCCGTAATGCCTTATACTACTTTAATATGAGTGCATCCTGTATCTTACACTAAACACAAGATTAAAAAACACCTTAAAGCATTAATCCCCTTTTCTTATGGAAAAAGAATATTTTCCATTATAGTTGATCCAAGGTTTTAAAAGAGTCCTCTGTATGAGTTTGGTTATCCTTTGATGCTTTGTCCCTTTTAGTATCTTCTTAGTGCTTGTGTAATTGGCCAAAGGAAGCATAAAAGTGAATCACTGGCTGAAAAAATTTCTACAGGTAATGCAGTACAATTTCTTTCCACATTATCATTATTGTCAGTATTAATCTTTGCCAGCAAAATGCATAAGGTTCATTTTCTTAGTTTCACTTCAGGAAGCAGTGAAGAGATATTGAATATTCAGAATTTAACCTTTTATGTAATGCATTTCAGCTTAATGCATCAACAAACAAAACTGATATTGATGCACTTAATCATTGCCAGTGCTATTTTTATCTAGTTTACATGTATTAACTTGTTGAAAAAACTTGTTGATTCTTATATTTAGAGTTCACTCTTTCCTTCAAGAGCAGTTCTACAGTCATTAAAAATGCAAGAAAAATGGTGGAGTTGTATGTGAGTAAATTTGAGCCATAGGTAAACTGAAAACTCTAAGTACTAAGAATGCTAATCCCCATACACTGCTCATTTTACTTAGTGAAACTTTAAACATATATAGCATGCCCAAAGTATTTTCATTAGTTTTCTCTGCAAAAAAATCCACATCACTTGCACCTTCACATTAGTCCTGAAACACAAATTGCCTTTTGACATCTATCTACTCTCCTTTGCAATCTGGACAGAGTAAAGGCACAGGTTAATTTTCAGTCTGCTATTTCTGATGCTCAGTACAAACTAAATAATTTTCTGAATATAATTTATAGACATCACAATGAAAATAATTTTATTAACCTGACAATGTACAGACACTTAATGTTAAAAAAATTCTCTTTCTTTAGCCTTCCAAATTAAGTTACTATCACTCTATCTTTTCTAAATCTATACATTTTTCACTTATTCTGCCTCTCGTCCCACAGGCCATACACCTAGATGAGCAATAAAATCCATAAATAACAATCTTTAAGACTGCTGTTGGCTAGAGTTCAACTCAATTCTTTTAGCTTCTTAGCTTTTTTACTTTCTGCACCTGAGACAAACTATCCTTCTCATAACACATACATAATGTTCAATATGTATGTAATTTTTCATAAAATCTTTTTATTTTCTTTTATTCCACTCTATGCACTTGCTCTTGGTTGCTGCCAACATGAACAGTTTTAGATTTTGAAATAGATTTATTCTATATTCGCTCCTATACAGAACTTTGATGTATGTTACTTCACAGTCTGTTCATTTTTTTTTAATACTTTCTGAATGTTTATGACAGCTTATACCAACTTCAAAAATCATTATTTGAACAAATGTGTTCAGAAAATCTACTGCCAGTGCTCACATTTGCAGAAGACAGATTGATATGGCTAATTATAACAATCTAAATTTCTTCTTCTAATAAACATTTGACCAAAGACTCTATGCTAAAATTAATACTCATTCTTTTGAAGGTTTAGATTAGGCCAAGTGATACTTTAATGACTCTTCTATAAAATATAGACTACATTCTTTTCTCTCCCTGAGATTTATTTTTGAATTTTTTTTCCAAAAACACTTCCAGAGACTTTGACAAGATTTTCTCTTTTTAAACCCATGTTGGCAGCTGATGATCTCATTTCTAATTTTTTTTCAAATATCTGGTCTTAATATCATTGTGAATTATAAGCCTTCTCTAATACTAAAAAGAAAAGCCTTTTTCATTTCACCTTTTTGTTTTCCCCCCAAATAAATCTCCAAGTTGGTTATAGACTTAAAGAAAAAAACCCAACAAAATTACTGTATGGCTCATTATAATAAAATCTTCAACAACTAAACTATATACTCAAAATACTGCACATGTTTTAATGCTAAAAATGCTGGCATATTAATTAGAATTTAAGTGTCAATGAGTGGGACCCATTCACATGGGAGGGAGGATGAGGGGGAAGCCATGGGTGATCCCAGCTCAGCAGCCAGGACACAAGATCCCGACACCTGGAAGCCGTGGGCAGAGCAAGGTGACAGGCTGCACTGCCTGTCCCAGACAGACTGAAACACCCAGCTGGGTTCAGAGCCCCCCTGGGGAACCAAGCCAGGAGAGGGGGCCAGAAACATGGTTGGAAGCTATTCATCCAGAGACAGAACTTGAGAAAGCACACCTCCAGCATGGCTCTGACAAGGAGGGGGCACCTGGCCTGCTCTGAACTGTGGTCCTGGACCCACACGCAGAATCCAAGGGATGCTGCTCAGGACAGTTAATATGTCATGGTGCACTCTGGGTCCTCACACTTATACTAAGACACTTTTTCAGATTTCTGTATCTATTTTGGTGTTGTGACCTAAATGTTCTACCATTCCAGATTCAGTTGAGAGTTGCATTAAAGAAAAGCTTAAACATAATAAATCTTGGATGTCAGAACCAGATTTTGAAAATAAAAACACAAAGAGAAATAAAATACAGGCATGCAAGTATCAAGTTTCTCTTGATCTCATTCACCAAAGTTTTCTGAACTGAAAGTTTTCATGCAGCCTTCTAAAACATTCTCTGCTATTGAAGTTCTTAGCCAACAAATAGAATATAATGACATTAATTTATGCCATTATCAAGTTGAGCATTTGTAGTGCCATTTCAATTGTCTTTACAACTTGAACGTTTTCTTTTCTCCACTTGAATCTCCTGTTTCCTTTTATGATTATAGTTTCTCTTTTAGTTAATTTCTTTAAACTCATCAAAGAATTATCCAAAATTTTATTGAAGTTAGGCAACAACCAATCTGACTGCTTTTTTTGTGGTCTTAGTTTCAGTTTTTTGAATTCGTTTATCTTCTAAGTTTTGTACCACTTGGGACTTTGCATGCAGTCCCGAAAGCCATTGTAAGAGTTTTTTATTTGGGTTTTCTTGTTTGTTTTGATATGCTTTGTTTTTTCCCCCCTCCCACTCTCTCCAGCCCCTTTCCCCATGAAAAACCACAGGCATACTTTTGTATAAAGGAAATAATTTGACACAGTTTTAAAACTTAACATTTTGAAAATATCTACAAGTTGTATTTATTTAATTGATGCAACTGTTACTTTATTTTTAGAGCTGCTCATTTATATTCCTTTCCTGATATTTATCCGAATAAAAATTTCACAGCGAAAACAGTGTAGAAATTATTTTGATTGCCAGCTCTTCAGATTACTGTTGGTATCAAGAGGCAAGGATCAGAGCATCAAGTAGCTGTGGTATCTTTGTCTCTACACAGCTTCCAAGTCCTCTTGTGTCATCATTCCTAGATATTGTAGAAGTGAGTGAGGCATTCGGATAGTATCTTTTTCTAAAGAGATGGTTTAATATTAAGCCTGAAGTCTCTGCATATCTACTTGCCTAAACAAAGGCCAACTTTTCTAGGACTGTTAGCTAGTTACTTCCCTCAGCTGCAAAATTCTGTGCAAGCACTAGGGAAAACAGGGACACTTCTATTCTCAAGTACATGAAGGTACATTTCATATAGGAGAGAAATTTTTACGTATAGTACCTCAAGAATGTATTTAAGAAAGAAAGAAAGGGGGAATGAGAGCAGGCATCTGGCAAACTCAGACCATTACCAGAGTTCTGTCACCAGCCAGGAGTCTTCCTCTTGCTATCTTGCACCTGTTCTCAACCTTGAATAATATTGATCCAATAAAACCTTGAATCATTAATTTAAATGAATGAGCTTCTTTTTCTTCAGTCAAATGTCACAAATATGAAGCATTCCCTTATATCATTGAAGAACTCCCATATAGCATTTCTATCAAAACAGAAACAAAGGGAAAAGGACAAATAAATTAAATTTAAAAGCGTATTATTTAGTCATTAATGATGCACCACTGTATGATTCCATTGCATCTCATCCAGAAATGATTATTTCTAATATTAACATTTCATAAAACAATCCAATTTCTGTTGTTTTTAATGGAGCTATGATGTCTTCCTAGAAAACTGACATTTGTCTCATTAAAAGAGTTTGTAAAATAATACACTCCTCTATGATTTTTGCAACCACAAGTTTGGTAAAAATAATGAAAAATTTAATTTTCTGCTATACCTATACATGCACTCTCAACTTTTCACCTGCATATTAAGTTTGCAACATAAATACACAATTAACAGAAATAAACATTTTAAACTCTAAATCAGATCAATGTGACAAGGCTCCGTGATTTCAGCACAACTGAATCTTAAAATTCTGATAGGGATGTTGTAGGAAAGTGAAAAGCCTCAAAGAGTTTAGAAATCGTACAGTTCTCTTAAAGGCAATATTTAAAATATATTTCTCCTTTGTGGTCTTTTCTCAGGAATGATACATCAGTGAGAGAGTATGAACTGGGAGGAACAACAAGATTTTGGCTGCAGAATGCCTTCATTAATCATAAATGTGCTCCACATTTAGGACTGCTTGCCACCAAGGGGATCCTCATGAACACATGACAACACTTTAATTTCTTTATCACCTGGTGACCAAGCATGCAGATAGTCTAGCAGATGGATGTGTACAAAGACAAGCCAAAAACTCAGCACCCATGTCAAGGGGAAGTATTTCATGTGGAGTCTGTATCCAACTACATCAAACGCAGGCTTGTGATAAACTACAGCCTCAGCATGTTTAGGATTATTACAGACTAAAATTAGCTTAATTCCCAACAGTTCTAAAAATTTAGAGCTATAGTTTTTTAACAGCTCCTAAGGAAGAGAGCAATTGAATACATTCACACCTCTTTAGTTGTTCATAAGAGCTTTTGCAGATATGGAGACCTTCTCATTTGAGAAGGAATTTAAGTGCAGAAAATTTAAGAAGCATAGATAATTTTATACATGTAGAAATATTGTGAAACTAAAAGATGTAGCAAAACTCTATGCAAGATCTTACAAGAGGGCAAAATAAGTTTGTTTTGATGCAAAACAGTTTTACTTACACTCATGCTCTCAGCCACCAAAACAATTGAGTCCAAGTAGTCTGGCCTACAGCACCAGGGCATATATCCTGTGGTCTGGTAAAGATTAAAAATTACAACAAGTAATACCAAGTTACGAGAGATATCCAGTTCTGCTTATTCAGGTACCATCAAAATCCAAACATTCTTGAAATTTTGTCCATCTGATGATTGTACAACTAGACACACTCCTTTCTCCATTCATACCAATTTAACAGATTTTCTCTTCTGTTACAGAGATCTAATTATAACATCAATGCCTGATATTTTAGAATTATGGTGTTCTTATTAGGGTCCTAATTACCATGCCATGAAATCCACATTCTTCTGTCAATTGCTCAGTCTAAGTTAAGAACATAGATAATTTCAGAATTTTGTGTCCTGTACAGGTGACGGCTTGATCTGTTAATTCAGAATCACTAATAGTTTCTAAGTATTATTCTTTTTATGATCAATTTAGAATAGCCACAATTATTTAAAAAATCATGCTTCTGATAGGCAGTCCTAGACATTGTCATTAAAGGATTCAATGCAATTAGACTGTCATGTAGTTCATAATGGAACCATAAAAGTACATGATCAAAAGAGTGCCAGTCAGATTATATAGACTTACATATAAATTAAAAAAACTCTGTGGTCATTTGGGCTCAAAAGAGTATTTGGTGGTCATGCTACTACACAGAATTTATAAAAATAAGTGACTTATGCACCTATGCAAAAAACCCCTACATGTACATTACGAAACAAGAAGTGTACTGAAGCTAATCATGGTGTGAATATTTCTAAAACTCTCTTGGATGCATCCTGCTACATGTATATTTTGAACTCATAAAAATAATGGGAAAAATAACCTCCCAACAGAAATAATCACATGAATTTTATTTCCATGAGCCAATGACATTCCTGACATGAACATCAGCAGTGATGTAGCCTGTCTTTTAAGAAACCAGTGATATATTAAGAAATATGTAGTCATATATATATATGACTAGACATAGAAATATAAAGTCATACATAAGAAACATATATGTATATTCTCTTTTGGCTTTTTTAAGTTGTCAGAGATATCTATGCAGCCATAGCATGATTATATGACCACAAAAGGAGCCCCCAAGTACAAGTGACTCAAAATGCCAAGTCCTATAATTCTGTTCAGAGCCAATCCTTATATTTGGAACAACTGCAGTCTTTAGTGTCTTCCTAGAATTCATGCAACATGGCATTAGCCCCATAAACCAGCAGTACAAGGTAGCTGAGGATTTTTGCTTTACTCAATTTTTGTACAGAACTCATAAAGGAAGAGTTTTTAGGTAATAAATGGTTAGACCAATTTCTGCATTTGTTAGTGGCATGAGAACTCATCTCCAGTAGGCTAAAGGGTTCTGCTGCTTGAATAACTTATAATGAAAAGGAAAGTTGTAAATCTCTTGCTGTAATATATGTTACTGTACACATTTCAAGATACTTGATTCATCCCTAAAGACTGCAGGCTGAATGATAAAGAAACTAGAGCTCAGGTAGGTAGTGCATTACAGCAAATGTCAAAGTAGAAAAATGAACAGAACTATTAAATACAGTATGGTTGGAATGCAGCTTGGCTAGGACTCATTCTGTATTCTGTATGAACTACAGAAATACACATATTATGGTATACAAATTGCTCTGAATAGACCACTGTGTAAATACAATCCATTAACACTGCCTGCAAGTGGATTTATTGTAAGCAATTTATTTTAAATAATAATTTAAAAACATCCATTAGACTCTTGTTAACTTTTGACTATATTACAGTCAATAACTTTCACTTGTGACTAAGTATATCTGTTATTTCCTTTTCCATTTTAGTTCCTTTGTAATTTATTTTAAAGCATAGTTATAAAGGACATGAGAAACATAGTATAGCTCAATTTTTGATAATTTCTGACTATTTCACAAATTGCAGGACCAGAAAAACCCTGAATTCTGAAATAGTTTCAACAAACATTTCTGCCTAGGTGTATAAACAATCCCTCCCGGGCTCTATTCTTGTATATACTTGTAACTGCTATAGTTTGTCTCTCAGCAAGAAGCATTAGCTTCTGTTAAGTACTGCATTAAACTGCAGACTATACGAAGCTCATATACTTCACCAGTCAGTTCACAGAGGTTCACTTTGGACAAAACAAATTTGAGTGATAATGAAAGAATATACTGTCAACCTCTTTTTGCATTGTACTCCTAGTTTAAACTTCATGAACAGATCTGTAGGTTCACTCTTCCCTCTCCCAAGACAATTATCTTCCTTTTTTTTTTTTTTTTTTTTTTTTTTTTTTTTTTTTTTTTGAGTTAGGAAAAGTTGAACAGTAGAAGCTATGAAGTCATCTAGAAAGCCTGAATCACCTACACTAAGCTGGTTTTGAGGGCAAAGCCTGCTTCACATTTGAGCTAAAAATGGGATGATTGTGATTCTGTGACCAACAACATTCTTGTTTTAATGAACTCTAACCATGTTGAAGGGGCATGAACTAGCCAGCAAGCTTCAATGAACGTCTGCAATTGTTTTGAAAAGATGTCTTGGTTTCCACTGGGATAGAGTTAATTTTCCTCTTAGTAGCTGATGCAGTGCTGTGTTTTGGATTTAGTATGAGAGCAATGTTAATAACACACTGATGTTTCAGTGGTTGCTGAGTGCTCCTCACCCTAAGTCAAGAACTTCTCAGTGTCTCAGGCTCTGCCAGTGAGAGGTACACAAGAAGCCAGGAGGGAGCACAGCCAGGCTGGGCACTGATCAATGGGTAGTGAGAGATTGTACTGTGAACTTCTTATTTCTTTGCAATTTCTCTCTCTCTCTCTCTCCCCCCAATTTCATTACAAAATTTGTTACTTTTATTGTTATTTTCATTATTATTGTTGTTGTTATATTTTATGAAGTTTCAATTATTAAACTGGTTTTATCTCAAATCCATGAGATTTATTTTTTTTCCTACTATTTTCCTCCCCACCAGAGTGAGGGTAGGGAGAATAAGAGGCTGTGTAATACACAGTTGATGGCTGGGATGAAACCATGACAGATTTTCACAATAGAATATTTCAAAATCTATTTAAAAAAAACAAAACAAAACAAAAAACAAAACAAAACAAAACAAAACAAAACAAAACAAAACAAAACAAAACAATCTTTAAAAACCACAATTAGATTTTTATTTAAAATCTCACATATTTTGAAAATGTAAACATTTTCAAATTGAAATAGTTTTGTTTCTGTTAAAAGGAGGTAATTTTTGAAATGTTTAATAGGAAAAAAATATTATGTAAATTGCTAGTAACCAATAATGAAATATTGAGTTTCTAAAAGGCCACTTTTGAATGATAGAAACATGACCATAATTATAGCATTAACTTTCTGTTAGACAAAAACTAAAAGGGTCTATATATTACAAACATTGACCTATTTCAAACTTTTTAGAATAAGTCTTCAGTTATTTCAGTGTTCCATCATTCTCATACAGAACACTGTAAAAGATTGTATCACATTTATTTAGATTGTGTATTTCCACAGGAGAAATGTTACCCTTCATTTGATGGATTTGCTCTCTCCTCTACCCCCCCATCTGAGGTAACAGACTGTAATTTAGTCACAGTAAGATGCTAAGAGAGATGAAAAATTCCCCTACAGCTTTGTTTCCCCACAAAATTGCACTAAATGTTCTCTTATCCTAACAGAGAGAGGTTTGGTCATAAAACCACTTAAATGACTAAGGGAGAAAATGTGTTTTTCAGCTTTTCACATTTCTTATAACACTGAGGAAGTAATTCATCTCTGCTGAGATAACTGGATTTTGCTATGTGTCACAATGTATGTGATATTCCATAAATGAAAGCAATGTGGAAAATAAAACCTCTAGATACTCACTTTTTAATTCAAAGTTCAGTCTGTAGATTGCCCAAGAGATGAAGACTGCATTGCAATGTGAAGATGGATCCTTCTCCACAATACACAGAGGACTAAGGAACATAAAAATCTAAATGAGCACAGTTTGAATATATAAGCACAGAAATACAAGCTGGAAAAGATTACCTGGACCTATTTGTCCCTTTAATGTTGTTCAAAGCCAAAGTGTTGTGTTAGGCGAAATTGACTTCTGGGAATCTGAGAAAATTGCACTGACAGTAGGAATGAAAATCCCCAACATACATATCAAAAGAAGGAATTTCAATCAAGGTTGCTTAAACATGCATACAGAAGTATATGACATCTTCAATCTTAAAAAATTTAATAGACTTAGGGTATTTTTTTGTTTCAGTCCTCGGTAATTTTCAATGATGCCAGATTATACCAAAGAAATATGTAGGATGTTAGTGTTATTGCATTAAGTCTCCTTTCCAGTAGTTGGATGTCTCTTTTCAATGTTCACTAAATCACTTTTTTTGCCTGTTGATGAAAAATATTCTGTAAATGTTTTAGTTTTTCTAAGTATGTACACAGTCATCACAGAATAAGCAGCAAAATAAATTTTGGACAAATGACAATAGTAAATTCAAAAGTTCAGTTTATTTTCAGATTAGATAACTTTCAAGTACCATTTAACATTGTCAGATACAGGCAAATAACTTTTTTTGAAAACAAAATCACTACCTTCAATAAAACAGTCTTAGAGTCTCACATGATAACTAGAAAAAGATTGTCTATGTAAAACTTGTATTTCAGTTGAAGCACATTGTTTTAACTCCTCTTTGTCACTCAAACATCTGCCTTAGTAGATATGAAGGCAGACATGGGGAATTAACAATATAATTTGTGTGATAGTTGCATTTGACCTAAATCTACTGGCCTCAGAAACATCTGCAATTTTTCAATGTTGTCATTTATAAATTTGTAAGTTGCCAATCATGACTTATGTTACATTTAAAATATGTTTGGTTTGCTTTCATTTGCAAAGATTAATATCTGAAGTCTACTGTTTGCCAAAGGCAGCTAAGAAGACAACATAAACTGGAACTATTTCTAGGCTGTTTAAACAAAACTCTCTCATCTGAAGAAGTCTCATTTTCATGGTAACAGGAACCAGTAGTGTTAGTCATGCCCCACTGCTACTTATCAATTTAGGCCTTTGAGGTATAATGAAACACACACACTGAAAATTAATATAGTGTGAGGTGTCATTTTAATGGAATGAATAAATAAATATAAAATCTAAGTAAGAAAACTTCCTTCCCATTCACATGCTCCTGGTTCTTTTCCAAAGAATTTCTAAAGTTTTACAATTTCAGTAATATCCTTAAAAAGGAGCAATTACAGAAAAGATCTTCAAATATCTGTGAGTGTTCTGACGTATCTTATTGTATGTAATGGGGAAAAAAAAAATCAGCTCTTTTTCTGATGTAATCTAGTAAAACCTCAAAACTTCATTCTTTTACACAGTTTTTGAGAATAAAAGAAATAAAAAAATTAACATTACCCAGAAAAGGGACTGGATTTTTGCAGTAGGACAGTAAGACAGTGAATCAGTTCCCCTTTTTTGAAACCTAAGATAGGCCACACTGGACAAACTATTACTGAGAAAACATTCCAACATTCCAACCCTAAAGACTTAAACTTTTCAAAGTATAATTTGGTGTAAGTTTGTGCATTTCCACACCTTCTTTTTACTCAACATTTTGACCTTACCTACACACCTAATTCCTTTTTACTTTGGTTAAGCCTTCCATTTATGTTTAGATTCCTCTAATTTCTTACTTCTTTTCCAACATTGTAAAGATTTAAATATTATATTTGCTTTATTATTCAAACATTACCTTTTCTGTTTCCATAAGGTCTTTCACTTACTCTCTGTACTCAGCTAGTTTTAGAAATCCCCTATTTGAGGTCCTATTCAACCATCTCTAAGTCACTTGCACACATTATTGTCCTCAGGCATATAGGTGGTCTCATGATGTCAGAATTTGAGGTGGAATTAAAACAGTTTACATGGGAAATATAAATGGCAAAGAAATAGGACTTATTTACATTGTTTTATATCACAAATGTCCCTAAAGGTGTACTGCAAATCCTGTACACATAAATTTATTTGGTATATCAGTCACATCCTATACAGCACATTTACTTTGTTTTATTTCAGTGTGATCAGGTTACTTTATAAGGGATATTAACAAGTGCTACTTTTAGCAGTTTCTCATTTTTCTTGATTTCTCTGTTACACGACAACTTTTCACATGATTTTGGTTTGCCTACAGAGAATAAGGCAGATTTGTGAAGGCAAATATATCTGTGCTACAAGACACCTTGAGGCAGACACAGCAAGAGCAACCTCTCTTCTGAGCCTTATGCAAACTCTTCAAGGACCTGATGCATTTAAAAAATGCAGCCTATAAATCCTTTAGTAACACACCAAAGTGGTAAGGCTACCTAGCTACTTGATAAACATATATATTTATAGCTGATGCTTCCCTTTTCTGGGAAGAAACCTCTCTGCAAGACTGCAGAAAGAAGAAAGGGAGTAATAGAACATTCTCACACAGTGAGCACCTAAACAGAGTGAGCCAAATCTGGAAAAGAAAATAAAAACAGTAAGACAAAAGAAAGAAATTACTTTTTAGGCATTTGAAAAGAGCCATTTTTCAGGCAGAGCAGTGTACAAGTGTGTACAAATATTTATTCTTGTTGAAAAAAAATGTGCCAATGGTTTTGCAGATTGGCATTGATGAAGGAGAACTTCAGTGGGTATGGATTGACATGTGGACCCATACTAAATAAAGACAGATTAGAGTTGTTCACATAAAATATAGTTTAAGGCTTGGAAATGCAAACAACAGCACTTTTAAATAATCAGTGAATCAAGAAATGCAAAAGAACATTTCCACTCCTATTCATACAAGATGTGCCAAGCACATCACAGAGGGCACCTGCTTCAAAATTAGACTTAGCCCTTATAAGAGAGCTCATGTAGTCATTATTTTGGCAGCTTCCTCATCTGACAGATATTCTCTTGTATCTTTCCCCAGAAGAGCTCCTTTGTGCCAGTAGATTGACACGGCAACCCTACAAAGCACTGTTCAAGTTTCAGGAGTTATACCAACCTGTGTAAGGAACATACATTCTGTGCTCTGTAACCTATGTCTGTGCCTGGGTTTTGATCTGTGCAATGAAGTAGCATGCTGCTGCATGTGCCAAATCAAACTAGTGTGTCCTGGATGACCAGAAGTCTTTCTTTGTATCAGTTTTCATCATAGGAACACATAACTTAACTGATTGTCAGGGACAACTTTCTTCACATTTCATTATTTCCTGCAACCTACAAATCACTGAAAGCCAGATTTCATTGACTACTCAGAGTCTACTAATAGGTTGTCAAAATAAGGACAGTAACAACAATAAAAGTCAGACTCTGCTCACTCCTCCACACAAGATTTACATATCTTTTCTGAAATAATCAAACCCAAAAAAATACCCCAAAGTAAAAGTCTGCAACGTCTAAAAACAGATCTTCTAAAAGTTACAGATGCAATGATTTTCTTTCAGTACATTTGAAATAAACTTCAGTGAAATGTCTGATTTTCTGCAATGGACTGTCTATTTAATACTGTCACTTAAGTGCAATGTCTCTTCAAACCTTCCTCCTTGAAACAACCTGGTTTCCATGCCATGGTCTCCTGTAAGCCTCCAGCAGACTGAGTGTCTCACCTGAAGTGCAGTCTTCTGCCAGCTGAGAGCACTCCTCCATTGTTGGTCTGTAGGCCTCAAAAAAAAAAACAAAAAACAAAAAAAACAAACAAACAAAAAAAAAACAAAAAAACAAAAAAAAACAAAAAAACAAACAAAAAAACTTTTCTGTGTGTCCACTTTGGAGGAATGAGTAGTTTAAAGGACAAAATTAAAACTCTTGAAATTTCAAGTGCTATACAGGGTGCTAGCAATCTCTGAAAAAGTCTATAGACAAGGAATTTTTGGCCTCAAAGTCCATATACCATGGAAGACACAATGTTTCCACAGAAGAATAAAAAAGAGGGAGATAAACCCTGTATACACTGAGGTTCCAGACCAGTGCAGAACTTCTGAGAAGCTACATGTATGAAAGTTTCTAAGTGTGAGGACTATCCAAAATCACAGAATCATAGAAAGGTATTGGTTGGAAGGAACCTTAAAGATGAACAAGCTCCAAACGACTTTCCATGGGCAGGGACACCTTTTACTACACTTTTTACAACATTGCTCAAAGACTCCCCAGTCTGACTGAACATTTCCAGGAATGGGGCATCCACAATCTCTGTGGGCAACGTTCTGGTGTCACCACCCTCACAGGAAAGAATTTCTTACTAATACCAAACACAAACCTACCCTCTTTCACATAAAAGCCATTCCCTCTTGTCCTGTCACTATATTCTCTTGTAAAATGTCCTTCTCCACCTTTCTTGTAGGCTCCCTTTAGATGCTGGAAAGATCTATAAGGCCCTCCCAGAGCTTTCTCTTCTCCAGGCTGTAAACCCCAGCTCTCTTAGACTGTGCTCACAGGAGAGGTGCTTCAGCCTTTTGATCATCTTTGTGGCCCTCTTCTGTATGCACTCCAACAGGTCACATATTTTGGCCTCCAGAGCTGGATGCAGCACTCCAGGTCTCATAGGAGCAGAATCACCTCCATCAACTTGCTAGCCACGCTTCCCTTAATGCAGCAAGCAAATCTTGCCTGCTCATATACAGCTTTTCATCCATGAGATTGCCCAAGCTCTTCTGCACAAGGCTGCTCTCAATCCATTCTTGGTACAGAAGACGTCAGGTACAATAGAGCATCTGCCCCATTAACTCCTTTATCACCTGTGTCAGGAAAATCCTCAAAAGGCCCAAAGGCTTACAAACACAAGGTAATTTTAATTTTTCTGAAGATTTCATACATTGCTTCCTAATCTGGTGATTTTACAGCCTTACCCATTAGTCTACCCTTTAATCCATACTACCAGTTCTTGTCTGGCTCATCACCAGGTCCCAGGCAGAGCCCCATGTATTCCAGCTCTGCCCTCACACAAAGAGCAACCAAAGTTACTTCTGTTCAGAAAGCAGCATACGCATACATACATGCATATAGCACAAATACATCTGCATTGTTCTGTAAAAAAATACATTTTAATAAATTTGTGCCTTTAGTCTTCAATAGATAAAAAAAAGTTTAGAGCATAATGCATTAGCTGATACTTTTGCATGGAATATTCTTCCATAATGAATAATTTGTTAAGTGAAATATCCAATAAAAAGTCTTTCACTGAATAAGAATATTTGTAAAAAAGAGTAAATACAAGTAAAAGTCTCATTGTTCTTGCCAACAGTGAATATAATTCTAAAAATATTTTCAATGGCTTCCAAACTACTGCACAAATGGCTCTACACTGAGAGCCTTTATAATATTTGTAGCAGGTAGAACAACTATTCTTTCTGCACCACGAAACACTATTCAAAGCTAGTTTTCCTGCTTTGCTGATTTTGACAAGAGGGCCATGAAAAAGATTTGCAAGACAATACACAAAATCAGAGAACTGCAAAGTTATTTCAGTATCCCTAATTACAATGCAGAGTTGAAAAGGCAAGGACTGTCAATGCTTTTCTTAACAGAACTTGACTATCTATCACCTGAAAAAAAAAAGCCTTATTATAGCAAAAGTCAACTGGATAATTGCAAGTACCTCCAGCACCTGGATAGTAAAATATCTCATGTATATTCCATATGAAAAATATACTCAATTATTCTATTATTTCTGGTAAATCTACACAAGAAAACAAGGTTTAAATTGCAAATTAAAGGACGGATCTAAAGCACAAAAACACACTTAAACTATTATAATGTATGGGAACTTGGCGAGTCCAATGAGAAGGCCAGGCATTTAAAAGCAGTTTAGCATATATTCCTTAAAGGAAAAAGCCTAAAGGTTTCTCAGTTGTACTGCCTTAACAGCCAAACCTATGTCCATGGTGCTTGCTCATAACAGCATTACCATGAGCTTTTATGTTTAACTATTGCTCCAGGTAGGCCTGTCCAAGGCCATCCCAAGAGATGGTACATTCTTTATGGCTGTGGAGAGTAGACAGCTGCAAACTTTTTTCTCTGCAGCACAAGTCATTGCACAAGTATGGGTAGCTGTATTGGAGCTATGTTGGAGCAAATCTGCTGACTGTCTGTAGCTCCATTTTGCTGCCTAGCCCCTTGCTATGAAATTTGGAAAGGAGGTAGGCAAAGCTCAGCAATGTAAGTTGTAAAACAAAGTGATCGAACAAAAGACAGGAAAATGGTAAACTTTTAGAGAGACTTATAGAGCAGCATTTATCCTAAAATGAATGAAGGCTTTCAGCCAGGCTCTATAGTGAATGGCACCAATATGTTTGCATATTCGTGAGGAGCAATAGTAGGTTCAGAGGACCACATTATTATTGTGTTCCCCACTGTACTCCGAAATTAATATACAATTTATACGTGAACCTCACTTTCCAAAAGAGATACTGCTAAATCATTATCAATAGAATTAAATGTTATGAACAGTCTTCAGAAATAGATGAATAGATCAATAAGTAGTTTCTGTGGAAAAAAAAAAAAGAATTACTGTTTATGTTCATTTGAAAAGCTGATTCTGTTGACATGAACGATGAGTTTTTTTTTTCTCACTGCATGGCTATCAATGAACAACAAAGGAAACAGATACACTGCAAACATGAGCGTGGACAAGTGGACCTAAGCTGAAACTTTCCAACTAGGCTTCCATTCTTTATGAAAAGGATAAAAGAATACCTTTATATAAATATAAAATAATCTTTATCTCTAAATATTGAAAAAAAAATCTTGTACTCATTCTATTTCTTCCTTAGTAGTGCCATGAATTGTTGAAGAATAGGAAAAGAAAAGCAGAAAAACTATTAATTCCATGTGAACCCTTTGTAACATGATTTTTAGACTACTTAAAAACAGATCATTCTTTTTTTCGTCATCAAACTGGAGAAACCTACAATAAAATTATTTTAAACAAAAAGGATCAAGGAGTTGATATTTCTAAGCTCTTGCAAATGCAAGGAGCCAGCAGAAGAGAGCTATATAAAAATAATTTTTAAAAAATTCTTTTTTCCTTCAGTCTTGAAGATATAGCAAAGCCCAAATCACTGGCTACTGTACAGTTTGTTTAGGAAAATGTTCCTGCCACATTCTTCACAGTTGCATTATCCCAGTTACTTCTTTTTACAGTAAGAAAGATGATTAAGAAGGAGAGACCTTAATGCTGTAGTACCCACAACAGTCTGGAACAATTATTGCCCCCTATTCATTTTGAAATGCTGCTACATTTTGAAATGCTTCAATATATATAGCATAAGCCACAAAAGCTTTCTTATACTTTATTGGGTAGAGAAAACTAATGGGGTTCACTCAGACCTTCTTCAGGTCTTCTCTATCCACAGAAAATTCTGAATTAAAGTACTTTTCAATCTGGCACAATATTTTTTGTTGGGTTTTTTAAACGCATAAAAAAACAAGAGAATAACTAACTTTATATAAGAGAAGAAAACCTGCAGACTGTGTACTCAGCCTGGACTTGTTCCAGTTTTTGTTTCTGTGAGAGTGAGGCAGGATATTTCCCATGCAAGAAAGAAGTGTGGGTATGTGAGGTGGGTTTACCTTGGCTGGAAGCAAGTGCACACCAAACCACTCAGAAACTCCTTCTCCTTAAGTGAAAAGGGGAAAAAAAAAAGATATATATATATATATAAAGATATAAAGATATATAAAGGATTGCATATTGAGACAAGGACAGGGAGCAATCACTCGCCAATTACTGTAATGGGCAAAACTGACTCTCCTTGGAGAAATTAATTGAATTTATCAGCAATCAAATCAGAGCAGGATAACAGAAATATAAATAAATCTTAAAATGCATTCCCTCCACCTCTCTCTTCTTCTCAGGCTCATCTTCACTCCTGAATCTCTCTAACTCCTTTTCCCAAGTGGGGCAGAGAGGCAGGGAATGGGGGCTGCAGTCAGTTCATCACACATTGCCTTGTCCACTTCCCTCTGATGGGAGAAAGTCTTCCACAAACTGCTCCAGTGTGGATTCCTTCCACAGTGTGCAGCCCTTCAGGAATAGAATGCTGTGATGTGGGTTCCCCACAGGGACACAGATCCTGCTGGAATACCTGTTAGAGCATGGACTCCTCTCCACTGGGTCACAGGTGGAGCCTGTGCATGAGCCCGATGCAGCACAGGCTTTCCACAGG
This sequence comes from Muscicapa striata striata, assembly GCA_030060385.1. NCBI lineage: Eukaryota > Metazoa > Chordata > Aves > Passeriformes > Muscicapidae > Muscicapa > Muscicapa striata. Next base: position 752,191 of record JAREIS010000413.1, on the reverse strand, counting down.
GTCACAATGTCCTTCAGGCACTTCCACCTGCTTCTGTGTGGAGTCCTTCATGGGCTGCAGGTGGATCCCTGCTCCCTCATGGACCTCCATGGGCTGCAGGGGCTCAGCTGCTTCACCAGGGACTGCACCATTTGCTGCAGGAGAATCTCAGCTCTGGTGGCTGCAGCACCTCTCCCCCTTCTTCTCCACTGAGCTGGGTGTCTGCAGAGCTACTTCTCCGATGTATTCTCGCTCTTCTCTTCCAGCTGCTGTCATGCAGAATTTTTTTTTCTTTCTTAATTTACAGAGGGGCTACTAGCATCACAGATGTTCCAGGTCTGTCTTAGGGCTGGCTGGCACTGGCTTCATTGAACAGGGGAAGCTTTTGGCATCTTCTCATAGAAGCCACCTCTGTAGCCATCCACTATCCAAACCTTGCAATGCAAGCCCAATACAGTATAAATCATTATTGTGAAAAAAAAGGCTGAATGTCTTACCTTACATCTGAAATATGCAGTGACCATAGATAAGCTAGCACTTTGCCATTCTACAAGCTCTGGTAGCTTATCATGTACCTGAACACTCTAAGACTGAACAGGCTAATTCACATCCATGTGCCTCTCCTTGTTTTATGAACAAGTACACACTGAAATGTAGAGAAAATATCTCCATTCTTCTTTCAAACTATTTATGTATAGCAAATATTTGAAGCAATAGTATTAATTTTTAAAGTATTAGCTTGAGAAAAGTTACAAACTTTTCTAAAAAGTTCAGCTTTCATTCTTCACAATTGAAGATAAGCATCTGAAATATATTTTGATTTTGTTCCCTTAATTTGAAGAACTTCTATTTAAATATCCTGACTTAAGAGAAAACAGTGCCAAGCTTTCTCTGTGCTGAGGGAGCACTGATTGTCCAATATTCATTGCTGCTAGCTTATGCACACTACAGCATCAATTCCACTTCATTCTAGCAGAATGTTAATGACAACTGCTACAGCTGCAGAGATGTTAAGGTTGAATGGCCTGTTGCAGGATTCAGATCCTCTGCAGCAGTCAGCTGCATCAACAGAACTATTCCTTGCTTTAGAAAACGTGATGTGCTACAGGAGTCTGTCTAGGAGATTTTTTAAATTGATCTTTGTATTAAAAGTATGGCCCTTTTGTTGAGTTTTACCTGCTATAGAGAAAAAAAGGTTTAAACTTCCCTCCCTTGTACTAGCATTTTATTGCTGTTCCCATGATGGTCAGGGTTGTGAAGCAAGAATTTTTTTTTTTTTTTTTTTTTTGGCTACCCTGAAAATGCTGCTTGAAAGCCATGTAGTTAAATGATTCCACATCACTCCCACAACATTATTCTGGTGAACCTGCCTGCTTATAGATTCAAGTTGTGTGCTCTTTAGTGGGTAAAAAACTGGCTGCATGGCCAAGCCCAGTGAAATGCTGGTGAATTAAACCCATTGGTGGCCAGTCACAGTTACCTAGGGCTCAGTATTGGGGCCATTCCTATTTAATATCTTCATCAATTATATGAGTGAGAGCATCAAGTGCACCTTCTAAGACAAACATGAACAGCAAAAAAATATGCAAGTGTTTAGAGTGACCCTATTCCAAAATTATCATGTTGATATTTACCTCCTGAAATAGCTGAAAATAACTCATTGGACACAACTGAAAGTGTTGGACTCTTTCATTTTATATATGTATAATTTTCCTCAAAATTATCTTTAATTTTAAATTTAGTTGAAAGTAAAATTTAAACATGCACAGAAGGACATGTATAAGCTAAGTTAAAGAACAGAACACACGCCAGTTAAGAATGTTAATTGAAATTGTTCCCCTAAAATAATACTGAACTATTTAAACTTGGGACTTTAGATTATTCCACCTTTTTAATAAAAAAAAAAATAAAAGCAGGTATATTCACAAGTCTGGTAGCAACCTAAGGAAAGAATTCTTTTCTTTTTCTCTCTACTTCTTGAGTCTGTAACAGAAGAACAAGATTTGACAGAAAAGACTGAAATCTGTGTGAAAATAGACTTCATAAATAGTCTCACTAAATGTCATTTATGACTGAAGAGCAAAGATACAGATGGAACCTCATTTTACTGGAACAAGACAATGTCATTTATGCAATTTTCATGGCTTAACCCCAACCAGAAAACAAGCCCTACGGAGCTGTTTTCTCACTCCCCACCAGCTGTGTGGGGGAAGGAATCAGAAGGATAAAGATGAGAAAACTCATGAGCTGAGATAAAGACAGCTTAAAAAGTAAAGCAAAAGCCACACACACAAGCATAGCAAAGCAATGAATTTATTGACCCCTTCCCATGGGCAGGTGGGGGTTCAGCTGTTTCCAAGAGAGCAGGGACCCCTCACACACAGCTGTGACTTGGGAAGGCAAGCATCATCACTCCATACATCCCTCACTTCCTTTCTCTTCCCCATCTTTCTATACTGAACATGACAGGTCTGCAGTAACTCTTGGGTTAGTTGGGATCAGCTGTCCTGCCTGTGTCCCCTCCCAGATTCTTATTACACCAAACTTCCTCACTGGCAGGGTATGACAAGAAACAGAAAAGGCCTTGATTCTGCATAAGCCCTGCTCAGCAATAACAAAAACATATCTTTATTATCAACTCTGTTTCCAGCAAAAATTCAAAACATGCCCCCTACTAGCTACTAGGAAGAAAACTAACTCCATCCCAGCCAAAACCAGCACAACAATATAATGTGTTCTGCTAGCATTGCCTGCTTATCTTTTGAAGTCACAAAATCACATAATAGTTTGGCTTGGAAGGGACCTTAAAGATCATCTAAATCCAATTCCCCTGCCATGGTCAGGGATACCTTTCATTAGACCAGGTTGCTTTGAGCCCCATCTGACCCAGTCTTGAAATTTCAGGGATGAGTCATCCTCCACTTTTCTGGCCAGCATGTCAACTTCTACTGCTTTGGGTACAATGAATTATTTTAAAATACTTGGGTACAAGTAATTAATATGTAGCGGTCAGGTCATAAAAATGCATTTTTTTTTCTTCTCAAGTCGTTTCTCAAGGGACAGATTGTGAAATTTAAAATAAATTTCTAACCTAATAAGCCTTATTACCTTTAAACATATTAACAGATATAATTTCAGAGAGTTCTGCAGAAATTAAAACAAACAGTACTGCTAGAATGTGAAGTTTAAATTTTCAACCTTTATAAGGATCACGATCCTTCATCAAAGTAAATATTTGTCCTTTGCAATTACATAAAAAAGAGCAGGAAACATATGGACACACTCTTTCAAAACACAAATAGCTGTGAACAATATTGAGCTTTCTCCCAACTCTACTGTAGCCCAGCATGGCATGATTTTTAGGGGCTTAATAATTACCTGTTACTGTGAGAGAAAAAGAAAGAGAGCCCTTGTCACTGTAAAGGCATAGTAAAATATGCTTACATTGTTTTCCTCTTTATTCAGATCTTTAAAGAAAAAAACACTGCAACTTGCTCTCATCTGAAATTCTTCAATTCCATCTCAAGAATTTCAACACAATTATATAGACACAGGCTTTGTTTACATTTTCACAATACAGCATCCATTATTTTGAGGCCTTAATCCAAGTTAAACACATACAATGAAAATGCTGCAGGAAGGATCTAAAAGTATTTGGTTAACTCATCTTTGTTCCTGAAAAGTATAAGCAGCTTCTTTAATCCTCAACACACTTAAAACCAAAATATATTTTTTCTCAGGGAGATTCTTAATTATGCAGTCCTCAAATTTTAAATGACAAAAGAAACTTGGAAACTTTTGTGTGGCTGCCATTTTTGACCCATCTCTCAGAAGGAGGAAACCTCCATGAACATTCGTAAGGAATCATTTCTCAAGTTGCTAAGAAGTATTTAATCATCAATAATAAGCCAAGTCTGTCACTCCAGCTGAGAACAAAGCTTTTCAAGCTTCAGAACAGCCACAGGGACACACTTCTTCTGAGGAACAAATCCAAAGTAGCACTCAAGATTATGTGTCTCCTGTGAGACTGGTGATTGCTTTGCTTTTTTTTTTGCCTTTATTTTTCTCTCCTTCGTCTTGCAGGGATGATGCACATAAAAAGTTTTCTTTTAATTTATTTATTTCCATGTCTCATTGGGAATAGGAAATCATGGACTTTTTTTTTCTTCTTCCCTCTCCCTTTTCACATATTCAATCTAACTCACACAGACTATATTTTTTTTGTGTGTTTGAAGAGATTTTTATTTTGGGTCAAAAAACCCTAACCAAATAGAACTGACACCCTTGGGTGGAATGAAAGGTTTTTCATAAGCAAAGGCAACAAATTATTTTATCTGTTTAAAGAACAAGGCTGTGTATAGGGTTAAGAGTAACAATGCCACAAGAATAAAAATGAAGGGTGCACTTCCACCCAGAAAAAAATGCATAAGGATGTCTAAAGACTGTGATTAAAATATGTTCTTTAGCTGCATGGCAAGCCACAGCATGCAATAGGGAAAAAAATGGAAAAAAATTGTGGGTGAATTTAATCTCTTATATGACTCCTTTGGCTTCAGTCATGTTACAGCAGAATAAATTCATATCTCCTCAGCAATCACTAATATCTCTAATGTAAATTCATTTTGAATTCTACTTTTCAGATTTACTTAGGAAATAAAGTCAGACAGGATCTCTTTTTCATATGAGATGTACAATAATTTCACACAATCTGGATGGTAAGAATTACTGTAAAATGAAGCTTTATTTAAAATGAAAAATTATTGAGAAGGACTGAGGTAAAGCTACTTTACAGGCTGCTTGCTTGGACATAACAGAAGTCTGACTGCATCTCACACATTCTAAATCCTACCCTTGGCAACTATTCCACCAAATTCAGCAGAACTTTTCTAGTTCACATCAGTCAGAGACTTCATCTCTCTCTTCAGTTATTTCTCTACATTTTCTGCTATCTTCAATTGAAAGCACGTGGAAAAGGACTATTTTTCTAGTCATTAATTTTACAGTAAGAAGAAATTTCAGCTGCAAGTGATTAACAGAAGGAATGAGTCAGCATTGACATGCAACACTTTTAAATGTAACAGTAGTTGTGAACATACATAATCACAAAAATGAAACCAGACCCAGTGTTTTCTACTGAGGCTTGAAAGTTACTAAAAGGTATGAAAGAAATCCTTTTGATAATTTCCCCCATTTATATGTCCTAACTGGGACATATAAGCTCTCCATTTGTATGCAAGCTAAATGCAGATATATTCTTCACTGCTCATGCTCTCACCAGCAAAAAAAAACCACCACACCACTTAACAAATCAAGAAAGAAAGAAAGAAAATAGTTAAACACATGTGGGTTTTTTTTAAATTTACGCTTACCAAAACTTTTGAAACTGAAGTTGAAATATTTTTGAAGACCCTCCATCCTCATCTCTAACCCCAGAGCAGTTGTCATGTGAATAACTTCTTATTTCTGACACATATGAACAATGCAGAGTAACTCAATAAAAGTGACAGGGGTACCCTAAATGTACACCAAGTGTCATACTTCTCAGGTTCTTTCTTTGTAGGACTAGAGCCCTGGGAATGGATCAATTACATTTTCAGCACATTGCAATTGATTTTCTTTCAACATCTTTCTTTCAAGTTTTATCCCTTTCTTGCTGCTTCACATTCTGTCTCAGCACAAGTTTATGTTAGCCTGCAGACTTCTCTTCAGCTGTTGAGCACTTACAGTTTCTTTTCCCTTTTCTTGTCCACAGTTATAACTCCTACAAGAGGATAAACTTCACCCAGGCCTTCATTTGAGCACGACACCTTTTTCCTTCAATATCTCTGTGAGTGCCCAGATTTGGAGCTTTTCAACTTTGGGGCCTGGGAGATGACTGCCCAAAAAAGGAGCTTCTCATGAGTAGACTCTGCTCAGAAGTATGTGACTAGAAAAACAAGGAGACATCAAGGGTTTTCATCCTGTAGTAGCGTAACTGGAATATTCATGCAGTTGCCACTGTGTAATCAGTGATGAGACAGCCCCAACTCCAAAGCATTCAAGATGTAGTAGACTTAAAGGATCCTCCACCTTGAGTTTGCATGGCAGAGTGTCACCTGCAGAGGCAGCTTTGTGATAAATTTTATGTTTCTGGATCCTTGGACCTGCCAAGTCAGTCTAGGGATCGCCTATTTCACAAAATACATGGCGACACTTTTCAGGATTTCATTCTGCATTATTGCTGATTTGGTGGCTATAAGCAACTTTATAGTTTAAATTCATTTGGAAGCTAGAATATTGCTACTTCTTGATTAATTTATTCAGGGAAGAAAGGGTCCCTAAACAATCTGTCCTCACACTGTAAAGTCATTGATCCCACTTGTAATCTCCTTAAGATGTCTCTCTATTCAGCTATTCATATTTAATTCTCAGCAGATTCTGTTGACAGACACTCATCCTTACTCATCAAGTTCATGAGCCCTCTTAATCTGCACATATGTTTATTATGAACTTTGAAACGTTTCATAGGCTTGGGGTTATTCATTATTGAAACGTGGAGTTAATTGGGCAGATCTTTTCAAATGTGCAGGAGACAAGAGGGATTACAATTGCAAAACTGAGTATTACACTTATTGGTGATACTTTTTTTCTCTAGTCTTCAACAGATAACAAAGAATCCCATTTATTATGTGAGTTTTCTGAGATTTCTACAGTTTCTACAGTTTTAACTTTACAGTGTGATTCACTGTATTTTACAGAAATTCTTTCCTTCTATACAGTGACATTTTCCTCTGTTACTAACAGACTCAAAAGAGCTTTTCTTAAGCCACTAGTATCAGTTTGCAAAAAAATTGACATCTTAAGATATCATGATGTTGCAAACGTCAGGATTTTTAATGACACTCCCTCTTTACTTGAGCCCACCCAAAATAGAAGAAACACACATTCTGTGAAAGATGTTATTCAGAAGCACCTCTCTTTTAGAATCACTTCTTGAATATATGCTTTTTTTTTGCTTTCTACTTCCCTACAAGATAGTTCTCTCATGATAAATCTTGCAGCCAGAAGCTGAAAGCAATTAAAGGCTATAGATTTATTTCCTATCGCAAACTGTGACTTTTAAGGTGCCATAAATGAAAACAGATGTAGTATTGATGCTATTTGGGTTTTGCCTTTTTATTTTTTTTTTTAATGTTCTCTGTCTTCTTCACACATACATTTGTAGCTCTGTAGCCTATTGTATTAGTAGCTAGTTTTCCCAGTAATTTTCCATGGCCTTTCCAGAGGCAGAAAGACAAAGCAAATTCAAGAGCTCCAAGCCCCAGGGGGTATATTGGTTCTTCCTGGGAACCAAGGCTTGAGAACAACTCTTGGAGATCCATTCTTATGGACAAAGTACAGCTAATGCCAAGGGGGCTCCAGAGAAGGGGCTTGAACTGGGGTGGGGGGGTGGAATTGCATCACCACTTATGCTTCTAATTGTGCTAAGAATATCAATTATGCCAATTTCCGAAAATCTATAAAGATGTATTCACTCCTGGAGGGCTGGTGGGCTTTTGTGAACATCTTTCCATAACTACTCCTGAAGGCCTTCAAATAATTAAAGATCCGTTCTTATATTACTAAAATTATCTTGAGTTCCATTTCCAGGTTGGAAAAAAGACAACAGTATGAAAATAAAATAACAATACTAAGTTACCAATCTTTTCAATTAACTGCCTCTTCTAATTCAGGATATGAGTATTAAATGTATTATCCCCTCAGCTAAAAGGGATCTTGATTAAATTTAGATTGCTGATTTTTTTTATTTTTTTATTCTTCTGAAAAGTAAGTTCTACCAAACAGTAAAAATTAATTTCTCAAAATAAAAATATCAAAGACAGATGCTTGATGAGTCTGTTTGAAATCAAGCTAGGAGTCAGGGATGAAAAGGTCAGCTGCCTTGTCTGTTTTTAAATGTCTCAAGCAAGAAGGATTCTGTATTATTCCTTAGGAGATAAGTACATTGTCATTCAGACCTTTTCTTATTAACTCTGACTGTAATCTTATTTTATAATCCTTTAATTATAAAATTTACAGTCAACAAGGCAATGCCATGCATGTATAAAATCCTCCTAAAGACATTAGGGATCAATATTCCTTAATCCAGTGCCACCCCAGAGTGATTAATTATAACCATGTCTGTGTTCTGGCAAGAGCAGTGGTAGGTACACATATTTATCCCATTTATAAACTAAGTAAACTTACCAGACTGATATAGAATGAAAGGCTTCATGCAAGTTTGAGACATATTTCCCACTGTGAGGTAATATCCCAATGGGAAAGAAGAAAGGCTTTTCATGATGGAAGCTCAATGTTAGCCAAGTAAATTGAGCAACTGGCTCTTGCTGTAACAAAGATGAATCTGCAGACTTAAGAGAAACAATTTAAAATAACCAGGCTGTCTGTTACAGTAGGACAGAAAAGATTAAACTTCAGAAGGAAACCTTCTCTTGAAGTTCTAAAAGAATTCACAGGGGGACTGGTAGCATGAACTAACATGTTTCATTAAACAAGAGTAAGCTGAGCCAATCCTAGAAATCAGAAAAGTTAACTGAGGGCAAATTGCAAGGCTTATTACTGAAGATATCTGATAGAAACAGTCTACTGGAAAAAGACTGAGGCTTCCAAGTAAACTGCAACAAATGGGAAATAAGGTTTAAGGTTTGCACACATACTGGGCTATGGTTCTTTTAAGAATCTGCACCAACATGGAAACGTGTTCCAAAAACAATCTAATATCAGGAATCTACTACAGTTAAGTGGAGATCATTGTCAAAATGCAACTGATCAGAAGAACAATAAAAACAGATGTGAAAGTGTAGCATTAATCCCAGGATGTCTCAGTTTACATGAGTCACAGTAACAGTAGAATGTGACTATGAGAGGATTTCACATTAAAATTCTTTCGTACTCAGGCTTTCCATTAGTCTGAACAGTGCAAGAGGTAGGGTGGAGGGGTAGTGAAATAAACTGTTCTAATATAGTCAATTCAATAGTTTTATGAAACCTTCTAAGAAAACAGATTACTGCTACTTTTGATGAAGTTGAAATCAAATGACTTGTTCACCTATAATTCTGGTTGGTCTTACAAAAAAGTATCTTTCTTTAAACACAAACTTTGTCAATCCATTTGACAAAGGCTGTAAAAGTCACCTGGGGACTAAGATGCTCACACACTTTAGAACATACTATTTCTAGCATTTCAAGTGTCATGGTACACATACCCTGTGCTGTCATTTCAATATCAGTTTATAATAGTTCTTGTCAGACTAGAAGATACTTGGAGAGCACGATTCATCTTTGTTGGTGTCACATAGTGCAAACATTCTCAGTGAGTTCCTTTAAGCACAAACATAGTACAAGCAGTAGTATCACTATTATTAATCACTATTCACACAAACAATTCCCTACCTGAAACAACACTAGTCATTTAGACTAGAAAAGTAAAGATTATATTTGTGAAACTGTATTTGAAAGCTTCAGTATTTTAAGAGAAATTAAGCATTCTTATTTCCCTATTCATATTTCTGTGAGCACTTTCAAAATATTACTTTCAGTTAGTAAATCCAGTTTTAAACAATTTTCCTTTTGGCTTCTTGTTGCCTTTTTCCAACCTGAAAATGAAACTTGAGATAATTTTACTAAGGAGGGAATATAAGACTGAATCTTTCATTATTTGAAGGCCTTCAGGAGCACTTATGGAAAGATGACCACAAAAGGCCACCCCACCCCCCTGCACCCCCCAGGGGTGAATATATTTTTATAGGTTTTAGGAAATTGGCATGATTGATATTATTAGCACAATTAGAAGCACAAGTGGTGATGCAGTTCCCCACCCCTTCTCTGGAGCCCCCTCGCACTAGCTGCACATTGCTCATGAGAATGGATTTGGAAGAGATGTTCTCAGCCTTGGTTCCCAGGAATAACCAATGTAGCTCCAGAGCCTAGTACTCTCCAGGGCTTGGAGCTCTGGAATTTGTTTTGTCTTTCTACCTAGAGAAAGGCCATGGAAAATTACTGGGAAAACTAGCTACTAATACAATAGGTTACAGAGTTACAAATGTATTTTTATTTGAGAACATAGAAAAAAAGCCAAAAACCAAATGACATCAGTGTTTATCCTAAATTTTAAATCTAGACTAACTCGAAATATTTGTGTTCACAATGGTTAGCATGCTTCTATTGTCTGAGTCAAAAGAACTTGAAAATTATCACCATTCTTTTTTCCTCCTCCCTTGGCAACAGTTCAAGGTCACTCATATAGTTGCGTGAGAATTTGGCTTGGCACCATAGACTCAATTGAAGATTCTAGCTAGTCACTTTATCTAACTGGGAGATGTACCAAAATGTTGGGATGCTTTATCAAAATTATTAAGCCACAAGATCATTGGCATTTCAAAATTTTTTCTTTGACTTCTAAGGGCAACATGAATGAAAGACTGAGGTTTCTTTGACTGCCAATATTCATATGCAATTGAGTTGTTATGACCTCAGTTCCTTCCTTAAACAAGACAGGAACTTAAATAAAATTTACTGATTTCATTTACCTCTATAAGATTGTCCATTCAAATTTCACCTTGATGTTTCTTATGTATGTATGTCTAAATAAATAAATCAAAGGACAGAAATCTTTGTGAAGAAAATTAAAGAAAATAAACTATCCTTCATCAGCTGAGATCTTGATGTGCCATTTTATTGCTAAGTTTTACATGTGAATGACAAAAGCTGTAGTTTATGAAACAGGAACCTCAGCACTTCATAAACTTGCTGACTTCTTATTACTAAGAGATATAGTGATGAAGACAGGAGATTTTAGCAGCAAATGGACAAATTAAAACATCATCAGCCAGCTTCCAAACATTCTAAGGCTTGGACATAGAAGAATACTGCTGGCTCCCTCTCATCTTTCAAATTGAACCACAGTCATCTGACTAAAACTGATGGAAAACAGAAAGACACAGTCCTGAAATTCGGCTGAAATAAGACTGGGTTTTGACAGGCCAAACTCCTTTTCTTGTGTTGCACACTATGTCTGTCCTTGAATTATAAATTGTATACTTGCTTATGAGTTATACCTAGTACTGTAAACACATGTTGAAAACAATACTCTTGGCAGTTCTAATATTGGGAAGGAGAATAATTACAAGGTGCCATACGAGCAATGCATATATAGGGACAATGTGAATGACTCAAAATGTGTCTGATTTAGATGGTATAAAATATAACTTAGACAAGACAAAGATATACGACACAAGGCTACTGAGATTAGATTATTTTTTTAGTTCCAAGTGCTCATGGATTTAAATAAATTACCTCATTTCTTCATTATTTGGGCTGTGCTGGATAAAAGGGTTTATAATTCTGTCTCTTTTCATGAAGGCCTTTGAAATGTCAGATGTAGAAAACCTCTACATTCTATAACTTAAATGCTTTTTTGATTCCATTATTTTGATCTCTTCCCTGACCTCACTTTTAGCAAACCAGAATATTCTGCAGCAAGAAGCTGCACAGTTTCATAAACATATTGTAAAAAAAAAAACTTACTTTGTTTGATATGTATGTTTCTCCTGATTTTTCTCAGTTTCACTTACTGTCATATTCAAAAGCACAGTGGATGGATTTTTTTTTTTACAAGATACATAGATGGACACACATTGTCTCTAAATGTGGAGCAGATGCCCAGTAGGAAAATCTCTTTTGCATCAGGATAGAAGCAGATTATTTCAGTAGCTGCATGACAAATTTGCTGTCACCGAAGTCTGTCTCATGGATCTCAGCTGGGCTCTGCTGCATAAGAACATAATTCCAAGTTATCTGAGACCTACTGAAACTATCATAGTATGAAATAACACTTCTTACATATTTTTTTCATCAAATTACTTACTGTGAGTTACTAATTCATGAGATTAGTTGAGTCCTAAGTAAGACCTTATTTGCTTAGGTGAAGCCATGGGTACAAATGGGATCCAACTTCGAGCTTTTTTTCCTCCTGTCCCATTGCATCTGATAAACCCAGCATCTGAAAACTTATCCCTACATCACACAATCCTCCATCCACAAGAGGCTCCCATCTTCCCTTTCATACACTCTCAAATGTGTATATATGGTGGCCTCCAAAGCTAAAGATCTTAAAACTGGACTCCACTAAGAAAATTATTTTTTCCTCTGACTCAGAGCAAATTTGTACTGATGCAATCTAGAAATTCATTTAACTTTGCAATTACTGTAATTTCAGGAGTGTGCACATTATGGAATAAGGCTATAGTTCTGGACTTAGATTGAGACTTCTGTGCAATCTGATCTCTCTTAATATATTCTGTGTCAAATAAACCTTAAAGTCATAATTTCAAAGAGAGATCAAGTATGATTGCAAAACTTTCTACTATACCCATTTCTAGAAGTGTCCTTGTAAAATAACCAAACAACCATGCTCTTTTCATCCTGATTTTTTTTTTTTAATGAAATGAATGATGATGTGTCAGTAAGAGAAGGGATGAGTAGCTGATTTAAACTGATTCACTGCAATTTACACATGACATAAGAAATAAAATAGAAGATAGTTTTTGACCTAGCAATACCAGATTAAAATCCAAAGATATCAGGAGTGTGGCTGATATTCTAGTTTCAGGGTCTACATTGCAGACAGATGCCCAAACTACTTTTTAAGACAAATGGATATGTTCAGTCACATAACCAAGTAAACATCTCCAACCCACCCACCTCCCAACAGATTATTTATTCTAAAATTATGTGTATATGCAGATCCTATAAACAAAATCCACACATTTCACATGTGAAAATCTATGCTACACCTCACTAAAATTCCTTCATTCTTCTTAGAAGAAAAATATGGCAAAAGTAACCTTAAAATAAACTTGAAGAACACAAGAAAAATTAGAGTTTGAAGTAAAGTTGATTGGGAAGAACAGGATACCAACAGCAAAATTTATTTGTGTTGCTGATAGAGAGCAACAGATTTAAATTATAATTTCCTCTGCTGAATACACTGGTACAGATTCTTCATTCTTCCCTAACTTCCAGAAGTAGAATCCTTGTATAGGCAAAGTGTACCTCTGATGCCTCAGGCTCCTCCAACCCACTGCTATTATGGTTGATTCACTTGCAGCCTAAGAGTGCACAGTCCTTAGTACAGGTTGGTGTCAATAATCAACGACAATAATATTTGCCATATGTCCTAAATTGCAAAGTTCTGCAAATCTGCTCCATTGCAGTCAGCAGCCTTTGCTGCATCAAGGGCACTTAGCAATTCTCTGTTTCAACCCTTTGCCCCGATCCTTCCCTTGCTGGTAACAATGAAGCCTTTCCACCTTGTCACATTCCTCTCTTCCTTGCTCTGTATAACCTGGAGTGGAAGCTCTGGACAGTCACAGTGCTTGACCCTCTGTGCCAAAAGCCTAACCTCAGGGTTTTGGTTCCCAATGTATAATCCCTGTACTCAGCTCCACCCTGAGAGCACATTTAGCAGCAGAACAGACATTCTCCCTTGCTCTTTTTCATTCCTTGTCTCCCCTACAGCTGTACCTGGCTTTCTGCCCTTTCACAGAAAAACCTGCCAGAGAGACCAAACACCTCAACTCAGAAAGGTCACAAAAGAGAACAGGAAGCAGGGATCTCTGATCTCTTCAGACTATGACTAGAGCCTGAAACTATTGCAGCAACTCTGGGTCTTTTACATGGTTCTCACTTCTTCTCAGTTGACTTCAGGGCTGCCACTTATCTCTCTTGTTCTGATTTGTTTTAACACTGTCAGCACCTTTGCTGACTCCTCTCCATACCTATGTTTGACCAGCTGGACTTGCATTCTGACAGCAAGACCAAAGCAGAAGCCATTTCTGCATTTTCCTCAGGTTTTCAACAATCCACATGCACAAACAAACTTTAAATCATATTGATGTTTTTAACACTCTTGTTTCTACACACAATGACATGCATCACATTGTCATATGTGTAAGTGATCCTTATAATTCTCAATTGAACTGGAACCCAACAGTTCAAAATATGACAGAATGAATCAAAAAATCATAGTAAAGTGATATAAATTACTACTTATAATTTACAATTTGTATGCAGTCAACAAGGAAAATTAATACTTATTTATCAAATTTGATTAGATGCCTCATAGCTGTAATTAAAGCTAAGTGTTTTGGATTTTAAATTTGTACTCTTCTTAATTTTAAGAATCATTTATCAAGAAGGATATAAGTTAGCCTGTGAACTTTGAATATTCTCTAGGGTTTCTCATGAAGATAGGAAATTTTGCTTGAGATTGTGGATCAGATCACCTCCCCATCTATCTGTTTCACAGTAAATGGATATGCATACACAATTTGGGTGTTAAATCATAGTAATTCTTTGTGAATTAAGCTCAGCATGCAGTTCAGCCCCACACAGCAACTCACTCATTCTCCCACAGTGGGATTGGAGAGAAGGAGAAGGATAGCAATGACAAAAATGTATGGATTGAGACAGAGACACTTTAGTAGGGAAAGCAAAAGCCATGCACAAACAAAGGAAAATGAGGTGTTCATTCACCACTTCCCATTGGCAGGTAGGTGTTCAGCCATCCTGAGGAACATCAGGCTCCGTCAACATAGCGGTTACTTGGGAAGCCTAACACCATCCCTCAAAATGTCCTTCCAGCTGCTTGTGCTGACCATGATGTCACATAGCATGGAATTTCCCTTGGGTCAGTTGGTGTCAGCTGTCCCAGCTGTGTCCCCTTCTAAGCCCTTGTGCACCCACAGCCTACTTGCTGCTGGGCTGGTGGGAGAAGAAGGAAAGCACTTCAGCAATGCCTAAAATTTCCCTTTATTATCAAAACTGCTTTGGTCACAAATCCAAAAGACAGAACCATATGAGCTGCTATGAAAACCGTTTACTCTTATCACAGCCATAAATCAGCAGAGCATTTAACCAAATTATTTATATAGTATTTTTCGGGACTTGCAACGGATTTGGCTCTTTTTAAACAGCCTCTAGAACCCTGTCTGGATACCTTTGGCATCTCATATCATGCTGGGTGTGTGTAACCAGGCAATAAATAAGTTACAGGTGCTTAATCATTACAGTTTAGAGCACAGCACTCCATCCAGCTCACATGTCTGATTCTTAAGAACCACTGAACACATGCCTGGCATAAGTGCTTAGGGAAATCAGCATGAGTCCTCTCCTATGAATGCAACAGCCTTTTCCAGACTGGAAGCGTAGCTTCAACAGTTTATTAAAAAAATTGCATGTACTTTACTCCTTGGTTTAAAGAGTATTATCATTTTTGCAAGTACTTTTAATTATGAGATTTTTGTAAACAGTGACTTTAAAAATGTAATGTGAAATTTGCCCAGCTTGATGAAAGCAATATAAAAAATCCCTTATAGCGGTCATCAGCTTAGGTTTTTAATTGTGGAGAAAGCTTCTTTTCTACAGAGATAATTATACAAAGCTATTTTGAAAAAAATATTAATAAGATTGAAAACCAGCTTCAGATCTCCTACCAGATTTTTCAGTGTTCTGATGTAACTCACACCACTGTAAAGCTCTGAATAGAATTAGCAGCCTTACTCTTTCATGCTTAGCTCATTTCATCTAATGGGAAATTGATAGTGTCAACACAATGGCAATTAATGCCTGTACTCATGTTAGAACTGAAAGCAATGGAATTACTTCAGGACACCACTCAAAGTCCAGACTAGTGAGCAAGAATCCTTATTCATGCCAACATGTTTGCACTGTTTCTGGAATTTAATGTTACATCCATGCTGTTGCCCTGAACCAAATGGATGAAGCAACACACTGAACACTGGTTCAGACAGCTTTATGCCATATTCAATTCTTCACATAACAGGCACAGGTTATAAAAACAGTGTTGATCAGCACAGTTTGGTTAACTGGAAATACTGACTGATGCAGTGAAAAACTAGAGCAAACATCACTAAACTGTTATCATTTAGAGTGACACACCATTTTATGTCAGAATGTATACCTGTATGTGTAAGTGTACATACAGCTAAAGTACAGATCAAAGTACAAGTGTTCCATGAGCAATACTCACAGCTCATAACAGCTTGTCATGAGAAATTACCTTAAGCTCAGTCCAGAATTTATGCAAATTTCTTTGAACTAGCTGCCACAGAAACAACAAGTTTCAGAGTGTAACAGAGAACAGCATTGGTCTCTGTGCCAAGTGAACCTGATTACACCTTAACTATTAACACCATTCAACCATACAGAGATCTCATTAAGAGCCCAGCCCTTGAGTACACATGCTGTGAAACAGTTTCATGCACAAACTTGATAAATGTGCATATTCTCACCTTGTCCAAACTATTGATAGAAACATGAAACAGGATAGCCCTCAAGTTAAAACTCAGAGGAACTCCACTTACAACAGTGTTAGCCCCTTTCCTTCAGATTCAACCACCCAGCCAGCGATCTACCAAGCTACTAAACCAGTTGTCTACACTGTAACATCCCTCTCTGAATAGAGAGATGCTCTGATGCTCTGATAAACAGGGTTAAAAGCCTTTGCAGTCCTGGAGGTTAAAAAAAACAAAAAAACAAAAAAACAAAAAACACTCTCCTACATCCATAAACCCAGTTGCAAATGCTGAACTTGTAACAAAGGGTAGTCAGGTTAGTCAAGATTTATTTGCCCTTAGTAAACTCATTCTGACTATTACCCACCACCTTCACAAGGCCAATATGTGTTTTATTCACACAAGAATTTTACAAGGGGTGAAGTGTGGTTGATCAGCCCCTACCTGGAGTTCCACTGACATTCCCACTCACCCTTTAATACGAGCACAACATCTGTCTGTCAGTCATCAAGCACCTCTCCTGGCTTCCATGACTAGTTGTAGATGATAGTAAATAGTTTTACAGTGGCACGAGATGTCTGTGTGACTTTCTCATTAATAACAGTCTCAGGCCCTCTGCCACACCAAAAATATGGGTTTTAAATCGATGGCAAGCAGTAAACTTTCTGTGATGCTGTGTCTGTTCAGCAGCTAGATACTTCTGTTCCCATCAAAAGAGGATCTCCATGTTGGTGCCAATAGTCTGTTAAGGTCCAACTCTCCCATAGATCCTCCTTAGAAGAGCTTGTTCCTTGGCTTGTTCCTTGTATGGCTATTATGGCACAGTCTCCATGTCTATAAGATCAGATCTCACATCAGAGAAGCCTTTCTCTCACTCCAGAAAATCAAAAGCTTCAAGCCTGTCTCATCTTGCAGGTCTCTTTCCATGACTCACTCAAATATAGCTTCTCTGTTTATGTCTTTATTTGCTATGAAAACAAGATCTTCCCAATGAGGGAATGACTAAAGCTCTTCTCTCTGTAAAGTTTCTATGAAGCCCCAGTCCACCCTAGTATTTCCCTGCTCATCAGCCCCCTGTAATATTTCACAGAATCATTGAATCATTTAGATTTGAAAATACTTCTAAGATCATCTACCCCCACTCTTTCAGGTAGTAGTAGAGAGCAAAGTCTCCCTTGAGACTCCTTTGCTCCAGGGTAAACAACCCCATCTCCTCCTCCTTTTCCTGAAGAGACTTACCCCCTAGACCCTTCACCAGCTCTATTGCCTTCTCTGGACAAGCTCTAGCACTTCAATGTCTTTCTTGCTGTGAGGGGCTCAGAAATGAAGGATTTGAGGTGGAGCCTTTCCAGTACCAAGTACAGGGGGAAAATTACTGCCCTGGTCCTGCTGACCATATTACTGCTGATAGAGGACAGGGTGTCATTGGCCTTCTTGGCCACCTGGGCATGCTGGCTCATGTTCAGCTGGCTGTTGATCAGCACCTCCAAGACCTTTTCTTGCTGACCACCTTTCCAGCCACTCTTTCCCAAGTCTGTAGCATTTCTTGGGGTTGTTACGACCCAAGTGGGGGACAAATTTCCACCCAGCAATGAAGGGCTTTTACCACCACTCATTTCCTGCAAGTGAGACCACTGTGTTCCACAATCACTCCAGCTGCTCCAGATCCAGAGCCGTTTTCTCATGACCCACATGAGAAAATGATATGCCCAGGTACCACCTCCAGAGAGGAGACCATACCTCTGGACCATCACTACCTGAACTGCCACATAGCCTAGAGCAGCCTCCAGATGCTGCTGCCTGTTGTCTCTGGGTGTTCGGACCAGCCACGGTGAGACTCTCTACCTTCCATAGACTGTAGGCTCCTTCTGTACAGCAACCCAACAACCAGAAAACAGACAAAAAAAACCCCCAAAGACTCACCAATTATGAAGGAAATAACATCAATAAGGGATAAAAATCTGGAAAGTCCAAGAGCTGGATTTGCACCTAGGACCGAGCAACACTGTACACAATTGCAGACTGGGAGAGGAGTGTCTGGAGTGCAGCCCTGCAGAAAGAGATCTGGGGATGCAGCAGCAGCTCAGCGTGAGTCAGCAGTGCCAGTCCAGAAGGAAATTGCCATAAGATAAACCACCACAGGGGAAACTTAAGATAATCACATCTCTCCACCCCCCTCACATTTACTATTAAATAAAATCCGTGTTTTTGACTTAGGCATACAGTCTCATTTGCACCTTAATTCAGGCAAAGGCATCTCTCACTAATCTAGTCATAACACACAGGAAGCATCCTACCCTTTCTAAAGCAATTGTCAGGCTTTCTTTCAGTCAGCACTTGGAGTGAATTAGAATTCAATCAAATTTTCTGAATTTAAGTGTCTTGAGGTAACAGTTTACTTTTTGACCTACTTTCTTGAGAACGGTTCAGATACACATTCTGCATTCACAGGAACATTTTCGGTCCACTAGTGTCAAGATATTGAACATTGCCTAAGGTCTCAGTTGAGCTCTGACCTTTCTAATTATTCATTCAAAAATGATGCATCAAAATCCATAGCAAAGGTCTACTAAGGCAGACCCACAGGAAATCCAATCCATTTCTCTCTGGAAGGACTTAATGTATGAAGCTTATGCACTTTTCACAACTACAATATAAGTCCAGTTGTGCTGGTTTTGGAAGGGGTAGAGTTAATTTTCTTCACAATAGCTAGTATGGGTCTATGTTTTGGATTTGTGCTGGGAACAAGGTTGATAATGTTCATATTTTCAATATTGTTAAGCAGTGCTTGCACAGAATATTTTCTGCTTCTTGCATTGTGTTGACAGTAAGGAGGCCAGGGGTGCACAGGAAGTTGGGAGGGGACAAATCTTGGACTCCTGAACAAAACTGACCCAAGGGATATTCTACACTATCATGCTCAGCATATAAATACGGGGGAAGAAAAGGGAAAGGAGAACCCTAGAAATGATGGCTTTTGTCTTCCCAAGTCACCGTTACACACCATGGAGCCCTGAAAACTTTCCTGGGGATGGTTGATCACTTCACTGCCCATGGTCAGTTGTGAAGGAATTCCTTCTTTTTTTTGGTTTGCTTTATTTGCACGTGTGACTTTTGCTTCACTTACTAAACTGTCATTATCTCAACCCACAAGTTCTCTCACTTTTACCCTTTTCATGCTTTTCTGCATTCAGCTGAGGGGGAGCAAGCCTCTGTATCAGGCTTCATTGCCAGCTGGGTTTAAAACACATGATAACTCTGTATCTATGATTAATTCAAAACAAACTCTCTTTTATCTCTATAATCTACGTAATTATGCAATTCTCTTTGTCATCTATGAGATTCTCTGTCTCTTTAAAGCTGTAAACTCTCAGGGCAAGGTATGTCTGAAAGTATGACTAGATAAAAATGATTGAATTTTTCATCATTAGTTAAGACTTAGTCACTATCTTGATTGAAGTAATTATGCATGCACACCCACAGCTACAAAGAATCAGTGCTTATTGCCAAGAGTGGGATACCCACAGACTTCAGTTACTTCAGTGTAAAGTGCTCACTACACTAAAAATAGTGCATATTAAAAATATTTACTCCAATTTTCATCTTAAAATGTAAATGCACTAAGGCATTCAGCTTGTTAACATTACGTTGTCACTGAAAGCAATTCTCACTAGCCGACACCATCTGTCTATGCCCAAATATTTTCCTTCCATTCAGGCTAGTTGAAAGTAGCAGTAAAAACAGTCTGGTAGGGAAAAGAAATGTGCTAAATGTCCTGATGCACATATATATCAAGACAAGCCATTTTTAATCCTGCTTTAGTCCATAGCCAAAAATTAAGTAATTGTTTCTGAAATTCAATTGAGGAAAAAGTGAAAAGTTCTTGTTAAGATCTGGAACAACAAAGACAAAGGAAGAATTTCCATTTATTGATATATAGAAGTGTTAAGATCATGATTCCAATTACTTTAAAAGAAATCTTAGAGAAAGTAGAAATTAATTGTTACAGTAAGTAGCAAACACTGGTAGGACTCTTCTGTGTTTGCAACATTTATGTTTCAGACCTCATCTTCCATGAGCTGAAGAGAAAAAGTCACTTGGAGTCTTTTTTTGGTTCTATTTATCCCAATGACACTTTTAATACTCTATAATTCTTTATAGAACTTTATATTCTCTTTCATTCCACATGTTCCAGGTGATCCCCATTCACTGTTCAGCTTCTGCCCCTGTTCCCAGCTACCTTCTGTTTTCTACTAATGATTTTCATGAAGTAAGAGGCAAAAAAGCAACTGGAAGGTTGTCTCTAGGAAGCTAAACTACTTATGCTGGCATTTAAATCTAATTTTACTTGGCAGGGGAAGCATTTATAAATGCTACTTTAAAACTATTTACATCAAGACTCTTAATATATCACTCAGGGAAGGACCAGAATCTCCCTCTGGAACCATATAGACCCCAATAAAGTCTTTTCTCTTGGTTTTGTTGTCTGTATTGATTTCTGGTCTCAATCGTATTCAATTGCCTAGAAGACAAATAGCCTCAGTAACCAGAAGCTCTTTATATCAGTTGCCCTCTTACAAAGTCTCTTTTCCAGCTGGAACTAGGAAAATTATTTCACCTGCAGTTTACTCAGAGGAACCTATGCAGAAATAGATAATAGAAACAAATATAAACATTTATAGCACCCTTGTCAAGAAAGTATGTGCTGTGACTAGACATTTTTCAGAGACATGGCTTGGGATTTATAGGCTAGATGGTGATGGAATGCTCTTCTTAAACATTTTTCTCTTACACATATATTGCTGAGTTGGTGGCAATAAGGGAAGCTATGGTGAAATAACCTTTCCATGTTGCAGCACTGATCACTAGCTCACTAGTTACATTCCATTAAACAAGGGGTTTTATACTTTTCTCCCATAAACTGACATTTTTACCAGTTTGAGGCTCAGTGCTTGCTATTAAGCTCAGGAAAAATATTTACATTCAATTTAATGAGCATTGGATTACCTTGCTTTTGTATGAACTAAATTTGTATTTCAGCTTTGAAAATGCTGACAAAGAGGAAGAAAATGAAATTTCAGTTTAAAATTAAAAGACCATAATTTGAATATCCCATCACACCCTGGTGTTAAATACATTTTTCTTCAAACATCTCTAAATTACAAAGGTGTTTTCAGTGTTGTGGTTTGACATAAAGCAATACCATACAAGTGAGTTGAATTAACCAACTGCTCAAATAAACATACCCTAATTCTGGTATATATTAACATGATAGTTGCAAATGATAACATCAAAAAAAATGGTAATGACTTTTATTGTCAGAAAAAAATATCTTGCATTCTCTCCCTAAGTAAGACTTTATATATAGAAAGAAATAGCAGTTCTGTGGGACTGAAGATTACATTAGTCAATGCTGCAAATTTTTGAAGAAAATAAATCCAAGATACCAAAATCTGTGGAAATAATTTCTCCTCAGGAACAAAAAAAAAAAAAAAAAAATCACCCAAATGGAGAAACACACATTTACATACATGCATGTCTTTGGGTATACATACTTGCATATCAGCTGAACACTTTTTGGGAACATGAAAACTAATACTGACTTTTTGTGCTGTTCATTTTCTGGTTTTCATACATATGAATAAATAACTGGAAGTGTTTCTAATGGGAGTTTGATCTGCTGATAGCAAAGGCTATGAAAAAATATATAGCAGTTTCCCAATTTCCAGGTGATAAACAGAAGACTCTTTTCTAAAGAGGTTTAAAATGAGTTTCAAGAAACAAAGCTATCAAATAAAAAAATTAAGCTGCAAAGTGACAAGATATATAATATATGACTGTTCACAATAACAGTATTTATTGACTGACTCACCAAATATGCAACAACAATTTATCAAATGTTTCAGAGACCAGAATGATTTCTGTGCAGTGCTTTGGTTTAAAAAAACAATTTTCTTCCCAGACAAGCTATTTTTGGGACATGTCATTCTGAATTCTGTATCACTGCTTGAAGATATTTTAAAACACATTTCTATGTTACCAGAGAATATTGCAGCATTTTAGCCAAAAATGAATCTTGACATCTGTCATTTATAAACAGAGATTTCTAGGCAGAAATAAGAAGTGAAACCAACCCAGTTTTGACCTAAGACATTATTTAATTAGTACTGCATCACAAACGTGAGATCACATTTTGAGCTGTCCCATGAGATTTAGATGATCTGTTAAGAAGGTAATTTTTCGACCAGAGGCAGAGATTATGTCCACCACTTACATCCTTGTTCTCCTAGATGCATGGAGAAAAAACATGTTTTTATACTTGAAAGATAATTAGTGATTTAATTCTTTCCAGGTATCCAGCTAGCCAATTTTTTTCAAGGCTGCACAAGGAGAAAAGCTTTCATGTCCTAGAAAGTGATCATTTTGTGATATGAAGCATGAACTTTCCTTTATTAAATTTGTGATGTTAGACATCAAGTCTATCCTTCAGGCTGATATTCATATACATATAAAGAGGTAAATTTCCTCCTCTCCCTCCCCCAGCTATCCATTTGTTTTAACATTCTTTCCTCTCTTCTGATGCATGAAAATATAAAGGATTTGCCAAAGCAAGTCACTATAAACTTAGTAATTCTGCATAACTAAGTTAACTGTTTTTTATTTTTTTAGTTTTGTGCTATATAGTGAAGCTAAATTTTATCTAAAACTTTAGTTAAAAAATTACTTCAATTTCTCTGTGTCATGTCACATTTTCAAACTTATACTTCTTAAAAGTGAGAGATTGATTAAGGGCATTACTGAATAACTAATTGTGTCTGGAAGAAAGAAAAATATGCATAGAAATAACTATTTTGTTGTTTTTAAGTGACTTTAGATAATTCTGTTTTCTCTGTAGAAGTTCTAGAAATGCAGATATATTCCCAGGCAAAAAGTCTATTAGATAAAAGTGTTATTAAAAAGTTAGGGACTTCAGAAAAGTTTTTGCAATAAAAGTATAACCAGATACATTACACAATTTTTTCCAAAGCATGTTATACTAAACTATTTCTGTTCCAACTCAAGCCACTGACCATAGGATAGGAGTAAAGTTATGCCATAACTGAGGATTCCATTAAAAATGAAAAAGAAAAAAAAAAAAAAAGAAAAGGAAAGGAGAGGAGAGGAGAGGAGAGGAGAAGAGAAGAGAAGAGAAGAGAAGAGGAGAGAAGAGGAGAGAAGAGGAGAGAAGAGGAGAGGAGAGAAGAGAAGAGAAGAGAAGAGAAGAGAAGAGAAGAGAAGAGAAGAGAAGAGAAGAGAAGAGAAGAGAAGAGAAGAGAAGAGAAGAGAAGAGAAGAGAAGAGAAGAGAAGAGAAGAGAAGAGAAGAGAAGAGAAGAGAAGAGAAGAGAAGAGAAGAGAGAAGAGAAGAGAAGAGAAGAGAAGAGAAGAGAAGAGAAGAGAAGAGAAGAGAAGAGAAGAGAAGAGAAGAGAAGAGAAGAGAAGAGAAGAGAAGAGAAGAGAAGAGAAGAGAAGAGAAGAGAAGAGAAGAGAAGAGAAGAGAAGAGAAGAGAAGAGAAGAGAAGAGAAGAGAAGAGAAGTTTCAAGAGGTTTCAGGAGAAGTTTCAGGGAAGGGAAGTTTCAGGAAGGAACAGGGAAAGGAAAAGAGGAAAGGGGAAAAGGAAAGGGAAAGGGAAAGGGAAAGGGAAAGGGAAAGGAAGGAAGGAAGGAAGGAAGGAAGGAAGGAAGGAAGGAAGGAAGGAAGGAAGGAAGGAAGGAAGGAAGGAAGGAAGGAAGGAAGGAAGGAAGGAAGGAAGGAAGGAAGGAAGGAAGGAAGGAAAGAAGGAAAGAAAGAAAGAAAGAAAGAAGGAAGAAAGAAAGAAAGAAAGAAAGAAAGAAAGAAAGAAAGAAAGAAAGAAAGAAAGAAAGAAAGAAAGAAAGAAAGAAAGAAAGAAAGAAAGAAAGAAAGAAAGAAAGAAAGAAAGAAAGAAAGAAAGAAAGAAATATTAATAGGCATAGATTTTCTGTAAAGAAGCATATTCTACATACTCATCTCAGTCTATTCAACACAATCAGATTTCCTTTTTCATTCAGTCAAAGAAGGTTCATGGGAACAAATTTAAGTAAGGTCATACTGTATGATACTGGAAAGCAGAAAAAGTTACAGGGTCAGGGTCTCAACTGAGTTTAAATGTGTTCTAAAATTTCAAGGTAAATGGGTCTTTATTACTTCATATCAACTGGTGATCTATAGCCTTATTTTTTTTATGTTCATCCATATCAAGAGTTCTTTCTTCTCTCTGAATCTTTCGAAGAATAAAGTAGAAGTCTGAGTCTTAAATGAGCAGATATTCAACATTATTGACAACAATTTGTTCTGTTACTCAAAGCATCCCACTAAAATATTCCAGTTGTCATGTAATTTTACACCCTGAATTAGCCAACAATCATGTCTGTAAGTAGAATCTTGTTCTATATTCTCTTTGCTTTACCAAAGTTCAAAGGAAAGACAGAAATATGCAGTTATTGTGGACAGTGTGCAAGGCTGAAGTAATCAAAATTAAGATTAGCTTTAGATCAATATAGTCTTTCCAAATTACTGAAGCTCTTTCTGAGAGCTCCTGACAGCCTAAAAG
The DNA here is from genome assembly GCA_030060385.1 of Muscicapa striata striata. Classification (NCBI taxonomy): domain Eukaryota; kingdom Metazoa; phylum Chordata; class Aves; order Passeriformes; family Muscicapidae; genus Muscicapa; species Muscicapa striata. The sequence goes on along the minus strand of JAREIS010000413.1, from coordinate 727,247 downwards.
AAATACAAAAGAACTAGGTAACTAGCCCTTTCTTGTCTTAGAGTAGTGCCAGAGAAGAAAGAAAAAAATGACAGCAGCAATCATATGTATTAAATCATCAGTTCACATTTTCCAAGACAGTACGAAATAATTTTCTTCTGTATGGAAAAAAAAAAAAAAAAAAAACCCCAAAAAACCCAGTATATATAAAGCACAAATTTCCACAAAAGGAAAGGTTTTCCCTTCAAATAGGACAGACCTTAATGTGTAAAGAGGTAGAAGCTTTTCCGCTTCAGCAAAATGCAAGTATGCTGTGAGATGCAGAACCTGGGCCTGAATCTTTGGCAGAATAAAATTACAGAAATTTTAAGAGGTGACAAGTACCCATCATCTATTTGCATACAAGGATATGTCACAAGCCAGACCTTTTCACTGTAGAAAAACATGATTATCTTCAGTGTGTGAGACTGTCCCTTTCATGGAACCTGCAGAGTGGCCAAGGGCACACAAAATATACTCCAGCAAAAATAAGCATCAGAAGCTCATCTGTGCTTCTCTGCAGCAAAGACACTCTGAGCTCAAATACAATATGACTAATAGCCAGCAGGGTGGAAAAAACCCCAAAACTCCTGCAGATCTCAGGGTTTCATTTCCTATACTAGGATTCAGTTTCAACACACACGTTTCAAGGAATATCTTAAAAATTTGATGAGGCTAAGGCCTCAAATAAGGGCAGAAGAAAGTAAACTTTTACCAGTGGAGGTTCACAAAAAATCACCTGAGGATCTGGAATGAAGGGCTTCCTAACCCCAAATCTGTAATATAGAAAATCTGCAATTGAACACACACTTTATCCTAGCTACTTTTACTAAACTAGCTTTGAGTAAACTAGTTTTAGTTCACAATCTTTTTATGGGAAGCAAAATTATGCTTCCTAATTTATAAGATGCAATTAAGCTTTTGCAAATAAAATAGCAGCAAGTGCAGAGTGGTAGATGAGGTAACTTTTTAAAAGTAAGATTAGCTCAATATAATCTTTCTTAAGTAACTGGAACTTTGAGTATTCAGTATATAAGTAATCAGTGCTGCTGTTAATTCTTCAGATATGGGTCCTTTCTGTAGCAGAGGAGCACTGCACCATCTGTGTATAAGCTTGACACTTATTGTTAGTACAGCCAATAATAAAGTAGATTATCCAGACTTAATTATAATAAATACATGTAAAATTAAAGATAACCTTTTCATGCCCTCATTTTCCCGCTAGCTAATAAAACACAAAATATTTAATACAGAATGAAATATTCTTTTTCAAACGGGCTGTTCACAAGCATATTGAGGAAACTGACTGTGCCATTGGTCCATATAATCCCTGCTTGACTATAGCCAATGATAATGACAGTATTTGAAGAACAATGGAGTTTGTTACAGGCTATGAGGCAGAATATAATAAATCCTTTTAATAAAATAGACATTTCAAAGACATTTTGGAAAAATACCAACAATCACAAGATTTATGAGTTTCCAAGTGTAACACTATTACTTTTCCAGGATGATAAAGAAATAATTACATTTTTTGTACCCCAAAGCTTTTTTTTTTTTTTTTTTGCTAATAAGCTATACTTGCCCAGGTCCTAACTTTGAGTGCTGACATATCATCATACATATTGTCTTATTCCTTTCCTGTGCCTTGGCATGGAGCATACCAAATTAGCACCTTCCAATACAACACTTGTACAAAGACTAGGGAATCACATGGGCCAGGGGCTCTTAAGCAGCCTACCTGGAGGAGATTGCCTGATTTTTTAAGGGAATTGAGTTAAACTCTGAAGCCAGAATTATTATTTCCTTGAAAAGAGTTGCTCAGAAAGATTCCTCAAAGCCACCATTGCTTAGAGTCTCACTAGCAGCAAGGTCAGACTCAGTTAAGACAGGGAAACAGAAATTGATCTAAAGGAGGAGGAGATAAATCTTTCTTACTGCAAGCAGATCAAGCATAGTTTCTTCATTCTTTTTTCTTTACCTATATCAGATATTCATATCTTCTGCCTGGCTTTATAAGCTGCCAACAAAATTTTGAGTTAGGTTAGTCCAAGTGTGGTTTAAGGTGCCTGGTTAATACCAATACATTTTTTTTTTTCCTCAAAGACATACCAAATGTACAAAGTCAGACTCTGGAATATTTTACTGTCCCAAAGAGCTACAGCTTCCTATGATTCCAAACATACAAAGGGCAGCTGAATTTAAGATAAATAGGACAGGTGAAGAGGTGATGCCACTGGGGCTAAGGGAAGCAGACACATCCCCCAGCATCCTTTGTAACATGAAAAGGTCTTTGTATGCAATAAGAGACGAGGGTGCACATATGAAGTAATGCAGCATGGAAAGGGTGCACACCAAAATGGTAGCATGTCACTTGCTGTCAGAAGCAGAAAATGAATTCTAGACAACTTCATTTAGTAACAGAATTGCAGCCTCAGTAAAGCGGAAAACCACTGAAATAGCTGGTTAAACAGATAGTTCTATTGAATTACAAAGAGTATGAGGTCAGCCTCAAAATTATGGCCCTTAAATACCATTAAAATATTAGGTATCATGCTAGTCAATTTTTGTATTATATAATTTGGTCACTATCAGTAATATTCAACATTTTTCATTTATAATTTTTCATTTATCATTTTTCATTAGTGATATTAAAAAATGGATATAAATATTTAATACTAATGCCTGTGTGGTAAATCTTGTTCACTGACATTGCAAAACAGGGCTTAGAAATACTTTAAATTTTGAGTAAAGCATAAAAAAACATCTATTTTAAAAATGGGTGGCCTTCACCTTGCTAATGTCAGTAGACTCAAGCAGCATATTTTTATTATATCATCCTCTAGAAAAATGAGATCTAATTTAACATCCTCATGTATTTCAACAAGACATTTTAAATAGTTAAAAATAGTAAAAAATAATTATAATATAAGGGAAAGATTTTCAGAGGCACAATGGGCATTAGAACACTTGTTACCTCCATGTACATCCTCCACTTATATTAATTTATCGTCCCAAGCGTATGGAGACCAGAGTTGTTTTTTTTTTTTTTTTTTTTTTTTTTTTTTGGGACTGAGGTTTGTGTCAATGACAGACCACTTAACAAACGTTTTATGGGTAAGCTCAATTTTCTTATGCAGCATAAATACTGTTTTCTTTGAATAAGTCTAGGTCAAGGACTGAAACTACAGGTGAGCCAAAGTCTGCTATCTCACCACACATAGTCTACAAAATCTAAGCTACATAACAAGCAAAGTCATACAGAAAGACTGAACCTTTGATCTAGCACATTCTCAGAAAGAAAACAGCAAATGAACATAAAGAGTGGAAGAAAAAAAATATTCTATAATATATCCTTAGAGCAAATGAGGTTAACAGGGCCTCGATTCATTCTTCCACTAAGTAGTCTCCCTGCACCTCTCAAGGACAGGGGTGCACATGTCTGGTCTGTGGATGCACTGCTAGGTTGTCAGAAAGCCATGATTCCCAGCTGCCTTGAGAACAGAGCCCGTGGGAACATGCTGTGGCTCTTTCTGGCCCTGCATGCAAACACCCCTTCCTTCAGAAGTCACTGGCTGTAGCTGGGTCACAGTGGCATTGTCAGTAAGTATTACTATTCAGAAATCCATTCCCCTGAGCGTCTCCAACAAGATCTTTTCTTTGCTCCCAACAATTTCCTGCTTAGTACTTCTGCATAGATTCAGTCCAAATGGAGTAATGCCCACGTTTTACTTATGTCATCAAATTTCCAATCTCATGCTCAGTTTGTGAGGCTCTATCAGGTGTAGTTTCCTCCAGTGTAAGGGTAAGGAGTTGCACTGAGACTGTGCTGTTGCTCATGCCAGTTACTAATTCAGAAAAATACCCCACGACAATATTGTCAGTATTGTCAATATTCTCCGAAATAAAGAAAACAATTAAGTAGCTACCATGTTTTTCCAGCGTGTTCATATTAGTGACCAAGTAGAATTAGTGTTTAAATTAGCTCACTCCTTAGTCCTTCCCTGTTACTATTTCCTGGAAGGTTACAGACACTATGATTACACTTTCTAGCTCAAAAATATGGCAGAACTGCTCTCCCAAAACTCAGGACATGCTTTCTGCAGCTAAGAATAATATCATGTTTCTTTCATATTTATGGCCATGGAGTTTACTGAAGTGTGCTTCAATTAATAGGGAATTTCATCCATTGTAAAATGTTAACAAAAAATGGACTGCCTTGTGACTGACACAGCCCAGGTATACAAACGAGTTATAATTTCAGTATACTGCAACTCAAACATCAATGTCTATTTTTAAAATCTCTGTGTGATGTGGATTATTATTGCAATCACTACATCTTTAGCTATATTTAGCTAAGAGTTAAAGACAACATGGGTGTCTCATCTCTAGCCCATCTAGACAACTACTGATTCATTTATATATCATATCCTTTGATTCAGTTAAAAATAAGAGCATTTCAACTAATTATTTATTTATAGAGATGTTACAAATCAACAGTAAATTAAAATTGACAAAAATGTAAAACTACTTTAGAATACAGAATACAAATGGGAAGTGATAGATGATTTCTGAATAGCTTCTTAAACAATACTTTCATGAGAACAGGATTAGATCTTATTGAAGAATGTAAAAATACTGACTTTGTTTTTAAGCAAGTTCTTGTGATAATAAAAGATAATAGATCAAAGACAAATGATTCAGAAATTATTCAACCTGTCACGGCAAAAGTTGCTTCAATGCAAAGTATTCACAAAATGCAGCAAATCTTTCAGTTTTAATTGGAACTCAAATCACCTTGACCTTTCCTAGCACAGAGCAGAGTGCCCCTCTGAACCAACGGCAGCATCTGCATCCTCATTCCATTTTAATCAGAGCTCAATTTGGATTTCTATGTCTTGGCAATCAGTGCATTGCAGAGCAAGGAAACTGCAGAAATAAATGAGATGTTGCCTTGTTCCAGTTGATTAAAACATGATTCAAGGTGACTTTTAGGTGACACTACAAGTTGTCAGAGCAGCAGTGTACTTTTCTTTATGATAGAAAAAAATGTGTGAGGGATGTTTATTTCCCCTCTCTGAGATAAGTGACAGAATTGAAATGAGAGCACTGGTGTGTCCACGAAAATATATCAGTGTTTAAAGAATCCTATTATTAGACACAGTGGAAACTACATCTTGGATAAGCCTCCCATACTGTGGGTAATTATCACTAGCCAGAATGCTAATTGCTTTTCAATCTGCTCTGTGCCTCCGATGAGTCTTGTTGAGGGCTACTGGGGCTGCACCAGACACTAACACTTAATGAGACCAAGTTTATCAAAGTACAGCATCAGCTATTACCAAGCGAAGAGCAGGAAAAATAGGCCTCAAAATGAAAAGAGTAAAAAAAAAAAAAAAAGAGATGAAACTGTAGAACAACAGGAAGAATTTAACTAAAAATATTTTAATTAGAATTTCTTTTCTAGTGTTAAGTAATTATGTCTTCATCACAGATAAAATGATATAAGTTTACATGTCATGGTTTGGTTACTTGGCAAGATGAGTACTTGTTCTGTATTTCAAAAAGCTTGCTTGTTTACACGAGAGAAATTAGGAAGTCATAGAGTATTTTTCTTTTCCATTCTGACTATCTGACTATTATAGTTAAGAACAATTAAAGGTAGGTGTCTATATATAGTTTTTCACTTTCTTGTGAAAAGTGATAGGAAAAAATAAATTTGAAACCATTTTCTGAATAATATACCATATCTTTGATGGTAGATTTCAGTTTACACTCTGAGACTCCCAAAAATATGTAGGATAGGCAATGAGCACTTTCCAGAAAGCCAACCCAATAAAAAATTACCATTCAGAAGAATGGAACATTCCCACATTTCTCTGTCTTACAATATTTTTTATCTTATAATTTTATTTTCATGAACTCGAGGAATTAGGTAGACAGTTACCACATTCAAGGCATTAAAAGGCATTTAAGGTATCATTAAAACATGGTAAGATGTATTGACTGCTTTAAGGACTCAATAGTGAAGTCTCCAAAGTTCTACTGAAAATCTTCAGGAAAGGAAAAAAATACCCCATCATCAGTGCTTGTGATGTAATTATTTCTTCTTATTGTCTCTAAATTAGAGATTAGAAAAACAGGGGAAGCAAGATATGCATTTCTAAAGCAGAGAAATAAGTGTTTGACTTTAGTTCTGTCAGTTCTCTATGCTGACATTTTCAATTGCAGAGGTCAAAAGAGCAGCACCAGAGAACACAAGTTAGACTAGTAAGTTAAGGACCTCAGCAGCAGTGACACTGGTCACAGAAGCTGTGAAGATGAAAGCAAACCTGAGCAGATCAAGTGAAATCACAAAATTATAGATGTCAGCATTTTTATATGTGTGTGTATTCACTCACCTTAATAGAAAATACTTTGCCTTTCTTGTTACTATTTAAAAGAGTAAGATTTCTGCGAAATAATGATTTTAAACCTATTCTTCATGCACTATAGCCCTACCAGTTCACAAAGCTGATGAAGTCAAGGTAGCCTATTGCTAATGGGCTGCTTTGAGTCTTCAGCACTTCAAAAGAAAAACATTCAGAATGTAATTAAACAGAAACAGATAAATCACAGAACACAGATTTATGTATAACAAATAAATGTTAAGTTTTTATCTCATTGAATTATGTTTCTCTTGTAATAACAATTACTACTACATGGTATTATAGTCCCTGATCTCTGCCTCTCATAATAGGTGCAAACTTTATTTCTAATAAGGATTTTTAATACTTGAATCATTGTCTTAACCTTACATTACTCCATCTCTAGGGCAATCTCATGTTCCCTCAGAAAAAGTGACCTACTTCTGAGATGAAATCTAACAATTGGGTTATTCGGTGACAATACTGATTTTCTTTACTTTTGATTTTTCTGAGAACAGTCTATTTGTCTTAAAACTGACTTGCCCTCATTTTCTAACACTTTTTAGTCAAGTAAACTCTTGACAGCTTGTCTTAATATCAAGCAATAGTGCAAATAAGATAAATAAGCCTCAGCAGTGGCTATAACATTATTCGCTGAATTCTCAGTACAATCAGTCAACAAAAATATTTCATTTCATACATCATTTACCACTTCTATAGGAATTGCAGAAGATACTGCAAATGAATTCTAAAGTGAAAGCTGAGAAGCAGCAGTGGATACACGATGCATGTGTAAGATTACCTTCTCCCTTCCACCCCTCTCCTCATCATGATCCGTACATGATGGGATTAAACTTTGGAATGAAGACTACAGAAAAGCCATAGAAAGGAGAAAGAAAACATTCAGAGATTAAAAAATAGCCATGTGGTAGGTCTTTATCCACTGTATGGTCCAACTCTTATTCATGAAAGCATGACAATAATTGCATTTTAAAAAGCAGCAGTTAAAAAAGGGGGCAGGGGAAAATAAAGCATGAAATAAGGCAGGATTTCTCTAGCTTGTATAAACACTGCAATAATGGTATGACTTACCCACAGTATTATACTCCTGCTGAGTCATTTTCTTTCCCCATTTTATTACTATATGAAATAGAAGTATAGCTGTAAGATGACAGAAAGACCTTTAAAGTCAGGTAACACACTGCAACAGGAATATCTGATGCTCAGAAAGTCCCTTCCCAAGGAATTAATCTCAATCTCATGTAAATTGTTTCTACTTTCTTACTCTCTAGATGTGCTGACCATGGTACCAGGAAGAGATGAATTTGCTCAAAATGGAAACTAGTCAAAAGAAAAAAAAACCCAGTTTTTTCCATCTGCACTGTGTTCCTCTCCTATTTTTCAAGCAAAATATTAAACAGAAGTGAGCCTGTGGCTTGGATTGGGTTTTTTTGTTATTGTTATTGGGGAGGGGCTATTTGTTTTGTGGCAGGTTCTATTTTTTAAATATATATCAAGTGATGTTTCTCTGGGAAAATGACAATTCAACAGAGTTCTGAAGGCATATTTTCTTTTATTAGACCCTTGCACACACTTGTCTTTGAAATGCTTATATAAGCACCTAACAATTATAGCAAGATTTTGTTGGATTTGGGTTTTGAGGGTTTGGGTTTTTTGACATCTAAATGTTTTGGGCATGCTGTCATTTTGGTAGTTATGGTAGCAGCTTGCACTTGTGTTGTGGACTACTGTCAAAATGTAGGCAGCTCAGCCTCACCCAGCTGCTCATTCACTGCCTCTCAGTGGGATGGGAATGAGAATGGAAAGGGTAAAAGTGGAAAAACTCACAGCTTGAGATAAAACACAGTTTAATAGGCAAACCATCTTTAAGAATACACAGAAGGTTTTCCCAATTTTTCTCTTTTTGGTTATCTGCTACATATGATATGTTGTTATGATCCTTTGATTAAAGAAGCCAGTTATTTTAGAATCAGACATTGAACTCTGTTATGGTCACCAAAAGGACCAGATTCAAGTGAAACTGTAATAAGGGGCCACATAGCCCACTGCAGTTAATTAGAGTAGTTCAGTGTAATTCAACAGAACACACAGGACTTTATATAAAAGTAATATTGTGGAATTCTTTGTCCATGAACTCATAACGTCTCAAGTTACATCTAAGTATTTATTCTGCATTTTAAAAATATTTTAAAAGTGAGAAATTAAGATATAATATGGACAAGCATAAACAACGATCAAGGTTAAAAGAATAGAGAAATGAAGGGCAGAGTAAGCTAGCACAACTTTGAACTTTATAGGTCATGAAATCGTTGCTGCTTTCAGAAATGATAACATTTTGAAATGGAAGATTGTATCTCTTTTTACACTTTGCTTTTTTAATTCTCTCAAGTGTCCAAGTTTACAAAGGTTAGATGCCAGTATAATCTAGAATAAGACCATCTGTGACTGATTTTGAAAGGTTACTGAGAAGGAAATCGGATGTGTGAGAAGCCTCAGGGAATGCAGCTGACTCCTATTGTTTTCCAATAGATCTGATATTCCAACGAAAGGCAAAACTATTGAATTCTTGCTTGGATTTTCAGACAACATATCAAGATATCTAAGCAGTCAAATTAAGAACATATTTTACTACCTTCTCCCCCTAATATTGTGATAAATTGTTGTCAAAATCTGATGCTTGTCAGAGATATTGTGAGCACTACCTGCATATCATAAGCAAAATGAAACAAATAGCATGCATTTATTCATTATAACCACAGAAAATTATTCAACCTTCACAAGTCCTGCTTAATAAAATAGACAGACTATTGCAGTAGAGAAGAAAGGCCAAAATTAACATTCATCACAATATTTCTGCAATTTTCTACCCGTCTATCATCAGGTCACACCAATAATCAGGGTTAACCTGAGAAAAAGAACATGTTATCCAGTCTGAAATGGCACAGTCTAGTCCTATAAAGGGCTTTGAATATTAAAGGGATAATTCTCCCCAGGGTCCCTTGAGAGACACCAAAGCAAAGTAAAAAGAACTTCAACCATCATAGAAATTCTACTTGTTAAAAAATGGGGATATGGTGCTTTCTACCCAGCAGTTTCATAGGAGTATATTATTCAATAGTTATGAATCAAAGAAATCAAACTTAGTATATTTGGACTTCAGGAGTCTTATATTGTGTAATGCTAGCCAGGATTGGGAGAAAATTTTCAGATTAATAATTTCTTTGCCCAAAATGAAAGTCATCTGAACTACTTCTGAGAGCATGGCTGACTCACAGAAGAAATACACAGAAGATTTAAAATATCTGCAAATGATGCATTTCATTTGGGTCAATTCTAGTAATCTATGTGATTTAAAGAAAAGGAAAAACAAAGTCAAGTTTTTTATTTCAGCCTCCAAACTAACAAACTATTTATATGAGCACAGTCTAAAATATGTTAAGAACAGATATCAAAAAAACCTTGTGCAGTCTTGACTAGCAGCATGTAATGACCATATAGAAACAGGAGGGTTTTGCTGTAGTGATCTTGTGTCAAATGGCTTCTTCCCTTCAAACACCACGATCTCCACCCTCCACTCCATTCATTTTCTGGGAAATTTCAGATTCTAGTATAACTTTGTGAAAACTAGGATAAAATATACTTACATTTGGTCTAAGGGACAAACTGGAATGCTATCTGTACAGAAAGCCCAGGAACTTGCATTCTTTTACCATATCTCTCAATAATTTTCTATAAAACAGGAACAATAAACAAGAAGAAGACTGACTTCAAGAAGGAGAAATACTGCCCACAATGAAGAGTTCTGCTACTTCGTGCATGCTCTTGCAGAGAGATCACAGGTAATTTTGAAACTCATAGTTTTTAAAGTTTAAAAACTGTTTTCTTTGCACCATCTTTTATCCACAAAAGGGAAAACATGTTTTAGTAAAACTTTGAAATAAAGAAACCCTTAATGATAATTATTGAATTTGATAAACCATAAGAAGTGTTAGCTTTAAATCTCAAGTATCAATTTGGCAGGAAAGAAAGGTGATGATACTTTAGGAATCCAGATACATGGATTCTTGATCTAAATACTGATACATACTTCTTGATCTAAATTATCTTATCATAATTTATACAAATCTTCATAATTACTTATATATGCATCTGTATCTATTCTGGACATCTAACAGTCTAGACTGGTTATGTCAAGCTTGTCTCACCAAGTTCCTCTTAAAACTGTACCAAAATACTTCTTGCAAATAGTCCAGCAGAGAATGAAATCCCCAGACATTTCATTCCTAATCTTTAAAAGTATATTATTGATATTATTTTTAATTATTTTAGATAATGCATGATTTTGAAAAAGGCAGGAACTTGTTGTTACTAACCTTTATTAAATAAGGAACTTAGAAATATGGAAACAAAGTTGAGGTCTATTTTCATGAATTTTCTTTTATCAAAATGACCATATTTGGATTTTCACTTTCTGTCTTCCATTTCAGCAACAAACTGTTTTATTTACAGTTATTTTGGCATTTTATTTTGGCTCAGAGGAAGATAAACATCCTGAAGGGTGAAGACATACTTCATTTGTCCTCCAGAAAGCTGAACTGCCTCCACAGTTCCAAAACCAGAGAGAGAGAGCAGTTAAGCAAGCACTTATAAGTGCAAGCAACTGAATCTCTGGTTTCTCTGACTTCTTCAAACATATTGTGAGTGCCCGTTCTGCTTCTTTATTCTTTACATTTGAACATATTTTCTAACCAGGTTACTTGGTCATCTAATTGTTTCTCAGGCAGGCTTGAATTATACCAACATATATCAGCTACTAAGGCAATTTGTTAAGCTGACTAATCATACAGACAGCTTGTAGCAAGTAGCAATCTTAACAGTAGTACATGAAAAATTATCATAGTTTCCTTTAATATAAGAGGTAAAAAGAAGCAATCATGTTGTTTTTATAACAGCATTTTAAAAGAGTCTTGTTTTTCAGTAATATGTATGGTACAGAAGTCATAAACAGTTTCCAGATAGCACATGGTTAAGTAGTACCATCTTAAGCAGGTCATAGAAAGCTTTTTTGGGGGTTGTGGGTTTTGAATCAATCTCTTTCTTGGATCTGTGCTAATAAAAAGAGAAAGAACAAAATGAAACAAAGAACTACACTTCAGCACTTTGTGCCAGTATAGGGAATTTACTTTTCTACAGAGACATAGTTTTTATTTTTGTTCAGTACAGAATTCCCAGACATACTGCCAAAGTCAGGACCATGGTAAAACCAAGCTGGATGCAAGCCTGAATACTACAGAAAGTTCACATTTCAGAGAAAAAAACATAAGTTTTCAATCTAAAGTGCCTGTGACACAGTATTTCAGATGCTAAAGAACTTTAAATGAAGATATAAAACTACTGCATCTAAGCAATACATTTTCCCTGCAATAATATGAACTGTGAACTGCAGAAATCTTTCTCAATTTACTTTTTACTACAACTTCTAAAACATCTTTTTGGTTTGCCATGTGAAGTTATGCTTCAGCTAAAAGGCTTAAATTTCTCAAATTCTGGCATATGATTTCTGAATTTCAGAAGCATAGCTTTTAACACATATCTCATTTTCTGCATTGAACATGCCATTAAGAAACAAAGCAGAGAACTTTTCCTCCTTATATTGTTTTTAAAAAGATAATGATTTTATTTGTTACGAACTGCCAAGTCCAGACGTGAAATTTTGAGAGTCTATGTTTGGACCCTTGAGATCCCTTGTCATTTATTCAGATTAAGGGTGTGGTAGTAGGGGAGAATGTATGAGGAAAAAAAAAAAAAAATTACCGAAAATAACATTTACACTAAAAATATCTAATGAAGATACAAGATATGCTGCACTTCAGGTGTTTTCTGGAATCACGGGCAGAAGAGAAGCAGCAACCACTAAGGCCACCTATTTGAAAGAAGTAAAGACCAGAAGTATAAACTCACCAACTGTGTCTTCCTAGAGATAGAAAATGCTGCTCCCAGCAATACAGTGACTTGGCAGGAGATATTGTTATCACAGCCAAGAGATGCAGTGGTCACAGATTCATGTGTATACAAAACATACATTACTCCAGGGCTCTCACTAGCTAAATATTATTTGGTTTACTTTTCCTCACTAATAATCAACAAAGAGAAGAGGCAAGGCTGATTAGCACACTGAAGGAGTTTTACAAGATATCATTTACTTGTGTTATAGCAGGAAAATTAATCTAGATATTTTTTGCTAATAAGAGGTTTTTTTTTTCATTAAAGTGTTCAATTAATTTAATTTATTTATTCTTGTTGTGATGTAAACACATGAAGGACTGAAGATCAGCAGAACTGAATATAATTCATAAGTCTAACTTTTTGAGGAACCTGCATGTTTGTAAGGGGTCATTAGATGTGTTGAACACGTATATGAGGGAGATAACAGAATAAATTAATCTAACAGAATATTGGTTACGCTCTCATTTTAGTTAGGCTTATTCTGCTTATTTGGAAAAAGATTTATTCAGACCTTAATTGTGCAGGTCCCTATTCTAAATTTTTCAAGTAGTTAAAAAGTTGCCATGACCTGAGATGAACACTACCTAGTGTTTATCTTTTCATAGACTAAAAGAACAACTTCAGTTAATGCAGTTATGAAAAAATGAGGATAAGAAATGACATTAACATGCAAAGCTATTAATTTTTTGATTTAGCTGCTCCACAGCTGCAACAACCATGTGATGTGCTATGAAGCTGAAGAAACCTCTACAATTCATTGGCAGTAATTTATTTAAAAAGTAAAGAAGACTATTTAGTAATGCGTATTTACTATTTAGGACTTTTTTGGCATGGTTTATAAACTTACTGACTTCCACTGACAGTTAAAGATAAGATGTCTATATGCCTTCATTCGATGATGATTATAAATAAAATTGCACAGAATGGATTCAATCAAAGAGTCCTCAGACATACTTAAGAGTTGTATGAAAGTCCTTAGGTTGTTCCTATGTCATAATACGCATATTCATAGAAAAAAAAATAAAAGCATACAAAAGATTTGGGGTTTTTTATTACTATTATTTTTTCTTGGAAGCAAAATTCACTGAGTTCATAAAAATAGATGGTATTAATAGAAGTACTAGAGACAAGGATGATTTTGTATACAATTTTTTTAGTAATTCTTCAATTATCTAAAATTACAAACAGCAGCAAATCAAGTACCAAGATTTTGGTTTTAACCTTATCCACTTCATTTTTTACTATAGCCAAAGCCTGAAATGTTCATCTTTCATTTAGAGCTTGTACTATCTTAACCTCAGATGGAAGCTCAGCCCCACATTGCTACTCACAGACTGAGTCGTGGTGGGAAGTGGAAGGGGAAGAGGAACAGTGAGAAAACTCATGGATGGACATAAAGGGAAGTAAAAGCCATGTGCACAAATAAAGCAGAGAAAGGAATTTACTCACCAGGCAGGCCTTCAGGCATCCACAGGAGAGCAGGGAGACATCACACATGAAACAATGACTTGGGAAATAATGCCATCACGTTGAACATCCCCTCCTGGTTTTGAGCCATCCCCAAAATGGTGAGAGCAACCCAGGTTTTTATTAACAGATCCCTGGGGGTGGATTAAAGCCAAATGACACTGAATGATCAGTGTTTGTAAATATATACATGTAGGGCTTATTTTAGAACAATTTGATTGCAATGGGAAGCAGTTTTGTAGCCTTTTGGTTATTATTATCCATAGCAATATAGCAATATGAAACATAAAAATATTATCTAGGAAAATCTATAAGAAAGCGAAAGGAAAGGATATAAGCAGAAAGATGCACAATCACCACCCATTGATCTTCTGATGAGACTTGATTGTTGGAGCTTAGCTTTCCCTTGGTCGAAGTGGTGGTCCATCAGGACAGGGGTTAGAAGCCCACAAAATACAAAGTCTAGCAAGTTAAACTACACTCAGGCTAAATTGGGAACAGTCTGGTACCTGCTCTAGGAGCAAGAAGCTTTCAGTCCTCTGGTGCAAGGCCTCAGAAATTAGTCTGGAGCTGCTTTGGAGGCTTTTGATGATTTTTAGACCTGACAGCTAAAACATGACAGCTGCCTCTCATATCAGCGCTGTTTAGGCAATTATGCCCCATCAGACCTTCCCTGGAGAGAGGAGGGGGGAAATTTTACAACTGAGTTGTATAAGTGAGGGCAGTAGGCATGATAAGGGTCACCATCTTGACTTGCAAGATTTGCCTGTCATACACCTCAAATCCTGGCTTGTAGCCTTGAGGCAACACCAGCCTACCCCCTCAGCCTTTATGCAGACTAGCCATTACACTCCTCCACCTCCTAGCTGTGGGGATTGCAAAGAGCAGAAACTCTCTGTAAGCCCAGTTTAGGAACGACTAAAACACCCCTGGGTTATCAATGCTGTTTGGGTCACAAATCCAAAACAGAGCACCATAGCAGCTGCTGTGAAGAAAATGACCTCTCATCCCAGCCAAAACCAATAGACAACTTCACTAGAAATGGAGTTTAAATAATATCAAGTCATGCAAATTTAAATATTTTTGTAAAAATATAGTTGCAGATAGGTATAAGACATTTAAAAGGTCCTGAAGTGAAAGGTGAGCCTAGGAAATTAAAAATGGATTAAGCTTGCTCTAAAATCAATCAATCAGTATAAAACTTTTAGAAGTTTTTCTCAACTATGCTACGCTGATAGTAAAAAAATGCTAAAAAGAAATGCCTAAGATGAGTATTATGAAGCAAATTTAAGTTGCATTATAAACTCCAAACTTTTAAAATAATGAAGAAAACATGTAAAATATATGAAAAGCCAACTCCAATCTGAACTGAACTACGCTGACAAGTACATGTTGTTCTATAGCTACTGAATGTTTCTTAATAAACTGAAGTCCAAAGCTAGAGCTAATAAACACTAGATTGATAAGTCCACATTAAGGAGAGGGACACTGGGTGAACAGCACACACCAAAATACTTTAAAAAATAGTTTTATGAAATCAAAATAATTCATGCACACTTTTTTTTATTATAATAGGTCATTGTAAAATGTGATATATTTTTAATCTTCTACAAGATCAGCAGCCTGACTTTTACTTATTGCAACTATTTCTTTGCACTGCTTTACAATTTGCATCCAAAGAATTTAGCATCCATGTGGGCCTCTTATTATAGGACTTTTGAATACATTACCCTTCTCTGTTGTAATTAATCTTTTAATTGCCTGATTCTACTTCAGCAGAAAGAGATGGTCAATTAATGCAGATACACATGTCTATGTATACTGTCTGTGCCTGCTGATAGCATTCCTTTTGATACTGCATTTAATGAAAACAGCCTAAGTGATTCCTTTTTAGGGCTTACAAGGCCTTCATCAAAACACTTACGATTTTCATTAAGAAGACTGCTTTCTTTGTCTTGGTAAAACCTGATATTTTCTCTTTTTTTACTTCTATGAAAGAAGTTAGTTTCTCGTTCCATTTGTGGTTTTGATTTTTCTCTATCTCCCTGTACTCATTACACATTCAATATGCATTCTTCAGGCAGTTATGGTTACCCAAGGCACTAAAATCAAGGATTGCAGTGATCACTTTCTGTGACCTGCAATGCAGAGAAGTTATTTTCTTAGGAATGTGTATCTGAACCAGTAAAAATCATCATTACTAAACATCAAGTGATTGCAGGGGCTCAAATTAAATCTGGAAGCAGCCTATTTGAACAACAAAGCAGCAAAAGATCATCTGAGAAAAAGGTATGATCTCCATTGA
Organism: Muscicapa striata striata; assembly: GCA_030060385.1. Lineage (NCBI taxonomy): Eukaryota > Metazoa > Chordata > Aves > Passeriformes > Muscicapidae > Muscicapa > Muscicapa striata. The sequence goes on along the minus strand of JAREIS010000413.1, from coordinate 711,023 downwards.
AACACAGAGTTAAGGTGTATGATAATAAAAAGTGTGACTAAATGCTACCTATCAAATCTGAAATCAGCTTTCAGATCAGTAAAAATCTGCATAAAGCGTTTGAAAGCAAATTGAAGAAAGGCTCTACAAGTTCCCAATTAGATGACAAAGAAAAAGAAGTATTCAAATTGAAAAATGCAGTAGTTGTTGTATCCAACTTTTTTGTAGCATTTTAATTTATCTATCAATTATGGGATTAAGGTATTAATTTTCAGTCACCAATTTGAAGTGTGCTTGATGGTTTTATTCAAGGTCAAATGGAAATAAGAATTCTCACCAAGTAAAATGGTAATAGTGTTTTTAAAAATAGAAGCAATGTAGAAAGAGAGGAGGCAAAACAGTTCATTACAAGATTTCCACCATGAGTCTTGAAAACTCTTGATAATCATTGAAACTAAGCAAAACAATGATACATAAGAATCCAAGGTTTCAGTACAAGAAGAATAAGTATGTGATTTTGGCAACTGCTTTAATATTTTTAATTCAGATTATAGAAGAAATATAAAGAATTTGTTCTAACTTGTAAATATTGCTACTAATGAATGCAGTAGACCCATTTTTATCAAATGGAGAGTTAAAACAGAACCACAGAATTTTGAAAAATTCAAAATCTTACCTTTCAGTCATATAATTCTGCCAGCTTTTATAATGTTCTCTTTTTACTAAAGGACTATTCACAAGAGGGGGAAAAAAAAGGAACAAACATAAACAGCTTTTATATCAACAGCATCAAGTCATTTCAGTAAAAAAGGCAAGCAAATAAAGAATTTGAATGGTTTGTAGGAAAACAGCTTTCTTTTAGTTGAGCTCAGATGAAACAATCTCTTCTGATGAGCATTCATGAAGGGATAAGATTGGATGTGAGACTTTTGTGGCAGTCATTTCAAGTATTTCTTAGATTTCTGGAGTGAAAACAAGTCTCATAAGTCCCATCACCTTCATCTAGACATGGCCAAGGCCAGTTTAAATTCATGCTGACACTTGCAGATAGTCTTCTGGCATACTTACCTAGCTGTGTTCTCCAAATACATTTCAGATTCCACATTACCTGATTTTATACTGAAACTGGCACAATGAACCACCAAGGAAGCCATATGAAATGCATGAAAAATGCCTCTATTTTCCCTTTCCATATTTTAGACAATCTAAATGTACAGACTTCTGCAATATTGATGCAGCAAAGACAAAAATAAGAAATAAATATCAAGGTTTTATCACTTAAAGTATGCTTTGGTAGTGTGCCCATTTTGATCTAGTACAGTATTTTTAGGTATCATAAATAAATATGACCTGCCAGCCATTAAGTCTGACTTAGAGACTGTGACATATGGCAGTTATACATACAGAGTTCCTTGGATTCTTACAAAACCTGACTAAGGTCAAGGAATCCTGTGCCTTCCCTCTCTCAATTATATTTTATGATTCAGGAACAAGACGAAGTCCTCTAGACAGCTATTACTGAGTCACACAGTAGATGGATATGTTTCACATTATGATTTACCAGGGTCAAAAAGTGGTGTAACTCACCAGATTTTGACTCAAATGCCTTCACAGATACTTAAATTATTAGGAAATAGCATAAGACAGCTTAGTTTCACTTCAGAATTCCCTAGTACTTGAAAGAATATTCACATCTTTTTTTTCCACAAGTGGTGATCATAGCATTAGTAATGTTATTATCAATTCTCTAGGTAGAACACAATTAATATATTCTGAAATATTCATCATGTGCATATTTGTATTGATATGGCTAAAAGTTTTTTTCATTTTTATTTTATTTCTTACCCAATAGCAAAATTAGGTTTTTTGCCAGTTTTCATTCTATCTGTGCTAAAACTGAAATTCTATACATGGAAAGAAAAAAATAATAAAAAGAGTGTACCATAGACAAATGTGAACTGAATTGTGAGGTGTGTTCTTTGTTGTCTAATAGAATCTCAAACACAAAAATAATGAGATCATCTCTGGCCTGGGGCTTGGATCCTAAATCCTATGCACCCGCAGGACTTTATGAACTTCTACAGTCTCATCAAAATCAATAGTAGTGTTCATGAGATGAAAGTTATTTGCATGCTTAGGTCTTTTCAAAGTCAATGCTTTTATTGTTTGGATTCAGGCTCAAAGTTTATAGTGACCAACTGTGTCTGTAGCTCATTGAAAGAGTAACAGAAAAATTATGTCTGTCATGCCGAGTTCAAGAAAAAACACTTTATTCTTTTCACCTTCATTTCTCTTCTGTGTGCTTTGAATACGGCAACAGCCTGATATTACAAATCAGCATGCCAGTGGTTTATGAATTTTTCTGAAGTATGCTTAAATCAGTATTCAGCAAGAATAGATTTTTTTTTCTATTATTGTAACATTGTTTTATTGGTTTATGGCTGTTGAAGTTTTATATGTAAATCATGCAAAAGCACAAAAATAATATAAATTAAAGAGCTAGTATGATGAAGACATTTAGAGATCATATAACAGACAGACATCTAGGAACTTCAATTAAACAAGAGGTGGAGGACATAGAAGAGAGGTTGCCTGTTAATGGGACCAACACTGAGAGTGCACAGAAATCACCTAACTCCAGTCTTTGCAGATTAACAACAGCCAGCAACAAGATGCTGCAACTGAGTAAAGCAGAACCAGAAATATCTCCCTGACCCCTTGTTAAAAAGTCAGCAGAAGCATCAATGAAATGGCAATGTCTATTTGTCTATTTTTTTTTTTTTACTTCCTATAGATGAAAACAGGCTGTTCCTCTTACATATCCCTTCTGTAACAAAAACTTCATAGCTAGTGCTCCTGTGTTCCTCAGCTGGGAGTTTCAGATGAGAAGGAAGGAAGAAGGAAAGCCAGAGAGAAGAGATAGGAAAGACAGAAGGAAGATAAGGAAGATAAGAAAGTCACTCACTCTACTTTTTTGAGAACTTAGTCCAGATGAGATCTTGCAAGGTGTCAAATCAATCAGGTTGCTCAAAGCTCCATCCATCCTAGCCTTGAACACTTCCACAGATGAGGCATCTCCAGCTTCTCTGGGAAACCTGTTCCAGTGCCTTACCACCCTCACAGTGAATAATTTCCTCCCAATATCTCATCTATACCTATAGTCTTTCAGTTTAAAGACATTCCCCCTTGCCATATCACTACATGCCCTTGTCAAAAGTCCCTCTCAGGTCTCTTGTAGACCCCTTTAGGTTCTGTAAGGTTGCTATAAGGTCTCAGTTCTCTTCTCCATATAGAACAACCCCAACTCAATCAGCCTATCTTCATAGGAGAGATGCTTCAGACGTCTGACCAACTCAGTGTCCCTCCTCTGGGCTTTCTCCAACAGGTCCATCTCCTCCTTATGTTGGAGGCCTCAGAGGTGTATGCAGTATTCCAGGTGATCTCATGAGTTCTGAAAAAAGGGAGAGAATAATCTCCTTCAACCTACTGCTGGATATACCTTGCTTCACAATTGTAATAATTTTTAAAATGTACTGCCCTGACTTGGACGAATGTCTTAAATAGCAAACAAGAAATACCATAAAGTTCAATGAGTGCATACTCCCTCTCAGAAAATCCCAGAGGAATACACACAAGGATAGTATATGTAACGCACATACTAATAGCAAAATTGTAGATTCTAAAGTTCCCAAAGGTGATGCAAGGGTCATACATCTAAGAACACTATTACAGTTTTTTTGACCTCAGTTCTTTAGGAAAGATGAACACAAAAATTGATGTTGAAAGAGCAACTGAATGGAGTAATTCCAAAGCATTTCAAAATATGAAATGAAATTATCATTTGCACTTATAAAGATACAGAATAGCTTTAACTTATATTTTGATTCATGCTGTATAAACCTATTTTTCAGCTTTTATCAAATCCCAGTTTTCAATAAAAACTTTGTGTATCTAGGCTCCAAAACCTTCATTCTGATTAACTGGATCTTCAGACATACGCTCTATTTAGCTACTTTTTACCATCTTACATATACTCTAAGTTATCTATTACAACATTTGCAACCACCATAAGTCAACTGAATTTTCTTTTGAAGGCTTTCTTTTTCTCTTTCTTCCTTTTTTTAATATATACTTTTTCCTTGTGAACATGTGCTACATAGTTTTGATCTCCACTTCTCCTTCTCCAAAAACCAGGAGTATTGTCAAGAAGTAAAAAGAAGAACACACAACCATTTGGTTTTGGTAATATAAATGCCCAGGGGAAATACAAAAGTACAATGCTCCCAGCTGGCTCCAAACTGGAGGACCTTCTAACACTGTCTGTAGTTTCTCCTTCTTCTCAGAACATTAAAACACTACACGACTAGGAAAATTGCATCCCATTTCAGTCCTGAAAATGGAGGAATTGTGCATTGTTCCCTCAAAGGCTGATTAAAACCATGTCATCACTGTTCCTACAGCAGATCCTTTATTTCCTGCTTTTCTCTCTGTCCTGGTGTGACTTTATGATGCTGAATTTTATGCCCAATCACCTGTTCAGCCCAGAAATAAGTTCTGAACCTTTAAAACCAGATCTGAGAGCGAAGAGATGGGGAAGCAGTGGCACAGAGTTTGTATGTGCAGAAGCTTCGTTTTCACTCTCCCAGAATTCCTTTTCTATCAGTGCGCATTGTGTGCAACACAGACAGTGGGAGACTCTTCTTCTAGTTAGGTTTTTTTTAGCTTGCTGAGGCAGAAAAGTTCCCTGGACTATGACTTTTCTTTTTCTTGGGGCTGATCTGCTCTGCTCTGGACAAAAATCAGAAAACACCAGGAGCTCACACCTGTGTCCCACCAGAGCATTTTCCAGCACAGGAGGGACTGATAAGAGACTGAGCAAGCCAAGCTACACCCCATGAAAAGGATTCACTCTGAATTTGCCATCTCTTCAGAACAACAAGAAATTCCTTTGTTTAATACTATTCGTTTTTCCATGTTTGTGAGTACTTTGCTTGTTAAATCAACAGCTTTTATCCATTTTTCTCAAAAGAAGTTAACCTCCCAAACTGATTGGGAGAAGGGCTGCTTTAATTTGCTTTCTAGAAGAAATCACTTCCGAAGTTTCCTCCCAAAATTTGCCCTAAACCAGGACACTCTCTCAAAAGTATTCCAAGCACTTCACCAAGAGTTCTAGAGACAAGACACCTAGTGAATATAATATCTCCACAGCCATATCTTGACACCTGGGAGACCAACACCAGTGTTTTGTTTAACTCCCACTAACAGCAGTAACTATTGTTCCATGACAAAACGAAATACATAAATTGCAAAGGGAGTTGTCTTTGAGAAAAACTGAAGTTCTTCATTCTCCCAGACAAGAAGATTGTAGATCTTGTGAAGGACATGGTTTTCTTTGGGAGGCAATACTTAGCTCAACTGTCTTCAGGACTGTATTACTGAACTACCTTTCTATAAACTATTAAAATCCTAAAGTTGCCTAGTTTCATTGAGATCTCATGCCCTTGTTTTCTCCAGAAGTCAAGAATGGCAGAGAATACCAACAAACATGGTAGAGTAACCAAGATTCTTACATTACTTGTCAGAGTTTTCACAATTGTGAAAAAGGATCTGTACCCCACAGATTTGGCCAAAACCAAGCACTCAAAACCAGGCAGAGCAGCAATAAAATGTGAGAGTAAAATCCATATTCCTACTTCTGGACATACTTTGATCAAGTGCACTCTATTATACCTCCATCTCGAGGCTGGTTGAAGCAGCTATTGTGACCTGCTACTGACTGAAATAAAGGAGGTGATCTATTAAAACAGACGTAGAAACCTACTTCTGATTTTGACAACTTCCTCTTTGAGACACTCCTTTGTTTTTCTCTAGGAGAGTCAACTTTTTGGCTCTGAAAGGGAAGACTTAAAAGTACATAAAATTATCAATTGTGTTCAAATTACTCTTTCCTCGGAGGTTCATAGGCCAAATGTCCACAAGTCTTCCAAATGTTAGGAAGGAGGGAAATTCCATCCAAGAAACAGGAGAAACACTATGCAACTCTCTTGAAGGAATTGCAGCTAATCAGGCACATAATAACCATAATTCAATATTCTCTAAGAAACAGGGTTGGTAAGTTCCAAAATTAAGAGATTTGACAATGCTTTACATTAATAAAGCTGAGCAATAAATAAAGCAAGAGGCTCAGCTAAACTGATGCTGATGCTAAATGTATGGGTAGGTGGTTGTTGATATTTTTAGGAAAAAATAGTTCACTGCAGAAAGAGAGGAAACAATAAATCAACAGTTTGGATATAACTGTACAGTAACCATGATTAAGAAGACAATTAGCTTATACATATACACTTGGCTTTGCTTGGGTGGTGATAATATCATGCTTTCAATGTCTCATGTCTTACTGGAATTATTTGGTTTCAAGAGTATAATTATAATTGGTCTCATAATATACCAATGTGCATTAGATCAATCTAAGATTTTGTGTGTGATACCTTCCCAAAAGTCTGTTCAAAAAACAGAATTAGGTTGAGGAAGGACTCTGAATAATCTATAATTAAAACAAAACTAGTTATTTTAGTAGGTTGTATAGTAGGAAACCTTTCTAATGAAGTGTCAAGGCCTCTGGCTATATTCAGAAGACACCGAACATAAATGAATTTAAGTCTTGAAACAAAAAGAAGTATCCTTGTTAAACATTAACACTGGATAACTGTGGAAGATCTTGTGTTAAAACCAATCAAAAATTTCTTGTAGAGCAAAGACTTGACTGGAAGTGAAATTTAGCAGATCTGTGGTGATAAAACATCACATTCATTTGTGTTGGAACTTTTTACAGTTACATGACTGGGACAAGAAGAAAAAATATAACACATTAAGCCTTTGGAAACTGGTACTGTGCATAAGCGGAGTTTTTCCTTATGTCTACCTAAAAGCCTAGAATAACAAAATTATTATGATCTCAGCAAGACTGAGAAGCTGTATTTAGAGAAAAGCAAAAAAACACTTGCATTGTAGCACTCATCATTCCTAATTTTAAACTGAAAAAAAGGAAATTAGCAACTTCTTTGAACTGATTGCAGGCTTTTCCTGTCTTGCCTATATGCAACGTAAGCACATATAAAAACCATAGAATCTCAGATATCTGCATCCAAAGCAAAAGGGGACTTAAGGAACCACTACACTACCAAGAGAATATATTCTTCAGAAATATAAAGCAGATAACCTCATGGGAACCTTATCAAGCTGTGAGAGGAATAGGCATTCCCAAGAGAACAAAACTTGTTAAAATGTACTCAGTAGTCTTGAAAATTCAAGTATGTCAAACTGGGCACACAACACAATACAAAATAGCTTAGTCTAATTGCCTGCATATGACTACAAAAGTGAGTCTTAGAAGGGGTTCTTTTTCAGATTTCTGAAAAAAATATAAAATTAATTTGTACCACAAAATACTGTATTCAAGCAGGAACTGTCAGCTGCATGATTACAGGATAAGAAACAATGCCCTAGGATGCAGCTGTTCAGGAAAGAGAAGCCATGAATGATAGCAAGACATGAGATTAATTGAATTCAGTATTGCCCCAGTGCTCTAACCAAGATAGATGCAACACTGGGAAAATAAACAGTATTATATATCCTCAGGTATAATATTTTGAATACCTTTGAAATCTAAATTTTGAGTAAGATAAACCCATTTGAAAAGCATCAATAGAATCATGTTTCCTAGAATTGTCAATGAAGAAAAGACTGGATGATGTAGCTTTTTGCAGTGAAGTCTGTGGTGGACATGCAGCAGATAACATATTCGCATTCAGATATGTGCATGACTGCTGAAGAGAGAAAAGGGAGAATACACATTCAGAGTGCACTATGGCAGATCATACAGACCTGCATGTGCTGGTACCAAAACTTTTTTATCAAAGTACTTCCAGAAATGGATAAACCATCGCTCAAACTGATTTTCACATCAGGTACTCACATCAGGTAACAACAGAGCTCTCATGATCTTCAAAAATATAAGTGGCTTGACACTGAATGGCATGTGTATCCATAACCATGTGTATCCATAACCAGAGCATAACCATATCCATAACCATGTTTCAAAAATTCTATTTGTAATAATTAGTATTCCGAAAGAAATTTTAGCTCTGCCCCAGCTAGGATGGTTATTCATCTACCTAAAATTTCAGTAAGGCATTTGTTAATCTTCTGAAAGGTTTTAAAACAACTCTTGAAAGAAATAGGAGAATTAACATGCCAAATTTAGTTTACCTTTACCATACTTGTTACCTTGATAGTCATCCTCAGGAAAATGATGCATTGCAAATCAGAATTAAGAAGACCTTCTTGCGAAGCCACAAGATGTATTTACGTGGGATTTCTGTCTTTTAGATTTAATCCTGAAAAAAAATATATATCAGAGAATACAGCAAAAGCTGTAGAGAAAAGATCACTCCTCAACAATACTGATACAGAGAAAAATGGAAAAATAACTACATCAACTTCAGGGAAAGATAACCCTGTTCAACGTTATTTGAACACAACATTGGAAAATGTATGAAATATATGAAATGAGCCCTAGGGTTTTGTTGAGATCAATCCAAATAGAAGTCTGCATAGTGGTTTAAGGATAGACATGACAGTGTAGCTCTTTCCTTTTCCTTTTCTAACAGGGCAGTAGTATTTCTAAAGGTCAAAATGTACTATAATTCTAGTCTTCATGCAGAAAGGAAAGGTAACCACTCTTCTAGGAGTCTCCAAATACAGCCTTTTTTTTTCTTCTTTTTTTCTTCACAGCAATTTTCTATGTGTTTTATCTGGTTAACAGAAGAGACATAGACTATAGTAAAGATCAATAAATGGGAGGGTGTTGAAAGATGAGCAGAGCAATGTAGCCAGGTAGCCCATGAGGGATGGCAATGACCCTGCCAGTAAGAGACCACAGTCCTTTTGTCAGGCTCATGGACTTCAGTGCCATCAGGACTCACTTGCACTCATCTCAGCCTGTCTGTAGCCAAGTCTTTGCTTTTCTATCTGTAACAGCAATCATCAAAACACTGCTCGATTAAATTTACCCTTCTATACTTCTAGCTTTTTCTTGGCTTTCTCAATTATGTTGCAGCTATTGTTGCATATACAACTAATTATACAACAAGTGTTGGTGCAGCCCTGGTGGGCCATGGGCTGGGGCTCCAACATGGTTCCCCAGCACAAATTTCTCCCAGAACATGTGCACAATTAGTTCTTTCACCATCAGGCGGGTGCTAAACCATGCAATTGCACCAAAACCTGAGCCCAGGCTGCAAAAACAGTGGAAGATGGAGAGAAGAGGTTGTGCTCAGAGTATGACAATCACTTAATTAAACTGTGTAGAATTAGATCCCTATTATGACCCTAGAATCTAATGCAAGATAGATAAATACAGGAGACTTGATGACTGTTAACAAGCCATCAATGGTCCTTCACTGCTCATTAAAGTAATCATGGGAGTTGACAAAAACAATTTTCACCATAACGAACCTCCCAAAATTACTCAGCATCTATGTAAGACACTCACTTTGCTCCTGGCGAAGGAGTCTGGATGCTGATGGCTCACCTCTAATGATCATCTTTACACAGTTATAGGGACAAAGAAAAGTACACTAATGTCTGCCACAAGGTTCATTACTGTATTGTTGGAGGTTAGGACTTTTTCTGTGGTTGATCCCTTTTCCTTTTCTCAGGAATTTTTTTCCATTTGTTGCCTAGGAACCAATACTTAAGAGACAAAAGTGTCCAAGGTGGGGGAGCAGGTGCAGCTGGTGGCACTATTTTGGCTGGGGGTTTTCTCTTGGGAAGGGCAGAGACACTACGAGATTTTGGCTGGGGGGGGTCAGAGGGCTGGGCTCGGTTCCTCTCTCTGTCACTCTCAGAACCGGAGGAGGAGATGGTGCTGTTGCTGCTGTGCAGAGAATTCTTTCCCACTGTGGTGTGCAGCCCTTTTGCTGCTTATCCTACTGTGAGCGAGGCTTTGCTTGTAAGAGTGGCCGTTGAACTGGGACCTTATGGGTCTCCTGATCTCACCAGAAAGGAATCTCACCATCTACTCAGGTGACTCAAGGGAGACCCTTGGACTCCTTCCCCTGACTCCTTCCCAGGGAGCATCTCACAGCTGTTTGCAGGAACTGGGCTGCTGTTGCACAGCTCTGCTGTTTTCTGCCCCTGCTTCAGATTTTTCACTACACTTCAACCCAATATCCTATGTCTGCCTGATCCTTTGTGACTCCTTCTATGGCTGCAGAGCTTCTGCTACGTTTTGTTTGCCACCCTGGGATCTGCTCCCCAGTGCCATTCCAGCTGCTGCTCTGAGGTTCCTGCTACATCCCATTTCACCATGCAGACAAACATTGGGACCAGCTGCCCCAGGGGTCTGTAACAGAAGCCACTTTTCCACCTCTTCCGTGGGCACACCTGCCATTGTCCATGTGAGAGATGGCCGAGCTCACGCCACAGCGCCCCCTGCAGCCGCGGGGGAATCACTGCATCCGCCCCGCCTGGCAGGGAGCCACCAGCGCCCCTGCCGGCTGTGACTGGAACTGCACCACAGGGGAAAGTGCCCGGCAGCCGAGAGAAGCTGCTTTTACTGGGTGTCTGGTTCTGTTTGTTGTTGCTGCTATTGTTGTTTTTTTTGTCATGTTATACATACATAGATATTAGTAAAGGATTGTTATTCCTTTTCCCATAATATTTTCCTGAAAGCTCCTTAATTTCAAAGTTATAATAATGTGAGGGGAAGGGGGTCACATTTTCCATTCAAAGGGAGGTTGACATCTTTCTTGGCAGGCATCTGTCTTTCAAACCTGGCTTTTTATCTGAGAAATATATAGAATCCAAACCTGTACAACAGGTAGATATATTGTTTACACTAGAGTAGAAATCCACTCGTAGCTTGCTGTTCTAATTTTCACTAAGTATTGGTCCCATTTCAGTCACATTTTACTACATGACTAATTTTCCCTCTTTGGTACTTACAATAATTACTTTTGAGAGAAAATACCAGAAGGAGGTTGTAAAAAAGATAGATGAAAGCACAACAATACTTTATCACATCTATTCTTAAAAAAAAAAAAAATCAGAGACAGCAGCTTCAGAGTTAGACTGAAGATTGAAATGACATATTCTAAGACTCTTCAGACCTGTGATGGCAATCAGTAACTAGAGAAATATCAACATTTTGTTTAGAATACTCTGCTGTGCCTCACAGTATTGGTAGGTACGTAAGGTACATAAGTAAAAACTGGAGCTTTCAGTAAAGTAGCCATGATTCCAAATAAAACACGACAGTACAAATATGAATTCTATTGCTAAATTTGCTTGAACAGCTACCTGAACAGTTTGTTCTTGTGTATCTTTCAAACTTAAATAATAAAAACTCTGCATAAGATGCCTGAAATTTTCCTTCTGAGAAATATGTATACCCATATGTTAATTATTCTTTCTCTCTTTTCTTGACTTACATAGTTTAACCAATTCTTTCTCATTGAAACATGAAAATAGTGGAAGTAGAACTTCTCTTAGCTGTTACAATAGAGAATAGTTAATCAGAACTTAATATGCTGTCATTAGCCAAGAGATGGAAAAAATGTAAATATTTGTTCAGTAAATCACTGCACTTGACATAATGAGACGTTCAAAACATTACAGCAGAGATAATTGTGCAAAAGATTTTTTTTAAAGTGTTTTGTCTAGTCTGCACTTCCCCTCCCAAAACAAAGTGACTATTTCCTTTTTTTTCACTGTCACAAAATGCTATAAATTACCTCCAGACAAAATTCTTAAGATCTCATGTTTAAGAGTTTCTTCACTGAAATGTAGTATTTCTGTCTTAGTTACTATTGCATACACAAATTTCTCAATAGTAAAACAAATTATTTCCTGAGAGCTGTGTTTGATGTAGTGCAAATCAGAAATGGAGTACATTATCAAAAGTACACGATCAAAAGAATATTTATATTGCAGTAAATTATTTACTTGATATAAGACATGACTGTTTCTCAGTATTCATGTAACTGATGAAGAGTTCTTTACTTTCATCATCATTCTTGTAGCACAAGGCTTAAAAAAAAAGCTCTGTTCATATATTTTTTTTTTTCTGATAAAGCAGAGAAAAACATTCTATGTAAACTAAGGTTTGCATATGGTAAGTAGAGAAGTGAAGAATAAATTCAGTTGATAAAAAAATTATAAGGAACTTGTGGAGACTAATACAATAGTTACTTCTCGAAGAAAACCATAATATTTTTACCCTACACAGACATTGTAGCTTGCTCTTTTTACGTCTTACTATTACTAAAACTAAAAATTGCAGGGTTTAAATATATTAAATATTCAATGCATTCGTCTCAGATGAACACGCTTCCTAAAACTCTGCCTCTTTTTCCATTATTGAGACTAAAAATCTTTACAAATCACACAATTTATTAAATAGGCAAGTCCTTTCCTAATTTCAATTCTTCAAATTCTTCCTTTTAAGAATAATATTGTTTGTAATTTACATCAACTAAGCCTCTGGTGTTGACATTTCTCCAAGTAAGGAAATGGGATCAAAATCCCATCCAATCCACAGATTGGAAAGAACCTCTGGAAGTCCTTTTGTCCAAGACATTGCTAAAACTAAACCAGTCAGAGCAGGTGGCTCAAGTCCATGTTCAGTTGAATTTTAAAGATCTCACAACCTCCTGAGGTATTTGTCCCAGTGTTTGAACATCCTCCTGGTAAAACATTCTTTAGATCAAGCAGGTATTGCTACCTTTTACAGCCTGTGTTTTTGGTATCTCATCCTTCTACTGTGAACATCCTTAGAAAGTCTGATCCTGTATTCAACATGGCCTCTCAACAGAGAGTTGTAGTCTGGCTTAAAATTTCCTCCCCACTTTCAGTTCCTGAAATTGGACAAGTTCATTTAACTCCATCTTGAATTTCATGTCATACTGCAGCTCATTACCATATTTGTGGCCCTCTTCTTGATCCACCCTAGAACATCACTGTATTTGTTGCACTGAGAAGTCCAAAATCAAACCTACCACACCAGAAGGGGTGTCACAGGTGTTGTCCATGCTTTTTACTGCTTCTGGAATTGACTTTCATGAGCTTTAGCTAACGATTTCATTGCAGAGGTGTGTACTTGGTATCTGGGTTTGGAAATTTATATTAGAGGGGAGCGAGAGTGAGGTTGCATTTCAAGAACTGACAAGGCAGGAGCCAACTAGGACAGCACAGGCAATGCCCTCACTGCCAGGGCATTATCTCGCAGCCCCTGGGCAGGATAAGCAGCGTCAGATGGCAATAGCAACAGGTTCCTACGACAGTCCTGTGCTCTTCAGCCAAAGGCAAGGTCAACACATAAGGACTGAGGTTAATCTCTAAAAGTTCAGTGACTGCTCAGGGAGGACTTGAGACAGGATCAGACCCTGGCACAACCACAGCATAATTCAGGCCATGCCTGATTAACCTGACCTGAACTGAGATGGAGTCTTTTAATGGATTACGTTTTAAAAAAAAGAGACCAGTAATCCATCCTCTTAAAGCTTGATCTTTATCTCTAAGTAGAAATCAAATGGATGGAGGGACAGGTTTTGCATGGTGTGAATATTTATGAGAACATCTTTATTTGTATTCATGATTTATAGTAATAAATTGTTCATATTATTTTTATTTTCATTTGTTGTCTTTTAACAGACTTGTGGATGTCTGTAAACATGTTCTGCAAATTCATACTATGGCATAAATTAAATCTACCTCTGCAAAGAGACACAACTAACCATTGTCCAACATGGGGAATTAGATACTGGGAAGTAGCGCTGTGAAAAGGGACCGGGGGCCTGCTTGACAGAAAGTTGAATCTGAGCCAGCAGTGCCCTGGCAGCCAGGAGAGCCAACCCTGTCCTGGGGGCATCAGGCACAGCATCACAGCCAGGCAAGGGAGGGGATTGTCCTGCTCTGCTCTGAGCTGGGGCAGCCTCACCTCCAGTGCTGGGGGCTGGTTTGGGTGACACAATATGAGAAAGACATTAAGTTCTTAAAGAGTGTCCAAAGGAGGGCAATAAAGATGGTGAAGGGTGTGGAGGGGAAGCTGTATGAGGTGCAGCTGAAGTTGTTGAACTTGGTCTGTTCAGCCTAGAGAAGAGGCAGCTGAGGGAGATCTCAATGCAGTCAACAACTTCCTCATGAGGGGAAGAGGAGGGGGAGACGCTGAACTCTCTGTGTTGACCAGTGAAAGGACCTAGGGAATGGGCTGAAGTTGTGTCAGGGAAGGTTTAGGTTGGATATTGAGAAGAAGTTATTCACCCAGAGGGGGTTTGGGCACTGGAACAGGCTCCCCAGGGAAATGGTCACAGCACCAAGCCTGACAGAGCTCAAGGACCATTTGGACAAAGCTCTCAGGTACATGGTGTGACACTTGCATTGTCCTGGGAAGGTCCAGCAGTGGCACTCAATGATTCTTGTGGGTCCCTTGCAAGTCAGCATATTCTATGATTCTGTAATAAAACTGTCTGTCTCCCAAACAGGACATTTCTCTTCATAGTAAGACACATTATATCTGACTTTATTATCTTTGGCATTTCTTATAACCTGAGTCCACCAATAAATTAAACTGCAATGCAGTTTTTAGGTATAATTAGTGACAGAATATCGAATCCATGTCTAAGAGGACTCAAAATCAGCTAATAGCAGTAAGAGCATCTCTGTGAAGGTTGCTGAATGGAGCCTCTCCTTGACCTGAGATTTCAGTTCCATAAAACATTTTTATAAAGACAGATTCTCAGCATTGCACAAAGCCCCACTAAAACAGATGAGGGGCAGAGCTCCAATCCATGCAGAGCTCAAGGCTTTTCTTCTTGACAGAGAGAACAAAAGATTGAGAAATTGCACACTGCTAATGTTAGTAAATACAAAAGGTATCATTGGTCCCTTTTTATTTATAGATGGTAAACCTTTCATTTTCACATCTCTTTTTAAGAAAACTTTTTTTTTTTCCGTTTTTTCCTTTTTATTTATTTTTTTTTCAACTTCTTTTTTGTTGAAGGAAAGGGGATGAAGAGGAAAATGTTTTCCTGTTAGCAGTCACAAGTCAATCTCAGCTTGAAAAACCATACCTACTGCTTTACTAAAGGGAATAAATTTTCAGCTCACAGGGAACGAATAACAGCAGACAATACAACAGCCTATTAGGGAGCAAGAAATACAAAACAAGAGCTGAAAATAAAACACACAGCACCTACAAAAGTTCAGGTTTAGTAATAAACTTAGAACAAGTTGGAGCTTCATAACTGAGCCAACACACCAAAAAATCATGACAGAGTTTCTGGAACTAGGATCATCACTTATAACTGAAAAACAACCTTTTAAAAAATGTACACCTCTGGTCATATCAGACATGAAAAAATTGAATTGAAAATCACCCTGCTGTGACCTTATATACTACGCCCTATCTTTTATCCTCACAGACCACTTGATTTCCTGAATATTCTCCTTTCTTTTCCTAGCCTGGCTATGCCAAGATTCTACTCTTTGAGCAAACTCTCTCCCACAACTAGTTATGTTTTGGGCTACTGATCAGTTCTTCCAGCCGACTCTGCACAAAACGTATGTGCAGTTAAAGCAGTCTGTCCTCAACAACTCACTCATGAATGGAACACTCTTTGCTCATACCTGCAAGCAAAAGCAATAAATATTAGACCATAACATTATGGAGAAGGAAAAGAGGGAGAAATCTCAGTCGCAGACTTTTAGCAGAATATAATATTGTAAGCTATAAGGCATATTGTTTCTTCTCTCTAACAAGAGGTTAAAAGAAGCCTTTTGGTTGGCTTTTTTGTTGCTAAAAATAACTTAATAATTTGAAGTTACTTTTAATAGAAAATATAGGCTAAGTCAGTTTTTCCCTCAAATAAGTATTTTTTAAAATTAGTTTATATTATTCTGTATTATTTCTAAAGAAAAACATGAAATAATAGTGTCCCTAAGCATTAGGCAGTCTAAGCAGGCATATTCATCTTTTTAAGGCATGTTTTATAAAAACTGAATAAGCTTTCAGTAGTGAAAGTAATTTCTAGTCAAAGTAGAACTTATTCTATCTAAGCAACTAATTTTGTAACCTCTTTACAATAAGGATGATTGTTTATTTTGAAAAATATGTTTTGTAGTGACAATAATTGAGCAGTAATAGTAGCAATTAACACATATGGGTGGTAGTCAACCATCACAAAACAATGAGTGAATTGCACACAAAAAATGGCCAGGAAGAAGCTACTGTGTCCTTGATGTATTTAACAGCCATTACAGATACAGGTTCACATCAGGAAATTTTGCATGTTTGTATATCTATCTCTTTTTCTCAGAAATTTTCTAAATGAAAATATATTACATATATATATCTTATTTCAGAATAACTGTTGAATAACATTTTTTAAACAAATAAGTAATTCTACGGATTATTGGAATGCAGTAGAAAAAATCCCATGAAAATTTAAGTAGGGACATGCTGGGTTAGATTTTGGTCAACAGAACTGCTACCTTGGACTTCCAGAGGGCAGAGTATTTAGGAGACAGTGTCCACTGAGAGGCATTCCTGAAGAGCAATGGAGTCCAAAAAGCTGAATATTCTTCATGGAGGAAATCTTAAAGTCAGGGAATAAAGGAACAGATATTCTCCATGTGCTGAAAAACAAGCTGGCAGAGAAGAAAACCATCTGGGCTCAACAGAGAGTTTTGACTGGAACACATCAATAAAAGAGAGTTGACCACTTTTGGAAGAAGGAGTAAGCAAGGACTACAAGGACAACAAGGATTTTATGAGAGATCCTTCTGACTTGCTTTGCATAGTTCATTTTAGAGAATTATTTGTGCCTTTTCTAATTTTGCTCTCTGATTTCCACTAGCCACTTCTAAAATAGCCAGTCTTGGTAATCACTTATTTGTTCTTCATTTCTAATCCCTAATAAAGATAATTCCATTCCTTTTGTGAACTAAAACATAATAAAGATCATAAATCTATAGATAATAAAGATCATATAAGAAAGTATTAAGTTAGAATATAAGAGATAAGTTTAACTGAAATTAATTTAGTGAGAATTTGTCCTATCACTTACAAGCTGGCACCTGTAAACACTACCACACACACACCCACACAGAGTCAAAGTTTTCAGGATATTATAAATATATAGATTGCTATACTAAGATTAACAGGGAACACAGAAAATAAAAACTAAATGCCAATTAGATGTTACTGAACATAATCACTTTAAAACAACTTTTTAAGTGTATGATTATTTCATTGTTGAAATACATTTGAAACAGAATTTAAATTTTCACTCCCACATAATATGACTGAAATGTTCTACACAGAAATTGCAATACATATGTTTTGCCAAATTTTGATTCAGACAATGTAACATTTTCTCCCACCACCTATTATAAGACAGTGTCAAACTGCATAGAGGAAAGTTAAAAAAAAAAAAAAAAAAAAAAAATGGAAAACTGATGGTTTGCTAAATATCTGTCTTTCACACTATCCTCCTGTATACTTGCTGCACAAGAACATGCTCAAGGATATGAAGGATATGACCACTTAGAATCTCCTTTTAAGTACTGAAATTATACATTTTGTGAATAGTCTAAATACCTCAAAAAAGACTAAGAAGACTTTCCCCTCTCAGGACTAAGGAATATGCCAAAGAAGGTATCTGGAATAAATACTGTGAATAAAAAGAGGACAAGGGTAAATTGATGAAAATATCTTAGGCTACATCAGAACACATCACTGGGAAAAAGAAGATAGTGCTGGGAGCTGGACTGGACTGGCTGTACAAAGAATCAGGATATCAAAACATGCAGAAAGCAAAGGAAAATTTGTTTGATGAGACCAGAATGAGGAGGACAGACACTGTATCAATGAACAATTACATGAGAAACTTAAAGGAAAGTTTGTGTGGAATGGGGGAGAAGGGAAGTATGTCAAATAAGCTCAAACTAGCCTATGTAAGTAAAAAAAAAACAGGCAAGACGCTGTAGGAAACAAAATTAAATATCACAAGTCTGAAAATTACTGAGGCAAGGAGGATGAGCCTGGGGATGAACTGCAGATGAAAAGAGACCAGATGGAAACCATTTGGAAAAAGAGCATATCAAGGTAACATAGGGGGAATCTTACATTCATCAGCACACATTTTCTTTCTCATACTTGAATTAAAAAAAAAAAAACAAAACAAAAAAAAAAAAAAAAAAAAAAAAACCAAAACAAAAACCCAAAAACTCAACAAAGTAAAAGTCTCTGTGACTTCACAAACTCAAATGGCAGTGTTTTGCACAGTTAGTCCCCTATTTCAGCAGTAGTGTTCCACGCGATGGAATTTTCAGGTAAGATAGAAGGAACAACATTAGGAGGAAGAGCAAACTGGAAACCAAACACTTTTAAAAGACTTAATTATAAAATAAAAAAAGTAGAATTTACCCTGAGTTCACTACTTTTTAAATAAAAGCTATATTTATAACCACAGGTACAGACCAAAGTGCAATGTTTTAAACCCAGATAGTAATCAAGCACCACACAGCTTCCCCTCCACTGGTTCTATGAGGAAGGCAATTGGAGGAGGAAAAGTGGAAAAACTCATTGATTGAGATACGGATGGTTTATAAGGGAAAACAAAAGCCATGCACAAGTAAAGTAAAACAAGGGATTCATTCCTTATTTCCCACTGGCAGGCAGGCATTCAGCCATTACCCAAGGACTCTGTCACAGGTTATAGTTACTTGAGAAGACAAAGTCATCATGCCAAATGATTCCCTATTGCTCTTTCTTCCCTCAGGTTTATATTCAGAGTATGATTCCATATGGTATGGAATATCCTTTTGATCCTTTGGAGTTACCTGTCCAAGCTGTGTCCTCTCCCATCTTTCTGTGCAGCCCCCACCTCTACGCTGGGAGGGCAATACAAGAAGGAAAAAAGACTGTGGCTCTATGTAAGCCCCACTCAGCAGTAACAAAAACATTTCTGTATTATACTTATTGTTTCCGGCACAAATCCGGCACAAACATGGTCTAATATTAGCTTCCATGAAGAATACTATTTCTATCACAAAACTATCATATTTTGTCTTGATTTACTGGGAAAGGCATAACAGAACATAAAATAATTCACCTTGGCTTTCAGGTCCTTAGACTAAAGAATTTAATCTTTTCATTTTTGCTTCTGTTTCTAGGTATATAGCCTAACCATTTCCCAACTTTCTTTCTGATTTACTGTCACAGTTAGTTTGGAGGTAAGTGGATGAGTTCATCTGTGCCATTTTCCCCTTCCAACTGCTCCTGATAGCTCTCAATGTTCTCATTAAACTTGATGCTTAGTCAGCTGTTCACTGTCTTCAGATGACTGTTCTTTGCATTTATCCTCTTCACCCAGCAAGGTGGCAAAACATGGCACAAGTACAGCTGATGTACAAACTGCTGATAAAGGCAACTCACTTCCTGAATATCCTAACTGTGAACATATGGTTTAACATTACTAGCTTGCTACCAAAGGAGATAAAAATGATTACAGCTTATTTAGCCTACATTTAAATTTTTGTCCTGGAGAATGAACAGAAGCTACATATCTATTTCTCCTAGAAACAAAAACAGAAGTTGCAGCTGCTTCTATTTTTACAGCCAAAGAAACTATTATGATAATTTTACAGGATATTCCACATAACAGAGAAAATGTTCAACTAGTAATACTTTTTGCAACTTCTAATGGAGTTAGAATATATTGTTTATAAAAAACTAGTGACAGTTTAAAAAACAGGTCAGCTTATTACTGTCTGTTCACCTTTTAATTAGCAGCTATGGATGCCTGCTCTGTGTGAACTAGAACTTCGATCCATGCTGTAAAAAATAGTCTTCCTAACTGAGAAGTTGAATAGGACCATGCAGAGACTATCTGTATTAAAAAGATCTTCACAACTGGAACAGTGGGGCTTCATTGCCTTTTATCAATGTTTAATCTCAGAAATCTATGAGGGGGATAGCTGGGTAAGATATAATGCTTGTGATACACTGAGAAAACAGGTTAATGATCTAGCGATTTTTCTCAGCTTTAAAATTTATTTCCTCAGACAATAACTCAATGTATCATGAAGAACACCCTATACTGTCCAGTTTAATTCTCACAGTCATTAGTGTGCTGTGGATCAAGGGGATGATTCAAAAAGAAAAATGCCTCAAACACTCACAGGAGCTCACCTGGGGACAAACCTTCCCTGAAGGGGAAGGACGATTTTGCAAGTTTCTTTGGAGAGATAATAGCACACTAGGCATGCAGGATACAGGTGGTAACTTCATACAGTCCTGATCTGGTGCACTCAGAGAAGGCTAATGGCCTTGACATGCCTTCTAATTCCGCAGAGTTTGTGTTAAGAATTTATTGGGATTGCTGTTTTCAACAATACCTTCAGAAAGCTATTTTCCCTGTTCTAAGGTTAATTTATAATTACTCTTCAGTGCTTAAAACCTACATGTTTGCATAACAAAAAAGAAAGAAATATTGGAACAGTTTATGATTTTGTGACTGTGTGATTGTAACCTGCTGCCAAAAAACAATCAAGAAACAAGCAAAAAAAAAAAAAAAAAAAAAAAAAAAAAAACAAAAAAAAAAAAAAGACAAAAAAACCAAACAAACCAACAAAAAAACAAAGACATCTACACCAACCCCCCCCAAAAACCAAAAACTTTAACCAACCAACCAACCAACCAACCAAACCAACCTACCAACCAACCAGCTGAGTGAAAAAAACTCACACCACTGAAAATGAAAAGACCAAACCCAACTTTTTTTAGTGACTAGTTTCTGAAACTATTTACAGAACAGTATTAAAATAAAGGCATATTTCTATATTTCTTAAATTATGTTTTTAGAGATAGAAAGGAAATCATCTTCTCATCCAAAATAGCCATATGGAATTAACTTCAAAACTACTATATTTCTGTGGAGTCTTGAGAAATAGAACGCTGAAAAATTTGAGAAGTACTTCATCATGTGACATCAGTGGAGCATATGAAACAAACATATGTCATAAAGTAAGAAAAGATCAAATCAAATATGGGAAATCTTTAATCTTGTCATTTAATGCACTGTATAAAACCACTCAAGGGTTATAGCAGTGAAAGTGGGATAAGATTATGCCTGGAAAAAAAGAAAGAATCAAAAACATATGCTCCTATCTTGTTTGGAAAATCAGATGTTTGAAAAACATCAGAGGAGCTACTTTGGCTTCACAGTACCTAACTTCAAAAAACACAGTTTTTTTCTCCTGTGTAACTTTTTGGTTTGTACCCATGGAAAATATTAGCAATAAACAGTTTCACTGACCAGTAAATATGGATTCTCATGCCATTTTATGAGGGCTTGACTCACCATTTTTTATCTCCTTTGAAGAAATAAAGAATTATTTACTGAATTTTCATAGCTGGTGTATTACTTTGCAGAAACATTTTTATTTCAACTGCTGCATATTTATTTGAAAGGATTTTATTATCATAACTGACCATTATCTGTTCAGTTTGGTTTTGAAGTCAATCTGTTTGCATTCCTAAGTACACTGAGTTTTCCCCTGGATACCATTTAGTACATCCTCCCTTCAGTTTCAATCCAAGAATAGATTTTAATGTTTTTTTTTCCTAGGACAGGCTTTGCATTCAACTTTTTTCCAAGTCACATTAATGCCGAGAACTATAGAGTAAATATTTATAACTGAAATTCTACAATTTTTTTCTCCCCCCAAATTTTGAGAAATGTACATATAAGCATAAAAGCAGTAATACTTATTTCCAGTCCTGTAGAAGAGAATAACATGGAATGGAATGGAATGGAATGGAATGGAATGGAATGGAATGGAATGGAATGGAATGGAATGGAATGGAATGGAATGGAATGTGATGCAATACAATACAATACAATACTATAAAATACAATACAATACAATACTATTGCTTCATTTGGAAGGGACCTAAAATGATCATTTAGTCCAATTTCCTGGCCATTTCAGGGCTGACCAAAAGCTAGAGCATGTTATGAAAGGCATTATCCAAATATCGTTTCAACACTGACACTTTTGGGGCTTTGGGCACCTCTTCAGTGTTTGACCTCCCTCTTAGAAAAAAAATGCTTTCTAAAGTACAGTCAAAACCTTGCCTGGTATGCCTTTGAACCATTTCCACATGTCACTGGTTATGATGTGGATCAGCACATCCATCTCCACATCCCATCCTCAGTAAGATGTAGAGAGAAATACGGTTAAGACTCAATCTCCTTTTCTCCAAACTGAGTGAATCCAAACTCCTCAACTGCTTCCCACAGGACATTTCTTCCAGCCCTTTCACCACCTTTCTTGCCCTCTTCCAGACCTTTACATCTGTTGAAGTGTTGGAGCCCAGAACTACATACAATGCTCTGTCTCCTCCCACATTCCCACACAACCCCAGCCTCCTTGCCAGTGCAGTGGAATGGGAAAGAAAAAAGGACTTGCTGTTGTACAAGCACTGTTAAGCAGTATCTAAAACATCAACATCAATTATCAACACTGTTATCAGCACAAATCCAAAACATGGCCCCATACTACCTACTCTGAAGAAAATTAACTCGATTGCAGTCAAAAACAGCATACAACTTCATGAATTACATCTGTGTTTGGCCTTGCCTTACACGTTTTTAAGAAGAATTTACTTCCTTTCCTTTAGCGTTTCAGAAAAACAAAATCAATATAAGTAAAAATAAAACCAAAAAAACCTGATGAATAGGATTTCCTTTTCCCCAGGTTTCACCATGGCATTTAAATATCTCTCCAAATTGCATTTCTTTTTTCCCTTTAACACCATGTGATGGGGACACATGGAGCAGGGAGGGGGATGTAAGCCCAGCCCCCAAGAAAGCCACTTAAAAAGCACATGGCTTGAAACAAGAGAACAGTCTGCTCTCTGGGAGCCTCCCCTGAGGCTGCGGGGACCAATCAGAGACCTGGGTTGGTGATTGACAGCCCAGGAAACCAATTAGAATGCTGTTTCACTTTCACAAATCACTGGGAAAAGGGTTGGTTGAGGTCTTTTTGTTTTCCGGTCGGGGAGGTGAGCGAGTCGAGGCTCCGGCCCCAGTGTGGGGGCCCAGCCCAGCCTCCCGCACGGTCCGAGCCCCAGCAGGGGGAAGGGCCCGGCCCCGAGAAGGCTCCGGGGTGGACCCGGCCCAGCCTCGGCGGGCCCCAGTCCTGGGTGGCCCCAGGCGGGGAGACCTGGCTCGGCCCAGTCCGGCCCGGCCCCAGCCCCTGGCAGGGGCAGCCCCACGTGGCTCAGCTCAGCGGAGCCCGGCCCAGCCCAGCCCAGTCCCGGCTGGGCTCGGCGGGGGCCACAGCTTAGCCCCCCGGTTCCTGCTCGGCCCAGATTTTCCTCTCCATGCAGCAGGGCTGAGCGGTGGATGGGAGAGCTACTGAAGTGCCAAGCACCCAGCAGAAGGAGGTCCAGCCGTCTCCACGTAGTCTCCTTTGTAGCCACGTTTTTCCCAGCATGGCTTCAGCCTGGGTCTTTACCGTTTGGATACAAGTTTAACTCTTAGTGCCTGGATGAGACTCTAGATTGTTTTCCTGAGCTCTCCGGAACGAAAGGAATAAAGTAAGAGGAATTACAGAAGTCAGCAGAATAAAGACAAAGTTCTCATGGAAGGAGAGATCGAAAAAGTCGCCACTGATAAGTAGCTTAAAACCTTTTTTTTGTGGGCTTTAGAGGATTGTGACTTTACTTAAATTCCTTTAAACTGTAGAATATACTTGGGGAGGTTAAGTGCTTGAGATGAAGGCCTTTTTTGCCTCAGGAAATGGAGCTCTCTGTCTTTGGGACTAGAATATTGGACAGAGATATTTGGTGAAGAGTGAGATAAAAAGACTTTTTTTGTGTTCTCAGCAGCCTGCCTTTAAAATGACACCCCATGTGTTTTCAGCAACCCATAGAGCTCTGGAAGGACTGTGAGAATGGGAGGAAGAAAAATCATAATTTGTAGTTTCTGGGTGGATGCAAGTTATGAGAGTGAGACACCCTCTAAGCCTAAACTAAAATAAGGGACTTTTCTCTCTGAAGTGAACTGAAATGATTATTTAAGTAGATAACTGACTGAAGTGTTTTTCTGTATGTTGCTGGTATGAAGAAAGGGGGAAGAGGGAATAATCTGGAAATCTCATTCTGAATTGTTTTGTGTCATTAATAAATTTCTTCTTATACCCTTTTAAGTTTTAAGCCTGCTTTGTCTTTACTCCTAAATTCGATCCCCAAGAGAAATTTAATCTATTAAAATTGGCAAACCCCAGTCACACCATGACACACCATCATAAAAATAAAACAAACAAAAAAAAAAAAATCAGAAAATATAAATCCCACAAACAAAGCAAAACCAAGATAAAAAGATTCCATAAAGAAAGGAACTGTCTGTTACACATGCACAATTCTCTCTGATCATTAGAATATGTCTTGCCTCCCAAGACTTGAATGACCTTATCAAGCATTTACATCCTCCATGGAGCTATAGGAGAATAAGAATTCTATGCCTCAGAAAGATCTTTAAAAAGCACAATCACAGATTGAGCAAGCAAACAATTAAAAATTTATTTTCTCAATCTACTGCCCATTTTTAAAAGAGATCTTAGTTTTGGTGTAGGTTTTGTTTTTTTCTTCCCCTTGACTCATATATAGATATCTAACTGACATAGATACCAGGTTCTGCTACACTGAATGATAGCCATATGAAAAGAGATATACAAGCAAAGGAAATTATTTTGCGCATGGGAACAGACAGATTTCAAATGCATTGCCAGTTTCAACAGAAACAATAAATTCTGTTGCTAAAAATATTTGGGGATTTTTTTTTCTTTTTAATAATTACTGCCTCTATTGTGACAATTCACTGTAAAATGCCTACAGCTACTAGGGAATATACTGTTATCTAAATGTTGTATTACAGTGAAGTTTCTTTCAAATTCTGATGCTCTTGAGTTTCACACTAGCCAGAAGGCTATTTCAGTGCAGAGCAGCAGATCACACAATGTGATTCTACTTCTAGATCTAATATCACCTGGTAATAAAAGCTTATACCATACAGTTTCTTTATAAGATTCTTAACTGAAAGGTACCAAACCTTCTTATATGGCAAAATGATCCATGGAATTTAGTTTGCATGACTGTTTTTGATCCAATGTCAAGCTAGTAAAATTAATAAAATTCTCTGTTGTTTCCAAAGACTACTCTATTTCATGGAAATGGTCTACGTTTCCCTAATGGAAGCTTTTATGTGAAAATGAACATTTTTAGTGCAACCACTAAATTCTAAATTATGCCAGCTCTGACAAAAACACCTCTCTGTGGCCTCAGCAAGAAATTATTGCCAAGTTTAACTTTAAAGTCCTTCTGAGGTTTAGTATCAATGTCAAGTGGCAGTGTTAGCCAAGATACTTATAAGTATGTTGCTAAAATATAAGGTAGTCTGAGAACAGTAAAATAATTACAGCTTGCTCTATATGGGAATGTGACAAGCTTCATGCCTCTGTTATTTCTCAAAGTGATAATGTGGAATAAGACCCTGTTATATATGTTCTTTCTTCCATACCTCTCTTTATTTTGCTCTCTATGCACTGGCAAAGCAGATTATGAATTTGCTCTGCATACTGACATACAGAACCTCTGCCCCCTACCCTTTTCTCATGCCTGCCCTATCCTTCATTCTTCATCAATTAAATGGGTATTATTTTTCGATGTTTTCTGTTACTTTCTGACAGATTAAAAGTACAGCTTTTAGTACAGTTAGGACAATTGCTTTATTAGGAAGTGGTAATAACTTCTAGAATGGTAAAATGGTAGTGGTGTCTTATCCAGGAAAAGCCATGCAGGCAAAGTGATTGGCCAAAGCTAAAGATCAGTATCTTACTCCAGTTATCAATAAGTAGTAAAGCGAGGATCCTGTTAGAATATATCATTTCTTCATGGATTATTCTAGGAAAAAACCATAACAATGTGTGTACAAAAGTATACTGAAGCAAGAGGGAAGTAATGAAAGGACACTTAATTACTTTAATTTTGAGCTTTGTACCCAGAACTGATAAGGCTTTCTTAATACAAAACATATTTAATCTCCTTTTATTTATTCATGCTATAGGATGATCCTTTAGAGTCTTAGGATTCACAAAAGGCTGCTTGTTAAACAAGAAGCAATAACCTACTGATGTCTTAAAGAGAGAGAGGATACACAGACTGTCACTAAACACATCAAAAAGAAGCTAATTCCACAAGCTGATTAAATAAGTCTCTGCAGATAAGCAGAGGCAGACTAAAATATGTTTCAGAAGAATGACTCTATATAGTGCATTCATTACTTCAATGTATTTGTTACCTGAGTAAATATAACCTTCTTCAGACTCCATTCATCTTCTGTCTGACTAATGAAATTGCATACGACAAACTGAGTTAATTATCATTGCTCCATACTAACTCTTCTAATATCCCCAGGAAACTGTCTGAGATTTTTATTCAGTGCCAGAGTGCCACAAAAAAACCCAAAAAAAGGTTGCTAGAATAGCTGGTTTTGGATTGCTGTCAGAAATACTTTGGCAAATCAAAGCATTAATCCTGCTTATTGCTTTTCACTTTCAGGAACCACATTTCACCTTTGGATGAAGATATGATTTTTTTTTTAAAAATCCACTAATTTAAATTTATTTAATGCACAGTCATAGAAGTTTTCTGTCTGATAGTTTATTCTTTTAATAGAAACTTTTACAGAAACTCTGGAATATAAGGTTGCCATTGCATCAAAGGCTTTGGGTCATGACCTTGCCTGCTAGCAAAAAGGTTTTTAAATTGTATTTCTGCTCAGAATAGATAATACTTACCTGTACTTAAAGGAATCCAAAACCTAGACCTTCAAAGAAAATATAGTGCATCTTGGGAGTGGTGGTGGTGTTACAAAAATCTCTAGATATATTATTACAGTATATCAAGAAGAGTTATTGTGATTTACTTTCAGCACACATCTTATATTTTTTTCAGAGAAATGGGCACTTTGAAAGAGAAGGAAAATCCTATACAAGCAGGTAGTTATTTTTTTATTAATGGTGGTATTTGTTTTTTGATTTTTTTATTGTTTGTTTGTTTACCTTCTTCATCAGGCACTGACAATTTCCTTAAAACCACTTATTCACATTTGTGAAAAATCCAAAACAGCCCTTGGCCATTCAGAGAAAAATTCAAAATTATCAATTCTCCATTCCACTTCATAAATTCATAAATCTGATATTTATTAGGAATACAAATATTTTCAGTTATGCTAAATACAGCTTCAGTACATGGTATTGAATGTAAACAGAAGGCATAGAATGACTAAAAAAGTAGCCTATATTCAGATATGAACAAGACTAACAAAATATTTATAGATTCCAAGAAGCTTAAGGAAAAAAAGCTTTGAAAAAAAAGTATAGAAGCACTCTTAAGCAACTATATAAATTAGGCTGTATTTGACAAAAATTTAAAGCTGAAAACTGTATAAAGAAGAGTAACCCAGTAGCAAACAGGGCATGAAACTGAAGCAGTGTGTTTCCCAGTTTGGAAATTACTGCAATTTAATGACATTCCAGCAGAAGCTCAACAGATCTAGGGAAGCCAGTTCAGGTGAGGTGTACCAGCAGAAGAAACAGAAACTGTGTGAACATTTTGCAGCAGTTAGGCAATACTTTCATTCCAGAGAGACTGCTCTGAATATTATTCTGACCAAAATGTAATAATAATACTGTGGATTTCATCCACCTCCTTCTTAACTATTGATATGTTGTTGGTTCATTAGTGGGCATTTTGAAAGGTTTATCACTGATTCCACTGTATGCATTACAGCAGAAAATGAAGATGGAGTAGGACATATTTTCTTTTTATTTCAACCCTCTACCTGCAGTTTTGTCCCTAGTTCTATTAATATGTTGGTGTGTACTTTGGTGAACAAACTTTATCAAGTACCAATACAGTGTTTCTTAGATCACATATATTAACTGCTTTTCACTTACATTAACAGTGCTATCCAATATTACTCCTGTTTACTGTTCTATAGTAAGTGCTGTACTATTTTCCCATTTGTCTCTATTTTATTGTGTTGAAATGTCTCTACTGTCTTTCCAGGCTGAGGAACGTTCATACAGAGGAAACAAGACAGTCAACAGACATCCACACATCTGTAATCATGATGTGCTGATGACACAGAGAAGCTGTGCGATGAGTGACTCAGGTAGTTCAGCAAACTAGGGACTTTAGTTAAAAAGGATGTAGTAACAGATTTCAGTCAAGTAAATTATGAAAGTACTCATAAAGTACATGAAAATAACTGATATTGGAGTGAAGTTATGGTTATTTCATCACTGTAAAATCATGAAAAGTATCATAATTTGCGCAGGAATGTTTTTCAGTGAATGATACAATTACCTAATCAACACACAAAAAAGAAAATAAAATCTGAACTGTTTGGCATGTCATATCAGAGCCTGGAAAGAGAAATTTTTATCACTCTGCCCAGATAGTTAAAATAAGTCGCCTTAAGGAAAATTCATTTCTATTGAAAAAAATCTGTCAAAATGGGATAGCATAAATTGTATTGATTACAAAGTCCAGACTTTCAGCGCATCAAGACTTCTAAAAAATTCTTACTGTTGATATAGCTGGGATGAAATCTCTCCTAGATACAGCAGCTCAGGAAAGACAGAAAAAGAACCCAAATGCAATTTTGTTGAAATATATGAGAAATCCTTCCTTATTCACTTTGATAAGGCCATGATTAAAAACAACATTCTGTCAGGCTCAAAGGGGAAAATATCTGTAATACTGCTGTGATAAAGTGTACTGCCACTGTTTCCCCATTAAATATGTTACAAACATAACTCTTCCTCTGTGATATGAAGTTGAAAATTAGCTTTCATGTCAGTGCTACTAAATCAGAGTAGATTTGTAGCAAGCATAGAATGTCCAAAAACTTAATTAGTTCACTCACTATTAATTGAAAATACCAAAGGAAATGGGTTTCCAGTGACAGAACTCTAAATTCCCAGTCTCTGCAGTTGACTGTAATGACAAGTTCTGCTGAGTTCTGCCCAAGTTCTTCTGAGTGTCCCCAGTTCAAAAATGTTTAAGATAGAGAGTTAGTTAATGGGCATTTTGGAAGATTTGTCACTGCTTTGTACATATTGCAGCAGAAAATGAAGGCATATGAAAAATAAGGAAGTGATTGGGATCAATCAGCATGGCTTCGCGAAAGAAAAGTCATGACTGACAAATTTGGTGGATGAGAAAATAGAAATTGACCTCATGTATCTGGTTTTGTGCAAAGTATTTGATGTTATCCTGCTTGCCATCCTTGTGGTGAAGACACATGGATGTAAAGGGATGTAAAATCCAGAGGGACCTTGATAGGCTTGAGAGGTAGGACTGTGAAAATCTCACAAAATTCAGCAAGGCCAAGTGTAAGGCTGTGGCCCTAGGTCAGGACAATCCCAAGCACAAATGCAGGCTGGGTAGAGGGTGGGTGGGGAGCAGACCCGAGGAGAAGTACTTTGGGATGTTCATGGATGTGAAGCTCAACATGACACAGCAATGTATACTTGCAGCCCAGAGACACAACTGCATCCTGAGCTGCACCAAAAGCAGAGTGACCAGCAGGACAAGGGAGGGAATGGCCCCTCTACTCTGTAATTGTGAGACCCTACCTGGAGTGCTGCAGCCAGCTCTGGTATCACCAACATAGGAGCAACATGGACCTGTTCAGCTGAGTCCAGAAGAGGGTGACAAAGATGATCAACAGGCTGGAGCCCCTTTCCTTTGAAGACAGGCTGAGAGAATTGGGATTATTCAGCCTGGAGGATAGAAGGTTCTGGGGAAACTTTCTATCACCTTCCAGTGACTGAAGAGAGCTTACAAGACAGATGGAGAAAAAGTTTACAAAGGCATGTAGTGATAGGACAAAGATGAATGGCTTCAAACTGAAAGATGGTAAATTCACATTAGTGCTTCACATCGTGAAGCACTGGAAGAAGGTGCCCAGATAATCTGTGGATGCGCTATCCATGGAAACATTTAAGGACAGGTTAGATGGAGCTTCGAGCAATGTGGTCTAGTGGAAGGAGTCCCTGCCCATAGCAGGAGTGAAACTAGGAAATATTTAAAGTCACTTTCAACTCAAACCATTTAATGATTCTATGATAGAGGCCCTTCTTCAGGAGGAAACGTAAAAATATGAAAAACATACTGCTGTTTAAGCATAGGAAGATCACTGGCAATTATGTGAAGTTCTTTAGCAAAAATGAACAACCTATCGAGAAAATGAAAAGATTCAGAGAAAGTTGAAAATATGTTTTTAAAAGGCAAATTGGGAAATTTCTTCACTTGTTTACAGCACAACAATTCATTAGGAGAATGCTTATTTTTCTAAAGCAGCTACCAGTTTGCCGGTAATGATTCCCAAGTGAGTAGGAAGCAGACTGATTTCTACACTAAAATAAAGCAGTTAAAAGTGATGCCATGGTGAAATGGTTTTTACACAAGAATAGTATACACATGAGATAATAAAACACTGTGTGATCAAAATAGAGCTGAATGCATTTAAACCTGTTTAAATCATAATTAGTCTATATTAAGATAACTTGTACTTTTGAATATCAGCCTTCCTGTATTATAAATTCAAACTGTTGGAAGCAATGAAACCAAGTTTTTTCAGATGGTAGAAATTAACACATAATTGAAAATTAAACAAGAAGTTTTAATAGTATTTCAGAAATAATCCCCTTGCCCATGTCCAACCCTACCTCAGCATGCTGTAAATGTTAAGTTTCTTTTTTAAGTCTTTTAGTACTTATACAAAAATCTGGAGAAGCCTTTAATATTTTTCTGCCTTCTAACAGGCTAAACATGAACCTTAATTATATCTCATAGAAACACAGAATCACAGAATCGTAGAATCATAGAATCATTGATCATTTCATCCCTTATTATTACAATCTATTATGTTCCATCAGGTCATCACACGGGTATTTTATTTTGATACCATGAATATGAACCAGGATTCACATTACTCTGAAATGTTTTCAGCAGCATATATTCTATTTTATCAATTCAGCAATGACTAGACTTCTGGAAATAAAGTGTATTGTTTGTTCCAAGTAAAGCTTAAGGTCCTAAGTCAGCAATGCTCCAAGAGCTATGGCACCAATTCAATGGCAACAAATGAGAAACTCTCATTCGGGAATATGTAGGGATAAGCAAAGTTCAATTACACAATAAAAGGGAAGTAATTATATTTAAAATGAAAGTTTGAAACAGGAAAAAAATCCTTAATAACAAAATCACATTATTATTTACATTTTTTAGGCAAATATACATTTTGACTTCCAGAAACTTTTAACACAAGACAGTAATAAAGAATGTCAATATTTGTATGACTGTTTATTTCACAGAGCTGAACTGCAGCTGTAAGGAATGCTAGCACTTGGCTGTTATGTCTTAAGGGCAGTTTGGGCCACCTTGGATTATATTATGATTCTGAACCTCTTACATTGGTTTGCAATTTTTTCACTTGCTGCAAGGCTAGGAAACTTACATTCTATACTTAAAAGATCTTTAGCTTGGTAGAAATCATGGAAGTGCTTTTGCAAATGTATTGAATATAATATACATAAGCAATTAACTTTCAGTATTTTCAGTGCCTTCATAGAACTGAAGAATCTCCTAGAATTTTAAAATTCTACCAGCCATGTTATATATGATGAAAATAGCTTACCTTCTTCCACTAATTCTACATGTTAATCTAATTTTCATTAGTATTAATCTATTTACTTTTTTTTTAAGGCTAGCTAATTTGTGGGGTTTCTCATCTGGTCTGTATTTAATATGGAAGCACACAGGTGTTTAGCTTCTACTTCAGATATTATAAAACTTGAATGCAAACAGGAAAAGCACATTGGAGCCAGCAAAAACAGCCAAGTAGTTCCAATTCAGGCATATTACTCAAGATGAACCATCCCTGAGCTGGTGTTGTTTTGAATTCTTTATAGGGCTCTCACTGACAGATGCCTGCAGGGCTACAAATTAGAAAACCTGGATCTGTGTCTAGAAAAATCACAATTTGTGTCTTCTTGTAGTCTAGTTTCAAGAAAAAAATAATGCATATGACACACAGCTACTCAGATGGAAAGCTGTAGGCCTTAAAAAGGACCAAATCATAGACTGCAGTGACCACCATGTTTCTTACAGACTCTCTTCTCTATAATTACCTTTTAAGTTTGTTATTCTCTTTTTCTTGTTATTCTAGATATGGAATTAAGTGAAACAGGTAACATTCCAAAATCACTTTCCTTGAATTTGAACTGGGCTTAAATATGACTAATGTGTACCCCTGGTATATTGCCTTATAGGAGATATGTATGGAAGTATATTAACTTTAGTATTTTTAAGAATTTATGAGGCATACTATCCCACTGCAATTTCTGAAAGTTTGCTTAGACCAAGTACAAGTAACCCTTATTCCTCGTAGCAGTAAGACTAAATCACCTAATTTGTGTCTGTAAGACAGAGATAGATGGGACTTAAACTTTGTCTTTGAATGCTGTTGCAAAAAGTGGCTTTGGCCCAGCCACACCAGCCAAAATGTCTCCTACTGGCTCAAATCAGCATCAGTCTCCTTGAGGCCTCACCTGAACAGACCTATCATGCAGGATTCTAAGATCTTTGAACTTCCATGCCTCTATGTTTTTTTTTTCTGAGAAAAAGTTGATGTGTGAACGTAAGAGGCAGCTCAGGAATAATAGAATTCTACCTGCCACAGTAGAATCTGTTGCCACAGTTTAGCAATTTTAGTTATCTTCATATAAATGTAGAAAAATTCTCCTCATAATAAAATATCATTACAGTAGAGTTCTTCGACAGTAAGCCAAAAGTCCTAATACATTTAGTGGTGTTTTACACCCATTTGTTTTGTCTTGAGCAAATCAGAACAATGAGTATGCCTACCTTCACTTAAAAGTCAACTATCTTTAGAAAAAATTTCATCTGAAAAATTGAGGAAAAGTGCTTTAACTATCTCATATGAGCTAATAATAATTCTTGTTCCACAAACATTTTTTTAAATTAAAGGGTAAGTCCATTCTTCTGTGCTAAGCATAACATGGAAATAAGTCTGGGCATAAATGTCTCAAAACTTCTATATGTACAGAAAGAACTTCCAAATTGTCATTTCAAAAGCTGAAATACTAGCATGAATTAAAAACTTTAAAGGCAAAGAACGAAAGGGATCTATGGAATACTATGGGATACACACTCTTTGGAACTAATACGATCATTTTAAAGTAATTAGAATGTCTCCTTTATGGGAAAACAAAGCACGGTAAGCTACCTTGGCACTGTGTTAGTGATGAGTATATAATCAGGTACAATAAAACTGGAAAAAGCTTTATTAAAGATTCCAATTATGAAATACAGTCTTTAGTGTCATTTGCAGGGATATGCCAAAAAAAAAAAAAAAAAATCTGCTTCTTCTACTACATACATTTTCATCATAATTAGATTTTTCTTTTCTTATTTTAAAATTTCCAAGGGATCTTTCCAATCTTTCCTCAAAATGGTGAGAAATGTCTAGTTTGATTTCTCTTAGTGTTTCAAAACACTTTAGTGAGACTTTTCTCTTCTGACCATATGGCATAAATATGAACACTTCCAAATTATTTTTACAGCTGAATTCACAATAACTTAAATAGATGGGTAAGAGATCAGTTATTATGTTTTGTTTTTGGTTTTTTTTCAAACTAAGGGTAATATTTGACTTTTACGTGTCTTTCATTCATTTTACATCTGTAAAATAGCTGTAGCTTCTCGAAAAACATGGGTATGTAAAGAAGCATTTAATGGCTTGACTTAATTAAGAAGCTGCTGCAACTACAAAATAGCATTTATAAAACTGCCAAACACAAAAGAGAGCATGTGGTGAAGACCATGATGAGGTGGGCTGTCCCATGCAGCCCATGGAGGCTAACGATGGATCAGGCTAACTGCAATCCCTGGAGGACCCCATGTTGGAGTTGGCGGTTGAATGAAGGAAGCCATGGGAAGTCCATGATGGAGCAGATTCCTGACAGGACTTGTGGCCTGATGGTGATAAGATCTCACACTGGAGCAAGTTTGCTGTCAGGACTTGAGATCCTGTGAGGAGCCCACAGTGGATCAGTTTGTGAAGAACTGCACCCAGTGGGGAGGGCCCCCATTAGAGAAGCCCAGGTGGAAATGTCTCCCTCAAGAGGGACTTCATGCTGGAGTATGGGAAGAGTATGAGGAAGTAGGATTAAACAGTAGAGGAGTAGATTAAACAGTGTGTAATGAACTGACCACAAACTCCATTTACCATGCACATGTGCCACTTGGGGAATAACGGTAGAGAAATCAGGGAGGAGGGAAGGATGGGAGGAAAGCGTTTTAAGATTTGATTTTACTCCTTATTGCTCTGCTTTGATTTGCTTGATAATAAGTTAGATTAATTTCCTCGAGTTTGTTTTGCCCATGAGAGTAATTGCTGAGTGATCTCTCCTTATCTCAACCACTTCGACCTTATCTCCTTATCTCAATCACTGAAATTTTCATTCTATTTTCTCTCCCTATGGAATTTAGAATGGGCGTGAGTGGCTTTAGTGGGCACATGACGTCCAACCAGGATCAAACCATAACACTTTTTAGAAGACTTCTGTAGGGTAGTGGTAGCTTAATTAGATCTCACAACAATTTGTGGTGTTTGAGAAATTTAAATTATTACTGTATGTTGATGAACAGTTAATCTTGTTTCTCCAGCTGAAAAGTATTTTAAAACAAAAAATTTAGTTCTAGAGGATAATGTGCAACTATTCAAGGTGTTCCTTAAAGTGTGATTGATAAAGTGTTTTTGATAAATATTTATGTAACAGCCTACAGTTGTTACACAACTAACCATCTTACAGATAGATAATATACCAACATATTGATAAATAATCAGTACGCAGTTTTTTCAGATATTATTGCAAAGAGGTGACACCAAGCAAGGAACAAGGACAAAATTGTATGGAAGCTGAGAACAAACCTCAATTTCTTGTCAAATATGTTTATCTTTCCAACATTTTTTGTTTTGGGTTTCTTTTTTCATTTTTTTTCGTATTTTTCTTTAAGAATGTAGAGACAGTTTATTATCTGGTAGTTTTTTTGTCACCACTGTTTGGCAGTAGGATTCAATTTAGCACAGCACCACTGCTTCATAATTGCCCTCCAGCAGACATAGCTGTGCACAGATACCAATCTCAACAAATCTAGCTGGAACTGTAGAGAAAAAGAGTAACTTCCAGATCAAAGTGATCCCTGTCTCAAAGACTATAAACAAGCTAGACTGAACAGCCAAAAAAGAGTAACAATAAAGAACTTAAACAAAATATTGTATTGCACCCAGTATGACACCTTTCCAATATGGTTGCCCATGGACTGTGGCAGATTAGGAAGTACTACTTACTCTGGTGTGAAAAGTAGGGGACATAAAATTTGTACAGTATCTTATTGTCTCCCAGCTGCTATGATAACTCTCTAGGATCACAAGAAACCTGAAAGTTGTCATAATTTACATTTAAGGGATCAGCCTGAAGATAATCTTTTCAGCTTATTCATTCAACTCCTTCCTAATACCCTTATACATATTACCTAATACTCCTCTATAGCAAAGATGATAGCTTCTCTGTTATATCCTTCTTAATGCTGGAATTGAAATATACTGCTAATAAGATGCCCAGTATTTTAGCAGTGACATGCCTTGCTACCTCCCATTCAAAATGCAGATACTCTCTAAAAATATTTTATTTTTGAAACAGTTCTTTTTCCATGTGCATATCAGGCAGTCACCAAAAGCCATGTTATTGCTGCATTCTCATGTTGAAGGTTTCAATTCACCTGATGAAGTAGGCATCTGAGTTTTATATTCCAGACCATTAGATTTTTAAAAATCTACGAGTCAATGGTGTGACTAAAAATGAAACAAAATCATTTCTCCACAGCTCTTTCCCCAGTACATTATAAATAATTTCTTAATTAAAAGCACAAAAATAGAAAGAAGAAAGAATATACCCTGTAATTACAAAAAAAAAAAAAACAAAAACCACCAAAACAAACAAACAAAAAAAACAAAAACAAAAAAAAACCCAAAAAACTGGTTTAATCTAGCAAGTTTTATTGTTTGTTTAAACTTTCTTGTATTACATTCTCACTCTCCCACATTTCATCTCAGAAAGGACAGGAACTCTGTTCAAGCCTCAGAAACACAGATACGAATTGTAATAATTCTTTGTATATTGATGATGCACAGCTTTGTGTTCCATTTGGGAATCCAAAGTCACTTTTTTTTTCCTGATACTGATGTCCAGTTAGCATCTCTTCTTATATCCTGTTACCATAAACTCTCTTACAGAAGGAAATACATGTAACAGTATTTTGAAGAAGAAAAAAAAATAAAAAGGTAAAACAAGATCAGCTGATGCTAAGAAAACCTCTATATATTGGTGCAGCTTTAGTCACAGATGACCTCTGGAAACATTTTCCAAACCTCCAAACCCTTTCATTCTGTGAGCTATGGTTTCATACTTCTGTCTTAGAATATTTCAAAAATGACTCACATTCTTCCAAAGACTTAAGAACAATGCTGGAAAAGCTAGAAAAGGAAGAAAATTTGAAAAGGTAAAGATAATATTCTGGTTTTGTTATGGGCAAATGATATGAATTAGTTACAAGTATATCTTTTTTCCCTTAGAATTAAATTTGTCACAATTTCTTTCCCTGGAGTTCCTCAGGTCCCATAGTGAGTGCATCACAGAAATATCAAACACCCAAGAAAGGCAAAAATATTTCTCTTTCTTTCTTCTTCACTGAGTGTATACTTGAAGAAATGGAGACAAAAGGGCCAAATATTTATCTGTGATGGTGGGAAGGTTAAAAGGTTCATTATGGACATAATGTCCTCAAATAATGTTCCAAATAATATTTCCTCAGCAAGTGATATGCCTTATGCACATACAATAAAAGAAAATATTTCATCTTTTATACTCTCTACATTCACTTTCTCCTTTGCCAGTAAGCTCTTGCTTTTTGTCTGTTTGCTGCTGGGTTTTGACAGTGACTTAATCACCAGCTGTGATGCAGTCATCTGCAGTCTGTGGTGCAGACTCAGATGGCCTAATTTCCACCTGGGGATTTTTCCACCAGTTTTCTATTGGTTTAGTGCTTCTAGAAATCTGGAGCAAGTCAATAGAAGGGCACTGCAGCTGGAGTGGAATCTGGACCTCAGTGCACTTCTGCTTAGAGATTTGATTTCTATTTGATTTCCCTCAAAGCTGTGTTAACATCATTGCACCCACAGTTCCTACAAAGCAATTTCAAGAAACTGGAGCCCACCAGAAGCAAAGCTCCTACTCTAAAGTATGCTTTCAGAGGAGGGCTTTTCCAAGGCCAATCTCCCTCCAATATACAACACAGCCTGTCTTCTACTTTTACTAGAGACAAATAAAACAGACATAAAGATGATCTTTTATCATATCTAAGAAGAAAGTTTGTCTTAAGTAAAAATTCCATTCTTTTCCAAAACTTTCAGCATTTGATTTCCACTAGCTAAATTGGATCCCCTACATTCCTCTCCTCTCAGGTCCAGAGTTTATTAAGTTGGTATTTCTTTTTATGCAACATTTGTAAAGATTAAAAAAAAGGAAAAAGTAAAAAATAAACAAAAAAATTTAACAAACCCTGAAAAACTACAAAACCCCAAAAACCAAACCCAAACGGTTGCAGAAAAGAATTACTATACTGTGTATATTTTACCATTTGTAGAATTGCATAATTAAATCCAGTTTCTGAATTCCCAGGGTCTAAACACCAGAACACAAAATACAGAGATATTTTGGTGAGGCTGTGACTCACAATCTTTCCTAAACTACTAGAGGAAATATTTGCATTGCCACATCCAGTAGTTTCTGAGTGCCCTGGAATCCAGGTGCTTGGTCCCCTCTCTGTAACAGACATGACAGAGCCAATTTTTGCCTCAGGCTTAAAAAGGAAACCTGAATACACAAAACAGATGCAGCCTGTTACATGCACTAATTTCATTTGGCTTCCAGTTATTCCAAGAATTTACTGGAAATATGATTACAGTCAAACCATAACCTAATGCCTTGAGTGATTTCTCAGCTATTTCTTTACATAAGAGGGAAAATACATTTTTCCCCTTGCTCTTTATCTGGCTTGTCTATGTGAAACCATATCTTGTAAGTGTAAATATATCTGATTACAATGACACCAAGTGCAAAATCAGAACAATGGTACCACACAGACTCATGAAGTTAATCTCCCACATAAGTGTTTCTGAGATGTAGGTCTTAGGCTGTAAACAGTTCAAGGCAAGAATGCTCTCTTGATAAGGTGCATATTTGCTTAAGGTAGAGGATTTGATTTAGACTAAGCATTACTACTACCAGTCACTAGCAACAATGAATCTTATATTTGTAATTACATGGAACTCAAAACTGTGCAACTGTGTTTGGACAAATCTAATTTATTTGATAATCATCTCTGTTGGTAGTGTTAAGTAAGAGTTTCTTTGCAAAGGTCAAGCAGGACATAAACTAATTTAAAACCCCTATTTACATTAGTTTCTTCTATTTCCCCAGAGGCATGAATGAATTGCTTACAATTTTAGCTTTTCATTTTCCCTGAATAATAGAGAGAACACATGACAGAATGTATTATTGCTTTTAGAAGTGAACACAAGTCTAACATTCTTATTATTTTTTAAAACATATAAAGCTCTATTAAAGTGAAATGCATGTTTTTATTCTTTGATGCATGGATTGTATCAGCTAATTACTCCTTTCTAGTAAAACTAAATTTTTAATCATGACATAGGTTGTACTTCACCCATTTGGAGGCTTGCAGCTTATTTTCTACTGAAACAGATAACAAGTGAGGCCTTTTTTCCTTCATAGTCATTGTTCTGATGGTTAAATTGTGCACATGCAGGAAAGTTATGTTCCTTGTTTCAAAATTCTTGATCAAATCTGGGTATTTCAGATTCTTGGCATGCTCTTTTTATTTCTCTACAGAAGAGAATGATTTATCTTTTTTGTCTAAACACATATTTTGGAAATCTTTTTAATTAACTTTCAATTTGCTCTTTGACTAAACTATAATGATGTAATTATTTTCTCATATATATATATAAAATTTTATCTGTTAAAATTAAAGAAAAATTCCCTAAACTTATGGAAACTGCCAGATTTAGAGTGAATGTAAAGCGGTTGAATTTATGAGTTTGATCAATAAAGACAGGAACATATCTTCTCCTTCAGGCTGCATCAACTTTATACCCTTTGCATTTCTTACTTTCTTTTACATAATATTATCAAAACAAAGTAGGGTTACCAGTGGTCAGAGAAATTACTCCTACTGTTTTCTTACAGTATTCTGATTTCACATGCTTTAATTATTAATTGGTGTACACTTACTTTTTTTACCTTCCATCAGCCTTAGTAACTAGGCCTTTTTTTTCTATTGTCTGAGTCACTTTAATGCTTCTTTTCTGAGTTTCTATTTTTCACACCTCTTCTGCTGTTACCTTTTGTGTTTGCTTTTGTTCTAGCCCTGAGTTTTAACAGTTTGACAGACACTTTTATCATTTTTGCCCCATCTGTGATGAATGGAGTTCTTGATAAACATATCAATTTATTGATATAGAACAATATAGGCTTTCATTTTAAACCAGTGGTGCGTTTTATAGTTGACTTGTATTCTCTGTGGAAACACTACCCCTGTCAGTTTTCTTCAGTTTCCCTTTCTAGTGCAGATAAAACAGTTTTCAATGTAAAGTGCTTTGAAAAGCAGTGGACTGCTGCTTTGACCTATGAATGCCCTGCAGTCCCCAGGCATTGGAAGACACAAACACCTACAAAGGATTTGTTTCAGTTTATAATGGTACCAGAGAGCACTCACTTTGTTCAGGCTTGATAGTCCATCATCCCTGCTCATTTTTTGTCATTGTCGTCAGTTTAGGTCTCCAACTTCATACACAACAGAGCTTAAGTAATGCTCAAGGTTTAGAAGATTGTATGCTATTAGGAAGAATTTGCCCTGTGTAGGTTAATGTGCCCTTAAACTCTTCCAAGAAGAGCTCTGATTTGTATTTCTGCAGGAAAAGGCAAGACAGAAAAATATAGGGGACAGCTTTCTCATAGGAACAGCTTTCTCTTTGAGTTTCAGCTATGCCTTCTTATTCAAAAGAGAAAAAAAAAAAAAAAAAAGCCTGCATCTACAGACTCTCATCCAGTTACAAGGGATAGTTCTACTTTCTAGGTCAATTATTCTTCTTCATTACATCTGTCCTTCTATGATGCCTCCACAGTTCAGCACCACTTTCCAAGATAACCTACAGTTTTCCCTGTTTCCCTGCTGTTGGGAGGAAAGGGTTAAAACCAGAAGATTTGATGAGGGGTAGGAGTAGTTTTAATCATAATGAGCTTGTAGCTGGCAATGCTAAAAATATTGGTGTAGGAAAATTCCATTTATTATGCCAAATTTTGTTCATCATTTGCCTATTTTGAGAGAGAGAATTCCTATGTAGAGACAATGCACTTTCACAGATATGTGTGAGCCTTCTGCTGGGAGAGAGAAATCACAAAAGTACAGTCTTGTGTTTAACTGCAGATGCTTTTTGTTATATTGGGGCAGGCAGTGGATTTCCCTGCCCCAGCCTTTAGGATGAAGTAAACCTATGGAGCCTGTGACCCCATGTGTCTCTGATGCCCAGTGTTGTTAGCAAGGTAAAGAAACATATCCACACTTTGCATTTCAACTGTGGCTTGGTGGGTGTCCTAAATAGCAACCTGAATGTGTCAATTCCCACATCTACTCATTATATCTAGGCTGTAGATGTTTGCCATTGCATAATGGGAAATACACAGCTCCTTCATTGATATAATTGAAATCAAGTTTGAGCTGGTCATTCATTTTGTTAGAGTAACGTTTCCCCTATATGTATCCTTTACACTTGCTCTTTTTTTGTTGTTGTTTTGGTGTTTTTTTTAGTTTGGTTTTTCGGTTGATTTTGTTTGTTTGTTTGTTTGTTTGTTTTGTTTTGTTTTGTTTTTTTTTGTTTTGTTTTTTTCAAATAGAAGAGAATGTTTCTCAGAATTCTGTGCAAAAACCTTCAGGAAATTACATATATATTACCTAAATACTCAGGTATGTCAACATCTGTTTTGACCAATTTTCAGGATTTAAAGACAAATATTGTCATTTTATACCAGAGGAGAAACGTGAACCTACACATTTGCAAACAAAAATTATGATATTAGCTATGTCAACAACTTGAAATTGGGATGTCCACTTTAAACGAACATGCTGCTGTCAAATTATATTTAAAGTTGTAAATTTGAAATCAAATATCTAGTTAAAACTAGAAGCTTCTTGCAACAGAAGACTTGTGGTCAACAGAAACATAACTTCAGTATATCCAATGGAAAAATGTAGTGTTTTAGTACAGGGGATGAAAAGAACTAGAACATAATTGCATCATTTGGGAAGAATAACATTTTGGTGTGTTTTTCTGATTATCAAGGCATTTCTTCAGCAATGTCATGGCTTCTGCATGAAGAAAATTGGACTGTGTAAAGCATATTGTGTTTAGTCTTGAATGAATGTTGTTGGCCCCGTGTATTAGTAGGGAATTCACAGGAATTCAAGGTACTCAACACAATTAGACCAGGATTTCATCATAACAAAAAAGAAGAATTTACTTAACAGTCAAATGGCACCAAAAACCCCAAAGAACTTTGCAAAGCCCATATGGCATGGCAATTTCTTTTTCTACAGTCCTATTCAGGAAACTTATATATGTGATGATTATGTAACTAAAGAATGTTAATGTAAAGAAATATTATGTAAATCCATGGAATGATGATTCTTTCAGAGAAAAAAAAAATAGGTTATATATTAAACTAGAAATCTTATGAGATTTAAGCATCCAATTTTCAAAATTTTGGGACACTGCAAATAGAAACCTTTTCATTAGTAGAAAGTATGGAAGGTAATTGGACATCAGGTTTCAATCTAAATGTTTACTGAAAATTCATGGTATGTACTGTTCTCAGACCTGCTAAGGAATCAGGATTGAATGTTAGACCTATACATCAATTTGTTAGCTTTGAAAATTTGAGAAATACCAAACACTCTAGAGGTAAACTGCTAAAAAGGTCTTATTCAACCCTAAATAAAACAACAGGATTACAGATGTTTGTTTGCCAGAGCATAACTCTGTTTAACATCTTGCAGAAGTTGTCATTCTACTTGGACTGATTCAAGAAGACAAAAAAACAAGTGAAAACAAAACAAAACAAAAAAGAAAGCAATGCAAAGTGTGAAAAAGCAATTGTATTACTTATACTGGTATATCCTTAGGGAAAAATAAATTTATGTACTAGTCAGAATACATCAAGCCTGCAGCCAAATCCAAATCTACATTAAGCCTGCAGCCAAATTCCAACTAAAATAATGTTACTAGGCACTGTATTTGCAGAATCTACATGACCACACAAGCTTATTACCTTCTGAACCTGTAACCTGAGTCACTAAAAACACTTTGAGACCTGTATCACAGCAGGTATATGGAGACATACCTCATGACACTAGGAAACCCACGCTGACAGTGAAAATGGAAAAAAAAACCTGAAAGAATGGAAGAGAATCTACCTAGATTTCTGCATGTTACATCAGGCTTCACTATCAGTAGAAGAGATCATGGGTAAAATCAAATACTGTGGAAGACAGTCATGGAAGGGTCTGAATCCACAGTAAGCAGGACCATTCTCTTAAAATGTGCTTCAAAGGTAATAGAAGCAAACAAATGGGTCATTTCAGTGTATCTAGTGCTAAGGTAGGTGATATAATCAGTAATAATATGGTATTTCAAATCCTCATGAAAATAAGATGCAGTGATTAGGAAAAAAGGAAATAAAATTTCTAAATGTAAAAACCAGGATCTTGGGTAAATAAAACAGATAGAGTTGCTGATGCAGTGTGTCAACAAATAATAAATCACCAGACATCAGATCAAATAATAAAATCGTAATTGAAACATACATAGGGACAAAATATTGATTATCAGAAGAGAAAAAAAACCCAAAACAAAGCCACAAAGTAATATTTTTAAGTTAGAATTGGGCCATGAATTTAAAACCATAGCAAAATCATGTTGATCCTCAACAAGACTGAGAACTATGTAATTTTTTAAATCTCCATAAATTCAGATGAAAATATGGGACGAAATACTTATAATAATAGGGTCAAATATTAGGCATGATTACCAATATTACTTTATCAGAAAATAAAATACAACAATATTGATGTTATTTTATTTATGCTTATTTTGGTAAACCATGAAGGTTCAAGAAAATGAAGATCATAGAATACAGGAGACTTAAGTAAATGGAGCTGATTTGGAGTAAACTAAAATTAACATTAATTGACTTTGTAAGGTATTTTTATTAATCTTAGATCAAATGGAAGACTGTGAAACTAAGGGAGAACTCATAGGCTCATCAGCTCTAGGACAAAATACCTCTCTCTCTCAAATAAGGTAAGTTTTTGTACTGCTATCGAAGGGAAAGAAATTCCAGGGACAATGCTCCCAATTAACTATATTCCTTACAACCTCAAAATCAGATTGCACAAATGTAGTAGGAAAAGATCAGAGGCAAAACCTCTATTTAAGGGGTTAATCTATGATCAAAGCAGAGTCTAGTCTCATGATGAGTTAATGGCCATAGAGATAGGAACCTTCCTCTCTTTTAGTCAGGAAGTATCTTCTTCTCTTGTTTCTTGAATGAGCAAATTTAATTCAGGAACCATTTTAGCTGAACTGATTCTTACACCCAAATTAGTGTATTTAGAACTAGATTGCACATCTTAGATGGTACTAGCCAGCAATTATTGAGGTTTCTGTCTGTATGGTACCATCAATACATTATTTTTTCTCACAGAAATCCCACAGGAAATAGACTTTTGACCCATTAATACTGGACTTACCCTGCAGAGCCCTTTGGTAACTCATAATGGTCAGAATCATTCTGGGGAAGGCTAAAGGCCCACTCATCTTCCACAAGCAGTTTGGTTCTCTCAAAAGTTGTGTTACTATGAGATAACACAGAACACTGGAACACCTTTCTTGGAATAATCCACATAGGAATAATCACAAAAAAAAACACTAAAGCAAACAAAAAGCCCAATCAAACAAAAAACTCAACCAAACAAAAACCCCACAATATTTTGGTTCAGTCAATTGTTTTTCATAATGATACTAGAAATATCTTCACCTAAATAAAAAAGGAACAAACATGAAATTGATCCTGTCCATAGTAATTCTGCTAGGCAATTCATTTAAACCTCAAAACAGAAAATGCATTTCTTAT
Source organism: Muscicapa striata striata (assembly GCA_030060385.1). Classification (NCBI taxonomy): domain Eukaryota; kingdom Metazoa; phylum Chordata; class Aves; order Passeriformes; family Muscicapidae; genus Muscicapa; species Muscicapa striata. The sequence continues at coordinate 666,485 of JAREIS010000413.1, read as the reverse complement.
CTGGAGGCAAATGAAGCGCATGTAGTATTGCTTCTGTATCTGCCAGCTTTTGTACTGTGTAGATTTCAATTTAACTTTGAGATGACAACACTTCACATATTGCCTTTCAGAAGATATATTAACCCAGTTCTTTCATTTCTAAATCAATAAATCACCCACTTAGTAAACAAAATATATTTAGGTATTTTTTTCCTCAACTGTGTATGTCATAAATGGCCATTCTTGTAAGAAAGTGCTGGGTCATGTGGTGCCCCTGAAAGGAGAGGAAAATGCATCATTCCCTGCTTTGAAATTTGTTTGGAAATCTGTTCCAAGCAGAGAAATTTCTAGGAGTCCCAGGATCTGGCAGTTAAAGGAAGGGAGTCAGATGTCTCAAGTTCAGTCAAAGGCACTTGGCCAGATATCTGGCAAAAAGACGAAAGTCTCAGAAGATCTGAGAGTTTCCATACAAGCACAGTCTTCTGCAGGCACAGTCTTCTGAGGGCAGCAGATGGCCAGGCTTGGCTAACACTCTTCCTAGGCTCCAGAGAAGGTTCTACAGGTTTAGATGGAAATTAGGTTGGAAATGGAAATTATGGAAATTATTGAGCTGACTGAAGAAAAAGCTGTAAGTAAAGGATCATCCCACAAAGAATCCTACATCAAATCACTTAAAAATCACTTAACTTCCCTATTATCCATCAAATATTGTTGAGTCATTACCATATGAGAGGAGTAAGAATCAATCTCAGCAGCAGTGAACATCTTCCTATACTGCACAAGGAACCAATTCCAAAGGTGTAAAATATTACATGTAAAACATACTTCTTAAAAGTTTTGTATTTCATGTTCATGGAACTTGTCTGTAAAAGAACAAGGCTTTCATTTTTGTGTGGACACTGTCCAAGGCATTGTACATATCTCTAAGATGCTGGAGAAAAAAAGAAAACAACATCTGCTTGATTTGTGCCAAAAGGAATTTGATTTCAGGACTTACATCTACAGTATAGAGTTTGGCAAAAGCTAAATATTTAGAGAAAAATTTTTAAATTATTAAATGTTCAGGAGATCTGTGTTCATTTTGATTTGTTACTGTGTGAACTTAAAAAATCATTTAAGCTATTTTCTCATCAGTCCCAAGGTAGTGAAATGCTTCTGACCTGGTAAGTTCAGCTGAAATTATTGCCTGCAGCATGCCTCTACACAGGGTTAAAATTGTATATAATCGCCTATGAAGCTTGTCAGAATATATCTTTCCTCATTCTGAGATCTAAGAAAGTCTCTCTTTTACATATTCATAATGAAAATCTGTTTGTGGCCAGAGACTTTCCTTTGTCCTGATTATATGCATCTGAAACAGGTAGAATTTAATTTGATTTGGGATATTTTATGTCACTACCAAAAATATTTAACATTTATTTCTCTGCTTATACCTGTGTATGTTATAAGGAGGACAATTTTCCATTAAATTTCATTCTTTAAAGTATATTTCGTCATCATGCTATTTTTATTGCTAAATATCTATAGCAAAATATATATGAAGTAAAATATAATTTTTACTTTCCTAGCAAGGCTTTCATTTATATAGATTTAGAAAAGGCAGAATTTAACATCTGTAATTTTCAGTTACGCTGGTTAAAGTAAATATTCTTTCTTAAAGCAATATTTTACAAATATCTTTGAAATACCAAACATTTGAAAAGAAATTTGACTTGTAGTTTCTTCTACTGGAAGATGCTCAGGATCTTAGTAGGAAATTATTTGCCAGTTGAGAGGAAGCCAGATGTTCATCAATATTCTCTGCTCTGGATTTTTTAAGAAATATTTTAGCTATACACCAGAATTAGCACTTAGTATTCAGTGAGCTACTCTTCAAACACCAGTGGTATAAACCTATTTACTTTAAAAATTATTCATATATGAGAGAGGTAGAAAAAATCAACGAATCCCTAGCGTTATGGGAAAAAACATTAGTTAGACTTTAATTAGCTCTTAGCAGTCATTTAATGAATGTGGCCTCAAAGCCTAATCCATCAAACTGCAACTAGCATTTTTGCTGGTTTAAAAACTATGTATTAATAAAAAGTTGTACAAAAATTGTGCAAAACAGCACCAAGGAACTCTGGCATTATGAGGTCCAGGTCTGTGAGCCAGGTCTGATTCCCTTGGGGAATTGAATTCTGTGGAAATGGCTGGAGTCTGAGTTATTGTAAGCAAGCTGGTGATTGGTCTAATGCTTTTGATTCTTAGGAGTGTAAGATGATGTCCTGAATTATCACAAATAGTTTATGACAGTAAAATTAACTACCTGCTGAAGCTCACAGGATAATTGTGAAGATTACCTTTAAAAAAAAAAAAAAAAAATTTCAATAACTGATAATTGATACTCAGAACCTTAGTAAAATCATAACACTGAAATGCTAAGTACTGGAGTCACTGCAACTTTTGAGAGTAACTGCAATTAAAACATAAAACCATGAAATATATATAGAGATGTAAAAGCTGGATTTTGCAGAGGAAAAACATGCTTTTAGTAGCATCATTAGAAAAGTCTTTAAAGAGAAGCATTACAGAAAAATCTTTATTGATCAAAACTTTAGGAAAATGATTAGTGTTCTTGGAACAGAGAACAGAGATAATGTGTGTAGATTGCAGACAATGCATAGATCTGTTGCACCCATGAACTAGAAACTTACTAAATGTAGTATAATTAATACTACCTTGCCTTGGACATGAGCAATCAATTTGTGGCTACATCCCAGAAAGCTAATTGTATCTTGAACTGCATCAAAAGAAGTGTGACCAAAAGGTGTGGGAGGCGATTCTGCCCTTCTGCTCTAATAAGGGTCCAGGTGGAGTGCTGCAGCCAGGACTGAAACCCTCAACATAAGTGCAGGAACCTGCTGGAGGGAGTTCAGAGGAGGGCCATGAAGATAATCAGTGTTGGTGCACCTTTCCTATGAGGAAAAGCTGAGAGAATTGGGATATTTAGCCTGGAGAACAGAATGCTCTGGGGAGACATTATAGCAGCCTTTCAGTTCTTGAATGGGGCCTAAAAGAAAGATAGAGAGGAGCTATTTAAAAGGGCCATATTGATAGAACAAGGGGTAATGTCTTTAAACTGATGGCAGGTTTAGATTGGTTATTAGGAAGGAGTTCTCTACTGGGAGGGTGGTGAGGCTCAGGAACACGTTGTCCCAGAGAAGCTGTGGATGCTCCATGCCATGTGTCTGAGGCCAAGCTGGATGGAGCTCTGAGCAACCTGGTCTAGTGAAAAGTATCCTTATCAATCCAAGGCAGTTGCAACTGAGTGATCTTTAAGGTCCCTTTCAAACCAAACCATTCTATGATTCCACGATTAAATAGTTAATTCCCAAAGTAGTTAACATAAACAAAACTGTGACACAATTATCTGAAACACAGTAAAGGTAATCTAGGAAGAAATCTGTCATCTCTTTTTTATTACTAAATTAGTAGTATTCTACAGAGATTATTTGGATACAGTGGATTTTTTTGTACATAATGGAGGCAAGGCCCTTGGAAAGATTCTGAAAGGCTAGAATACTAGAATCCTTCATGGGCTGAGAAATGTGCTTGCCAGCCTGCATTAAGTCTTCCCTTCATATCTTTCTCCTGTGGTATTTTAGCTTCACTGTACAGCCGAACATTGTGAATTCAGAAGGCTTTGTATTACTCTATGGGCTTAGCTGTTATGTTACTGGCAATATGTGGCATGCATTATAACAAGATTTGAGGCCATATAAGTAACTATTTTCAAGAAAGTGATTCATTGTATATCAAGTTCAAGAAATAAGCCTCCAGTTAAGATTTTATGGATAAATGTTGATACAGTACTTCTCCCGATAGTTATCTTTTGTTACTTTGCCCTGCCTATGAGTGCAATGTGGTTTTTTCTATACTTTTTCTTCTATTTCCTAGCAAATCCAAAATAATAATAATAATAATAATAATAATAATAATAATAATAATAATAATAATCCACAAAAAAATAAACACTATTTACATTTATATAAACCAGCTATTGATGCATGCTGGTAAAGCTGATAGAACACATAGGTTCAAGACATTTAAATTATTAACTGTATCATTCTGTCCATAGGGTTTTTTTAATATAATAATAGATTTTGTTTTGTTGAGACCTATGTCACACAAATCCATGAAGACCAACAGATAAGTGTGGTGTTTGAACTGGAAGTGCTGGGAACTGACATGTGGAATAATTGTCATGTGAAAGGTTATATATACCTCATTGTGCATTAGTTGTTATGTCAATCATCCTCAAATCAAACCATAAGATCTAAAAATATAAAGCAATAAAACAAAAGATGCCTGCGTGGGTATTTGTCTCTGAGACATCACTGGGAGTATATAGTATTTAAATTATTTTTAGAAAAAAATTAAGAGATAAATGTTTTCATGTTGCCAGTTTGTGCTGAGATGTGCTTGAGATATACCATGCTGCCTCTGAAAACTCATTACTTGTAAATCTTTGTCCACATAGTTCAGCAACTCTATGGAGAACAGCATTTCTATTCACAGCAAAATCTCCAGGAAGTGCTGCATAACAGTGTTTCATGAGAAATATCATTATTTGAAGTGGTTTTTTGTGGTTCTGTTTTTGGGATTGTTTTGGTTTGGTTTGGTTTGGTTTTTGGTTTTGGGGTTTTTTTTGTTTGTTTGTTTGTTTGTTTGTTTGTTTTTTTTTTTTTTTTTTTGGGTTTTTTTTTTTTGTTTTGTTTTTTTTTGTTTTTCTGCAAACAAGAAACTACATAGAGGTATTCTTAGCTCTCCAGTAAAAACTACCACTTTGTTAGTCATGCATACATGACTCCCTTATTTCATAACTAGAATTTAAGCATATGAACCAGATTAGGCATAATTTTAAAATATGTAGTCTTTTTAATGCGGGTTGCTCATGTTCAGCCACAATAGACAGAATTTCGGATATTAAGTACTGTACCTCTAACAATGTCACTGCCACCTCAAGCTTCAGGTCACAACCCTTATACATAATTCCATAATAAGTTGACATTATATGAAATGGAATTTAGGAATAGAATTTGGGATGATGGAGGGTAGAAACAAAAAAAACAGAAGAATCTCAACACTTCAGATGTCCACTTAGATTGGAGTTGGCCATAAATAAGTATTAAATATAATTTAACATTTGTTAGCAGACTGTTAAGGAAAACATGATGAAGCCATAATAATATTCTCCTGGAAACTCTTCTTTAACTTACAACTCTGCATTTGGGCCCAGATTTCTGTAAAACTAAATACAAATAAATGCTGATTGCAACTCTGGTAGAGTTAAAATGAATCTATTGTACATTAAATAACTGGGGTGGTGATAGATAGTGACTTCTTCTGTGCCTGTCATTTACTCCGATTCTTAGCAGATGGAAACTTTATACTTGTGAACTAAGAGAAGTATATCTCAGAGCTTTTGATCAAAACAACTTGAAAATTAAACAATTTGTTGCACCTGTGTGGCAGCTTTCTCCCTTTATAGCTGCTGACACACAAGGTTGTTATTTGAAAGAACTCTCCATGAGTTACAAGCAGAAAAGCAATATTATCTAGGGTAGAAATTCTGGTTGCAAAAACAGTTAAATTTGCTGTGGATTAATTCTTTTTATATGCCTAGGCCAAAAGTTTATAGAATCACAGAATGGCTTGAAGTGGAAGGGACTTTCATGATTATATACTTCTAATGCCTCTGCCATGGACAGGGACACCTTTCTCTACACCCTTCTGTGCTCAGAGGCCATGCAACAAGCCTTTAAAACTTCCATTGCAGGGCATCCACAGCTTCTCTGGGCAGCTCCTTCCAGTGCCTCATCACCCTCACAGTGAAGAATTTCTTCCTAACATCTAATCTAAACTGACTCTCCTTCACTGTAAAGCCATTTCCCCCTGTCATATGCTCCTGTAAATACATGCTCACATGTTCTTGTAAATACATCTCCAGCTTTCTTGTAGGCCCTCTTCAGGAAATTTAAAGCTGCTATAAAGTCTCCTTGGAGCCTTCTCTTCTCCAGGCTGAAAAATCCCAAGTCTCTCAACCTGTCCTCATAGGAGAGGTGCTTCAACCCTTTGATCATCTTTGTGGCCCACCTCTGCACGCTCTCCAAAAGGTCCATGTCCTTCCTTTGTTGGGACCACCAGCCTCAATGCCATATTCCAGGTGGGATCTCATGAGAGAATAGTAGAAGAGGAGAATCACCTCGCTTGGCCTCCTGGTCACACTTTTTTTGAGCAGCCCAGGATACTGTTGGTTCTTTTATATATGTCTGAGCATAATTTATGGGAGGATCTGTTCCATCGTCTTGACAGAAACAGAGATGTGACTTACAGGTCTGTAGTTCAAAGAGTGGGAACTTCACTCAACTGCCACAACTTCTCAGATATGATGAACAGTAGCTTAGCCACTTTCTCTGCTAGTTGCCTCATGGCCTATGAGTACATCTCATGAGGCTCTCTGGGCTTGTGCACCTTCTGTTTCCTTAGATGGTCCCAAAACTGATCTCCTACAGCAGGTGATTCTTCCTTCTCTCAGTCTGTGCCTTTTCCTTCTGGCACTTGGCTGGAGCACTTGCCGAGGAAGACAGACAAAAAACCCACTTGATTACCTCAGACTTCTTCACATCTCAGGTAGTCAATTTTTCTGCTTCTATCAGGAGCGGGGCCACATTTCCCTGGTCTTCTTATTACCACCAATGTAAATATAGATGATTTTCATGTTGTCCTTGATGTCCCTGGACAGATTTAATCCTAGCAGGATTCAGCTTTTCTAACCAGGTCCTGGCTGTTCATATTTCTTCCATCCTACCTGTCCTTGCTTACACTCCTGTAGGCTTTCCTTTTATGAGTTTTTCTAGGAGCTCCTTACATATCCATGTAGGCCTCTTGGTGGCTTGACTTCATCATCATGAACTTAAATATTAAGGACCTTGTTCTCTTCTTCCTTCCAGGGTTCTATCCCATGGTACTCTAGCAAGCCATAGTCTATGCTCCTAAGTCCAGCATAATGAGCATACTGTGAAGCCTTCCTTGCTGCCCTAAGGATCTTAGCACCATTCCATGGTCACTACCCTTGAGCTTTACATTCCCCACCAGTCTCTTCTTGTGTTCCAGCACCTTTCCTCATTGGTTTCTTTATCATCTGGAGAAGCAATTTGTCCTGAATGTATTCCAGGAACCTCCCAGATTGCTTATGCCCAGCAGTACTGTGCCTCCAACAGATAATTTGGGTAGTGTCAGTCCCCCATGTGGGCTCGGGGACCACATGAACATGAGTCTGCTCCTATCGCTCTGTAGAGGGACTCATCCATTTAGTCATCCTGACAAGACGTAGTGCCTACCCACCACAGTGGCATCTGTCCCTGCTCTTGCTTTAATCCTGACCCATAAGATGTAGGCTGGCTCCTTGTCTACATCCAAGTGGAGCTCCATGCATTCCAGCTGGTCACTGACCGAGGGGGTAAAACTACCTCCTCATCTTCCCTGCCTGTCCTTCCTGAAAAGCTGATGTTCTCCCATTCCAGCACTCCAGTAACAGGAGCCACCCAACCATGTCTCTGTGATGCCAATAAGATCATAGCCCTGCAGGTGTGTGCACATCTCCAGCTTGTTTTACCTGTACCTCATGCTGCATGCTTTCACCTGGAGGCCTTGGGTTGTGACCCAATGAAGTGACTTACTGGATGAAACAGCAGGAATTCTTTGTGTTGCAGACAAATATTAAGTGTTGGCCACTTGCTGTGAGAAATCAATGGTTGCAGGTAAATTTAGGAGAGGCTCCATACCAACCTTGACACAGTTGTGCTGTCTGTAGGCTTTAAGTTCTGGGAACAGAGCTGTTCATGACAGCTAACAAATAAAGTGTAGCATAGTCGTCGGAGAAAATCCACAGTACACTATTGCATACAGTAACACTACCTAGCAATTGCTAATTCACCACATAAATCACAAAGACTGGTCTTTGCAGACATGATTAAGTCAGAACTTTACTGAAGAAAAGATAAAAAAGGAAATGACCAGACTAATATTTAATTACTCATTCCATAACGTACAACAGCAAAATTTACTTAGTATTGTTTAAAAAAAAAAATAAATACTTCTGTGCTCTGTCCCAGATCTTGCCCAGCAGCAAAACCTTGCCACACTGCAGGAAGAATAGCCACTTCTGCTCCACTACCAGCTCTGCCTATTCACCACTAATCACTAGCTGCTAACAGTGGTTTCTCTGGGGCTTTGGTAACAGTAAACAGCATAGAAAACATAGTAGCCTGCCGTGTTTTGTTGTGTTTCTTTTTAAGGGCACATCTCTTCTGCCCTCAATATCATAGAATCAATGGCTTTAGCCTCCTTTTTATACTAAGTCCAATGAGTTGGATACCTTTCAGCTCAGGCATGCTTAGATATATTTTCCCTAGTTTTGCACACTGTCTGAGCTAGATATTGTCCAGTGTTTTATGACAGACCTACTTTTAAAATAGAAATTTATGATGCATGATTACAAATGTTTAGTGTTAATTGAGCAGATTTAAGGCCTACACTCTTGTTCACTTCCATTTATTTCTCAGCCAGGTTTGAAAAATATTCCTTTTCTTCTTAGCAGTCTAGGGATTAATTTTTGAAGTCCCATCACCAGGCTTATTAATAACAAACAAATATGCACTGTGAGTTTGCAGTGAGCATTCAAGTCAGTGGTGTTAATTGTCTTGTGGTTATGGAGGACATGAAGGTGCTAATCAGATCTGAAGTATATTTAGGTCCCTAGCCAGCTTTGATTCTTTGAAGGAAAAAAAAAAAAAAAAAAAAAAGAAAGGAAAACAACAACAACAAACCCCAACCCAAACCAAAACAAAACCAAAAAAAACCCCAAACTACCAACACCAATGACAACAACAAAAACCATCAAAAACACCCCAGTAAGGATCTGTTTATTTGTTTAGGCCAGAAAACTTTTGGAAGTCTTAGTTTCTTTGCATCTTGTGTCCTCTTTTTGCTCCATATCAGTGTAACTTATTTCTTAGCACTGAATATTTTGAAAATTATTTCATTAATGCTGCAAATAAATTGAAGTGTAATGAAACGGGAGCAGTATAAATATCTGAAAGGATTAGAGACTACTACAATCTCATTAATGAATCTTGTGCTTAAACTAGCAATGCCTTGGTTAGTAGCCCATTACTGCTACTGCTTTAAGTGATAAGTGTGTGTCTAAAAATCAATGTCAGGTTACCAGGAGAAACTAGTGCTTTTAAATACTGCAGGGCAATCTACTATGTACAAAATTGGTCTTGACAGTTCTGTGGGTGCAGGAGAAAAGCCTGAAACTGTCTTCTTCTGCTAAAGGTCTTTACCATTAGGTACTATATGCTGTGAGTGTGCAAAGCTGAATTATGAGTCCTGCTAATTTTTTTCCCCAAAAAAATCAGAGGAAGTAGATTTAGATATCTTGTAAGCAGTTCTCTTTAAATAAAAAAAATCTTTATTCAACTAGAAAAAATATATCTATTCACTGAAATACTAACTTTTATATATTTTCTGTTGTTCAAATAATTTGAATGCTAAAAATCGCAACATAACATGTCTACGCAAAATGCAAGATAAAACAAGAAACTCATGTACTAGTGCACAGCTAACCTTTAACACTATTTTATATAATTCCAGTCTGGATGCCAGCAGTGCAGTTCAGGCCTATGTGTGATTTCACATATGAAGAAAAATCTTCTGTTTATACCCTTTTGTTTTGTTGCTCTTTCTATTTTTTTCTCTCCTTTTTCCTTGACCATGAACAAAACCCCAGAGTTTATCTTCATCCATTGCTGTTCTCAATGTTTTCTCAATACTTACTGAATATCTATGTTGACCAAAACAGGAAAAAAACCAGTCTGATTGAGTCAAGATAACTTTTGGGAATAGTTTTAAGGCAGATTAAATTTCTCATGGTAAAGCTGAAATATATTCTGGAAATGTGAACAAAGAATAATATATACTTATTTCAATTTTTTTTATATCAATTTTAAACATGTTAGATCCATCCTAAACATATGTATTACTCTCTTTAAAATTACTATGATTGCTTTTTTTTTTTTTTTTTTTTAATTTTTTTTTTTTTATTTTACAAAGACTGAAGGGGAAGACATGAAGACCACAAGGAATCAAGGGCATATTGTCTTGCTACAGAGAAACAGAGAAAACAAAGAATGTCTAATCAAAAAAAAAAAAAAAAAAAAAAAAAAAAAAAAAAAGGAAAACCAAGCATAATCTATAAATGTATATGCTTTTCAGCTATTTCAGTTGACTTATATTCAGTTGACTGTGAAATATTGCAAGACACTCCAAACAAAAGCCACAATGCACCAAGTAAAAACAAAGAATGTGAGAAGTAGCATCAAGAGATTTTGAAAATTACAGCTGTCTGTCTTAAAAAGAACTCAATGTGTGAATGTTCATTTATCATTTACAGAAAATGAAACACCTGGCAAATAAAAACCTACTAGAGATATGTACAAATAGTTAGAGGCACTGTAAATATTTCTCAAAGCAACACAGTACAATGATCAACTTAAAGACTACAAAATCAACAGTGTGCCGAAAATGATGAGGGTAAGTTGGAGGTGCAATAGATATTGGCAGCTGAAGAAAAACACAAGATTTATGAATATGCAAACCTTATTTTGGAAGGCTTAATTAATTTGAATGTTATATGCCAGAATATAAAAAAATGACAAAACAGAGATCTGAATTTGCTGAGAGCCTGCCATTTAATTTTAGGGAGTAAGACCATGAGCTATGGTGCACTGTGGATCTATAGGGATTAATCTTAAAAGCTGGTTTTGCATGGTTTTCCTTCTATAATGACATTATCAGAGTGCTGAAAAAAATATGGATTCATTTTTCTTTTTAAAAAAACATAAAGCTTTCAGGAACAGACATTTCCTTTTGCAACTTCTCTGAAGTGTGATGAGCATTTTAAATAGGCATCAAAAAAGCAAACAGGGAAAAACATTCAGACACATCTGAAATTAAAGCTTGCATGAGGTTTAATTTCAGATGCCATTATTAATGATGAAAAAAAGAAGAAATAAATAAGAACCAAGCCTGGAATCTAAAACATGCACTTAATGTAATTTATGTTTATCAAAATCCAAGCTTGCCATCAATACAATTTTGCAGATTAATACCATCATGAAAAACATCTTCAAATACTTTTGAGATCCTAAATTGAACTAAGAATATATTTTAGCAATTTAATAAAAAAATATTGTATCAATGAAAGTTAATGTAGGCACATTTTCTGTCTTCATTACAATGGGAGTTTGAATTATGACTTTTGGGTTAGCAAAAAGAAACTAATATTATATTAGCAATCTTTTCACAAAGAAAAGAAACGAAAAATAATAATTAAAACATCATTCTAGTTTAGATTCTCTTGAACAACTTTGAAAATCTAAAGGGAAAAATATGTGTCAGTAGTTGAAGATGAAATTTACTCTTGGTTTTGGATAGTAATGACCCTTAACATACTGCCAATATATTGAAGCAAAAGTCTTAAATGAAAAATGCATTACAAAATACAAAGATGAAGGAATTTACTGTCTTAACATTTCAGGAAAATCAGAATTGATTCTAGGGGGAACACAATTGTTAAAGGAATTATATTTATTTAGGAATGTGCTGAATTCAACAGAAGTTGATTTGAAACAGAAATTAACATTCTGAGTACAAGGAAGATAAACAGGATGTGAATGAAAATGTAAGAAATTATCCAAATCAGGAAATGAATTAGAAAATGAGACATTAATGATTTCCCATCTAATAGATAATCAGTTGTTGCAGTGACACCTGCAAATACAGTCTGATGGGAGCTAGATCTAGAAAACATGTCTTCCACATAGTCCTGATATTTCATATTTGGTTTGAGAGACATGCTTGTTATTTATTGCTTATGTGCATCTTTAATTAGTCCTGCAGAAAATGTGTATTTTTACATTAGCAGCAAGGACAACCTGTACATGTAATTAAATACGTGAAGCTTAAATATCAAAAGGTACAGAGCAGAAAAGTGATGTCAACTGTTTTCAGTTTTTGTCCTTTGTTCTTGACTCCACTTGGAGGTCAAGTGAAAAACAAGAAAAAAAAGAAAAATCCCTCCTTGCTCTGTACCTACCTGTGAGAAAATTAGCATCACTTGATATTATTTAAAATGTGTTTTCCTTTTCTTTTACATTTTCTCAGTGTTTCTTTTGTTTTAATTTTACTTTAGTATTTAATTAAGTTTTCTGTGTTCATGATATTTCACCATATCAACACAGAATGTACAACAGTTGCCCCTAAAAGCACAGCTGAATGTAAACTTATTTATTTATTTATTTAAGCATTGTACCAAACAAAAACACACAGCCTTTCATTTTAATAGTTGACATTTAGCGTGTACTTTATCAGGCTTCAGTCACCAGTGAATACCCAAGAGTAACTGCAGAATCAATTTATTTTGATTGCTTAATTTTAATTTTTTTTTCTGTGTAACATTTCCATGTAAAAAAAAGATACAGAAACTATCATAGACTTTTGAGGCTGAATGCTGCTCCCATCAGTGACTCAAGGAAAACGGTAGAGCCATAGTTTTCCAAGACAGCAAACCTGCAGGTTCTCCCATATTTTTTTACCTCAATAATGGGTGGCCATTTAAAATTTTCCCCTATATTTTCTTGCTGCTGGAAATGTTTGTATTGTCTGAGTATTTTAGGATACAAATAATCTGATAAGGTCCAATAAAACCAGGAATATGTCTAAAGCATTGTGTAAACCACTATTGTCTTCAATACTTTATTTTGACTGGAAATAATGTTATTAAATACCATAAACATGCATTTAAAATCCAGTAGCACACTATATCTCTTACTATAGGAATTTTACTTGGGAATAGAACTTAAAAGACTGCAGGACTCTTTGGGAAAATATGGCATCATGAGTAATGCTCAGGACAGTAAAGGATAATGCAGTGGCTTTTCACAAAGCACATATTTTTGCAATGTATTGGAGAAATCTCTGTCATCTTTTAAATTGTAGAGCAATGTGACATAGATTTTAATGCAGTTAGGATTTCAGTTGACACTCTTAAAACATGAAAAAAGACTGTGTGTTCTGGAACTCAAAATTCCGTACAAAAGACAAAGAATCAGAGGGTATTAAAACAGTTTTTGTCTTGCCAATACTCAGTGAGGTAATTGGCTTTCCCCCATGAGAAACTGAATGGTAGGTAGAGAGAAAGAGATCTGTGGAGAGAAGAAGGAAACAAATTTAATGAGATGTGCAACTAAAGAAAAGGTATTTTAAGCCACGAACAGAAATGTGACTTCTAAAATAGCAGACATAAAAAAGGAGCTGAAGAAAAAAGAACACTTGGACATACTTATCCTCCTGAACAAACCATGGGAAAGTATGAACATCATTTAATGGAACTTGCAAGCATGTTTTAGTCATTATTCTGCTATATGAAGAGCAGATTAACCGCAGTTCAAGAGGAAAAGAAACTAGAAAAACTATATTTATATAATAACTAATTATACTAAGTTTTATACTAAATTTGCTGGTGATACTAAATTGAGAGGAGCTATTAACTCTCTTGAAGGTGGACAGGCTGTGCAGAGAGACCTGGACAAAGTGGAGGCTTGGGCAATCACCAACTACAGGAAGTTTAATAAAAACTGGAGCTGGGTTCTACACCTGGGATGGTGCAACTCTGGATGTTGCAGACAGACTGGGGAATGAAAGACTGGGGAAACCAGTGCTGCAGAGAGAGACCTGTGGTTCCTGGTTCAAGGCAAGTTGACCATGAGCCAGCAGTGCCCTGGCAGCCAGGAGAGCCAACCCTGTCCTGGGTGCATCAGGCACAGCATCACAGCCAGGCAAGGGAGGGGATTGTCCTGCTCTGCTCTGAGCTGGGGCAGCCTCACCTCCAGTGCTGGGGCAGCTCTGGGTGCCACAATATAAGAAAGACATTAAACTACTAGAGAGTGTGCAAAAGAAGGCAATGAGGATGGTGAAGGTCCTGGAGGGGAAGCTGTATGGGGAGCAGCTGAGGTCACTTGGTCTGTTCAGCCTGGAGGAGACTGAGGGGAGATCTCACTGCAGTCACAATTTCCTCATGAGGGGAAGAAGAAAAGCAGGTACTGATCTCTTCTCTGCGGTGGCTGGTGACAGGACCCAAAGGAATGGGCTGAGGTTGTGTCAGGGGAGGTTTAGGCCAGATGTCAGGAAAATTTTTTCGTGCAGGCTGACTGGGAACTGGAATATGATCCCCAAGGAAGTGGTCACAGCACCAGCCTGGCAGATGCTCTCCTAGAGGCTGCTCAGCACACTGCTGGCTGCCTTCAACATGGGGACCAAAAATTCTTAGTTTATATGAAAGTAGAGAGCCTGAGTTTTTAATAATCATGTGTTTGACTGTTTTTTTTCATTATGATGATTGATAGCAAAAAAAAAATAATTCTAATTTATCTACAATGAAATAACTGTGAACTTGGACCCAAAGCATGATGCTACACTAGATGACCATATTTTTAATCTATTGTTGGTGATGTCTTATAAACATAAATTGATGTCTTACATGCATTGTCCACAAATGGACAAGATGGCATCGCCCATCTCTCTCTTCTTTTAAACAGTAATTTAATCCATTGTAATTTTTGTAGGAAAGGATGCTGACCAAAAATCACTGTCAGAAATAAAAAATAATAATAAGAATAAAATTATATATATATATTCTCAAATATATATATATATATATTCTCAAATCTGGAAGTGTATTTTTAACTTCTCAGGATATCTTCCTCTGTCTAAAAAATTACTACAGAGTTTCGGAGTGTAACTAGAAAATGGATGATGATTGGTATTTTTTTCTCTCAGTTGAAAACATGACTCATTTCTAATCCTATGATGCTCTCCTTTTTTGATAAAGAATGGTTTGTTTGTTTGTTTGTTTGTTTTAATTTATATTTATTGTTATTTTTTCCAGATAGAGCCTCCTATATTTGATAGTCATAAATTTGGAGGTACTCCTAAGCTTGGTGATTTCTCTAAGACCTACTAAAAAGTTGTTTTTTATTAATCACTCTGGTTATTGTGTTGATATTCTGATGTTCATTAAAATTCACAAAATGTTCATTCAATTACCAGAAAGAGAGAAACAGAGAGAAATTCACATTGAATTTATGCTATCCTTCAAACACATGTTCACTGCTAAGCAGAAAAATTTACATTGAGAGAAATATTAAGAGTAGTGAAGGATTCTGAAGTCAAAGAAAGTAAATAAATTATTTAGATTTGCATCACTATAGAAAATATTAAACTCTGATTTTTCAAGTTGCAAACTTAGAAGACTGTTCGAATTTAACTTGTTCCTGCTTTGATCCATATTTTGCAACAAACCTCACAAGTTCCTCACAATAAATGTAAGTGACTACTCTTTTGGTGCCTTTTCCTCTTAAAGACATGACTTTTGCAGTCATATCATATTGGCAAGTAGGTTATCAACAATATTTAAACTCTGTTCCTTGAGAAGATGGAAAGAATAATCAGTATTTCTATCCATGCAACTAAATACCTTTGCTCTAATTCCTAGAAGTCTTTAACAACCAAGTTATCTGGTTACATGTGGTCACAAAGATTCCAAATTCCTCTTGGAATCAACTTTTTCTGATTAAAATGAAGAATTATGACTAATTTAAAAACTGTTTCACAGTTCTCTAAAACCCTCAGAAAACAATGACATTAACTCCCCTTTAAAAATCTATTTGTAAATGTAAATTAGTCTTTTAGAATGCATACTGATGTACAAGTTAATTGCTGGTTTAAAGAAATTTTCTTTAAAGTGCATGCTACTCTCATTTGTGGGGTATAGTATTTTGAAATCCAGACAGCTAGAGAGGTAAGTAGCAAAAAATTAAAGTACTATTGACATACAGAAATTTTAATTTCCTGCCTTTCTATTCTGGTCTTTCAAAAAACTCCTGATAAATAGCAAATTAAATCTACATGAATACTATAAGGTAACATAAAAAAAATTAATAATTATCTGAGGAAAAAAAAACAAACAACAGTGTGTCTTTTTAATTAACATTGTCTTGAAAGCATGTGTCTTTTCACTTTTTTTATCAGAAATTTGTATCACACAACAGATGAAGAGACTACACACAATCACTCAGCAGCTTTATCAGGAAAAAGGGATTCCAGAGCCCTTCTTTCATTTCAGTGTTTGGGAATCCAGACAAAAGCAAATAGTAAAAAATGCTAAATAGTTCTAATGACTCTAGTACATAAATATGAAAATAACACTTGTAATCAAAGTCAATGTTTTCCATTTGACAGGAAAAGAGCTTTTAGTTGTCTCAATGGGTTTTGATCACATTTTGTCTCAGGAGGATGTACTAATTATGCATTTTGCCACCATTCATTTGAGCTAGGAAATAATTTATCTAAATTGCTATTTGTATTTCCATCTCAGGCCTTCCAAATAGCTTGCAAAGGCATGTGATGTTGCTAGACATTCTTTTTTTTTTTAACAGCTTCAAGTCAAAGGTTATATCTGCCACATAAAACTTGCAATCATCTTCAGAGCACTCATCAGTTTAGGCTTCACATGTGTTTATTTTTACAGGCTCTGCTGTTGCTGCACTCCTCTCTCTGCAGTGCAGCAGCTGTACCCTGGGGTTCAGCCAGCTTTATGCTGCAGAACCTCTGCCTGGCTCCTTCTGAGGACAAGCATGCTATGAATACTCAAAACTTGTATTGCCTCCATTTCCTACTTCATATACCTTTTCTGCAAGACTTGAACAAAGAATGTGAGAAACTGTTACAGTGTCTGTTTATGAAAATAAGTTACTGCTTCTCTCTTCAGCTCCACTGTTCTATCAATCAACATCAAAACATTTATCAATAAATTCCAGTCAGTACTATCCCATCAAAGAACTGTGAGAAGGCATACTGTGAGAAGTCTGATCCAATTGAAGGCATCCAAGAAGAGGACACACTATCTAAAAACTACACAAATTTGAAAATCCCTCTGCTTTGCTAAACTCCTGAAGCAAATTCTGTGAGAGATTACAAAAAGAATATGCTTCCTGTGTTCACAGTCACTAAAAGAATTAATTAAAAAATAAAAATGTTCAACTGCAACTGTAATTCAGAGAGAGATGGTAAGTTCCACTGCCACATTAAAGTGATATATACTGCACATAGGCCTACATTTAATATTACCCCCAGAACAGGTTGCACAGTGTTAATAAAATATGTAAGTCAGATTTTTATTGAATGGGCTTTGCTGAAAAATCTGTAATAAACCCACTTCTACAACTGAGTTACTTTTTGCCTACTGAAAATAACAGCATGAAGTAATGACTCCTGAATTTGTTGAGTCCATGATGTCCACAATTCAGTTACCCGGAGGGGTACTATGTATGAGAGCATGCCTAGGAGATAGGTCATGAAAGTGTGTTTTGTTTCTAACAGTTACTGTTTAATCTGTTGGCCAGGAAAAGCTGGGCAATAAATACTCATTTTAATGAGATGTGATAGTTCAGGAAATGGAAGGTTAATATGCTCCAGAATAGGTAAATTCTGAAGAATCAGAAGAATGCTCTTTTCCAACACCAAATACTTCCATTTCAGGCTGGAGTACTTTAGCACTACTCTAGTGTTTGTCATTCTCTCAGAGAAGCCATTAGGAAAACTTCAACATGCTGAAGTTTTTCTTAAAAAACAACAACCACAACAAAATCCATTCACAGCATTTTTCTTAAAAACCTGTGAACATTTCTAACTCTCTGGTTGAGTATCCTGACACTACTGTTACCTTTGAGGATATGTACAATTTGTACAGTGCCTGGTCCTTTGATAATTTACTCCAGTGAGGAATGTCAGCAGCACTGTGCCTTCTATGTCTATTATTTTCAGAGATATCTTTTCAAATATCTTTGATATCCTCAAGGTCTTTTCACTACAGGCTCTCTACTATTCCCTGTTCCTGCAGTAGGTAGTGAAAAAAATTGCCTGATAAAAATGTGAACTATGCTCATCCAATAACTCCTCAATAAATTTAAAAACCTTACTAAGTCTCACTATCCTAATCACACCTTAGGGAGAGTCTGCAAAATAATTTTCAGTTTTCAGAGTATCTTACCTTTCTGTCCTTTTCCACCTTTCCTTCTCTCCTCATACCACTCATATAGACACAATATTTTCAGGAGTTCTTGTTGATATTGCCATGTCACATTTTTCAGAAAAAAAAAAATAGATTCCTATCACTACATTTGTGACATTTGCCAGAGAAAAGCATTGAAATGCATTAACCTTTTTTTCTATGAGAACAGAATTCTGCAGTATGAATTTGTGCATTGCTACTGTCTCATCTCTGTCTCCTCTGAAGACTGGCACAATATTATTGCCTTATGAGTAAAAGCACTTGGCAAACATTTAACAGGGATCAATTCTAAGGCTGCCATTCTGATACAATTTTAAGATGAACTCTCTTCAGAATTTTTTTCCTGAGAATACAGGATACAAGTAATTTCAAAGATACACAATCACAGAAATAGTTCAAATATTTTTACAAGTATATTATTATTTCTATCCTTCCCAACCTGAGTAACATGTGGTTCTTTCACACTTTGAAGCACCATCTGCCTAGCTATATTCAAATTATTGTAAGCTATCATTAGTGTAATACTATACAAAATTCTCATCATCTCAATAGCAGAAACTCTAACTTTTTTCTGTTTATTTTTTCTCTTCATTGTAAATATTGAAGGCAGAGGATTCTTTTATTGTTGTAAAATTGACTGCTCTCTCCCTCCGTCTTCCTCATTTAGTCTCTTAGTCTCTTGTTCCAGTAAAGAACTGGTATCTTACTAATGTGTAAAGGTTATTTTAGATTAAAAAAAAAAAAATAAAAACTCTAACCTTTATTTCTAACAAATTTTGATATTTTCAATAATCCTTGAAAGACAATGTTCAAAGATAAAGTATTCTGGATTTTTCTAAGCGAAAATGAAATCACAGTTTTTTTCTCATCTCATCTATTATGTTTAGACACTTTATACTTTCTTTGCTTCCTTTGATTTCAGAAATAGAATTTTTTTATACTGTAGACGGGAAAGTATAAATCTTCTCATATGAAGTGTCTGAATATGTTTGCAAAATAAAAATGGCAAGGGCAAAGCATGGAGAGAACCAGCAAAAAATCTCCTGTTTATTTTTTAAAATACACTGTTCAGTAATTACAACACAATGGAAGGGCAGAATAATTTTAATGAATGCAATGTAATATATAAATAAACAAACAATACTTGGGATGTTGTTGTATGTGTGCTTTATGTCATCAGCAATATTACATGACTCTAGAGTCAATGACCCCAAGGGGAAAGCAATTACTGCAGTAAAGGACAATAAGGAAGACAAGTTTTGACTAGCCTAAACTGAGCTGAGAAGAAGCTGATTTAATGACACTGGAATTAAAATTGTTGTATGAACACTGAAGCATGAAAGCCAGAGAAAAATTTTAATAGTACTGTGATGCTATTTTTGTCAAATGTATAGAGAAGTAGTATCATAAATTGTGAATAATACAGCCAATACCCTTGCTATCTCTTCATTTGTAGTAAATAGGAACAGAATCCTTTCTCCAACAAGCTTTTTTCTATAAATTTAAGTAGTGGAAACACTTCAAGAAATTGGCTTGAAAGATGCAGCTCCCTTTCAAGAGATACACCCAAGAGAAATGGTGGTGTATATTTTATAATATTGAAGTTTTTTGATGCTGGTCTTGACAGGTTCTCAAGTAAATAGACATTTTCCTTAAGATATCAAAATACTGCCATTTTTTCAATAATTCTCAGAATTCTAGAAGTATTTTTGAAAGCTAGAACAAGTGCATATTGCATCCATTAATTAGACAAGAAGAAGCTGCAGGTAGAACTTCTTTATCTAAAATATACCCATACAAAAACAACCCAGATGCCAGAATTTCTTAAATATAAAAAAGGTAAAAATCATGCATCTTTCTCACCCAAACGCCAAGGTGTATTCTTGATGGAAGATCATGTCAGGGAATATTTGGGCAAATTTGACATGGGTAAGTGCATGTGCCCTGAAGGGGTGCAGCTGAGCTCTGAGGAAGATGGCTGGCAACATTGCAGGACCACTGTTACTCACCTGTGATGTCCCCAACTTTATCTGAAGTAGTGGATGCATCACCTCAAGCCCTATAAACTTGTGGATGTCAACTTTGTCTAAATGTTTGTCTTGGGGTGATTTATGATGTTTAGTCTATTCCCTAATCCTCTGCTTTATGCCCCAAAATAGTTGCTGTGTCTTTAGGTGTGGCTGGGGAAGAGGGGTGCTTTAGACCCTTTGGCTGCCTTCCCAAAACCTGTCTCCCCAGGCATCAGGGATGTGGTGCTGTTTGGGTTTTGCTTGGCTGGCTTGGTTTTCTTAGCCCAGGCAAGAAGATTTTCCCTTTCCCGGCTAGGAGAAGATGCAGCAGAAACTCTGGAATTTTTGAGCTTATCTTCTTGGAGAGGAAATCAATGCCAGAGACTCACCAGATTTTCATCTTTTGCATGAACTGCTATGTGAAGCTCCTGTTGGTTCTCCTCCCCCTGAGACAGACCCTGGTGACATCTTCCACCATGTGGCATAAGCTGGTATTTTTTCCATGGAATTTTGGGATTTTTTTCCTATGTGGTTGGTGGGGGGGGGGTGGTAGGATTTAATATCTGAGAGTTTAATATCTAGCATTTATTTACTTTTTTCCACTTGCCCTGTGGATTATTTGTTTGTTAATGACTGTTGGTGTTTTTTCACTTTCATCCATTATTATTCATTTCCTATTGGTGGAAGCGGATTGTTGGAACCCTTTAGAGGAGACAATTCATTCCAGAGTGTCTTCTCGTAAGTTTGTCTCTAAACTGAAGTGTTCTCTAATGTTTAGGTTCAGTATTATATGACCTGATATAACATAGGAACAGTTTGCCAGAGAATTCCAAGGAGCTACAGGACAGAATTAGAGAACAATACAGTGTAGCCATCAGTCATACTGTGACTGATAATTCTTTCACAGTGCAGACCTACTGCCAATTTTTCTGCTTCACAACTATATCTACATTAAAACATATTAGTCTCTGCAGAGTATCACTGCTTTAGCTAAAAGAAGAAACAAGTTAGTTTTGAAGTGTCTTAAAGCGTCCTTCTTTTAGCAATGCTTCATATTTTATTGAAATACTGTGAAGAAAGATGCCCCTTTTGAAACAAAAATGTATTGTCATGGACCTCACATACTAGACATTTAACCTTGTTTTTGTGCATCATCTTGAAATCTAAGTAGAGAGCTGGGAGAAGGGCAAGAAATGTGTTTGTTTTTTACAGTGAGACAAGAAAAAGGGAGATCATTAAGTTACCACTGGCAATAAAGAAAAGGGACTATTGTGTGAGATTGAGCATATATCAGACAAAGACATGCCCTTTCCCTGCTTAGCAGACCAGGTTATCAGTCAGAGTGACTTAACATCCCTTTTTCATGAGGTTCTGTAGAATGACAATTTAGCAAAAAGAGATGGTCTTGCAAGTGAACCTCAAGCACTCTTTCCTCCAGCCTCCCTGAAGCTTGCTAAGACTTTTTTAGTGTTAAGGCACTGACTTTTTATCTCCAAACTCCAGGCAATGTAGTAAATTCATGTTTTGCACTATATCCTTCTCACTGAATTCCAAATGACTACATTGTCTCTTGCCCTGGGATCAACTGCTTCACCCTAGGATAAAATGCATTTCAGCACTGTCAAATGCCCCTTCCCTACCAGTACCGTCTCCACCAGAAGAGACACGAAAATAAACACAAGACACAATTGTCAGGCCAAGATTTCACCTTCACAACAATTATGTAAACTATGTGCATATATGGATAAATAAGGGGCTCTCAACAAAACACAAATGCAAAAGTAAAGCATACAAGCGACAGAAGCAGGGAGGTGAGTTAGGATAAAGACATTGTCCAAGCTTGCTGGGATTAGGTTAGAAGAGACAGTGTGGCTCAGGGACTAATTAGGGGGACAATACTGTTTAAG
Source organism: Muscicapa striata striata (assembly GCA_030060385.1). Classification (NCBI taxonomy): domain Eukaryota; kingdom Metazoa; phylum Chordata; class Aves; order Passeriformes; family Muscicapidae; genus Muscicapa; species Muscicapa striata. Next base: position 644,352 of record JAREIS010000413.1, on the reverse strand, counting down.
GTCTTTATGACTTGGGTGATCACCAAATCTGTGGATGACTCAAAACTTTAGGGAGCTGTTCATGCACCGTGGTTGTGCTGCCATTCAGAAGGACAATTCAGACCCTGCAGCAGTACATGTTGAAGAACAAAAGGCTGGAAATCACCCTTGAAGAAAATGACATTGGGATTCTGGAAGACTACAGGACATGTTCCAGTAATGTTTACTGTAGCAGGAAAATCAACAACATTTGGAATTGTACTACAGGAGTACTGTCAGCTGGTCAAGGAGAGGTGACCATTCTGCTTTACTGGTGAGGTCACACCTGGAGTTCTGGGCCCATTCCTGGACTTCACAGTATGAAAAAACAGATGAGCACACTGGAGTGTGTCTGGGAAGGGACTGTAAAAATTATTAAAGGGCTGCAGAATCTAGCGTATGAGAGGCTGAAAGAGATGGGACTGCTCTTCTGCAGAGGATGAGCCTTGGAGAGCTGGAGAGGGACAAGAAGGAAATAAAAAGATGATAAGGCTATTACATTAATTTTATTCCTTGTTTTTGTAATTTTCTCATTTTGGGAGTAAAACCTAAAGCCCAAACCAAACAAACCAAAGTAACAAACAAACAAACAAGCAAAAAAAACCCCACCAAGGATGGCACCTTAATACTTTAAAGGTGATCTTGACTAGGAGAAAAGAAGAAACCTTTTAGCAACCTCCATGAAGAAAAAGAAATAAAAAATCAGACTGAAAACAACATGCCCTTTGTAACTGGAAGGAAATCTAAAAAAAAAAAAAAAAAAAAAAATCTTGGCAAACAAAGTATTTGTTGCAGAATTTGGTGAGACAGACTCAAAATCAAATAAAATCAAGTTTAGTTATTTTCTTTGTCTCCAAGGAAGAAATAGAGAAGTTCATATATTTTACACTTCTCTTACTTTTTTTCTTTATTCCCTATTATTCATCTGGGTTGATTACTAGTCTGCCCTTCACAGCACAAGAAGAAGCATTTTTGTTTCTGATTACATCAAAATCTAAATCCATCATAACTGAGTAGGGTTTAGATACTGGAGAGACTCCTAGGCAGTCCAGAAACTCTACCGAACTCCAGTTTTCTTGATGGGCAGATCTTAATCTTGTTCTGAATACTCCTGATTATGTAAAATAGGTATTTTTGACAATAAATATACATGATGACTAATTAGGATTGAAAATTAGTCCACTAATCAAAATCCTGTTAACCTTATTCTTACTAATTTTAATTGTATTTCAGGTTCAATGACAGCAGTCACTGGATGTGGTTCAGATGTATTTACAACCTTATATTTCTAAGTTTCTCAGTATTAAGCACCTTTAAAATAAATATTTGGAAATATATTGAAATATATTATCATCTGTCCTGTTTTCTAGGTAATTTCCACTCTATTTGCCAAGTGATTTTATTTAAAAGATGATTGACGTTATATTTGTTGAGGTTTTTCTGTTTGTTGGATTTGGTTTGGTTTGATGATGGTTTTTTATTTGTTGTAGGTTTTGGGGGGTTTTCCTAGTGAACTTCCAAGGAAAACTTGAACTGCCTTAAATCATAAAGGTTATGAGTATGACTCCAAGAGGTAAAGAAGTCAGTCAGTACTTGCACTGAAGCATGGCTGAGGATGAGTTTCTCCTGTGTCATTTGGTTACAGCCTTATCTGCTCTACAGGACACATAATTTCCTGCAGTAGGAAATATGCTGGGACTCTGCACATTATCTTTTTGCTTCACTACAAGTGTGGCATTCACATGTTAAACCCTGACTTCAACAGTAGTGTAGCTCTGCCATCATTAGCAATTCAGGGTAATGTTTCCCTGGGCTCTCTCTGTGCAAGATAGAGAAATAAACTCAAAGCCTGTTTTAAAGAATTACATTGATTTATAGTTTCTATTTAAGTTCTCTAAGATTTTTGGGCAAACACCAGAAAAATCATATATCCTATTCAAATTGATCACATAATACAGAGCTCAATTCTGAGTATTAGCTGTGTTTTATCATCTTCTCTTGCTTTTGTGCCTGGAGAATTTTCTATTGTCTCCATTGTTCAGTAGATAAATATTTGGATATTGTGAGTTCAAATATCGGATGACAGGAATCTCACAGGCTAAAGCTAAATCTTTTCAATAGGCCTGTTTGCCAGAATTTGAAACTCAACAAAAAAAAAACTTCTGGAGTATCTGTTTTTTTCAATGTACATAGGCAAAATTCTGCAGGTCTAATTCAATGACAAATTGTAAAAAATATTTCGCAGAAGCATAGGGAGAAATATTATTTGTGCTATAACACTAGTTACATTTAGCTCCTCATTGTGCAGGAAGCACATTTTCAACTTAAAAACATCATTTAGACTTTAGACTTATTGTAGGTAAGCATTGTACTGTGCATAGCATCCTGACTGCTATTACTGCTGTGCCACTAATAATAATAAAAGGTAAAGAAATTTAAAGCAACATTTTCCTTCATATAGATTTTCTTCTGAAATTTAATCTTCATACATTACCCAGAAGAAACTATGATACACATTTTAAAAGCAGAAAAAATTGAGCACTGACAGCCATGTATTCTACAAATACATTATTTGTTGTGAAAAGCTATGGAAATGTGCATAAAACACTACTCAAAACAAATCAATAGTTCTTATCAGGCTCAAAATAACAATATTTTAATCAAAATACATAATCTTTCTTGGACAACAAAGCCCATAATAGGGGAGAATTGAGTGTGTGCAGGCAAACATCATCAATGGCTCAAGATCATGTAAGACACAGTCCAGTAATGATTACTACTGCAGGAAAAGCAACTTTCCCAGCAAATTTAACATTTGTATTATTGTGTTTCTCCTTTCAAAGTAGTTTCCAGTTTGGTCCTTCTAAATCTTGCAGGACAATGTTACTTAGCCACTGAAAGACCCTCTGTCTTTTGACCCTTAATGAAAATACACTTTACTGCCCTCCAGAATTTTACAGTTTTCTGAGGCTGCTGCACTGTGCTTTGTGTTAGAAAAAGGGCTTTCACTGTGTGTGTCTTGCACTGGGGAGCTGATGTTGAGTACAATAACAGCACATTTAATTTACCTATATTTTTCAAGACTTCAGTATCAAGAACAATAAAACTACAGAATATGGGCTTTGAGATAATTCTGTAATTAGCAGTCCCATCATATTCTGTGGCTATTGCTAGAAGCAGGTCTCAGATTTTATATCAAACTTCTGCTCCTCAGAACTGAGGTTTGTGTGACTTTGAACCTCAGATTTATTTTAACTAGGTTAACAACTGCAGAACTTTTTTCCCCAGCTAATTTCTTTGACTTACCTTTTTGTAGGGCAAGCTTAGTTTTACAGGTACAGTAGCCTCAAATAGTTATTTTGTTTAGACTTAGGTATTTTTGACCTAACATTATGCCGGGATGATGTAAAACAGCCCAAGTGAGCATAGAGAAGTGGACACCTAGTACAGTCCAAAATGCAGGCATGGGATAATAGGAGATGGGGCAAAAGATTGGCAGGAAGAGGAAGTATTTAATTCTCTCCCTTTAACAACATTCTGAACTTGAAAAAACAAGTGCCAAACAAAAATCAGTTATGTTGGGAAATTCAGTCAGTAGCTGAAGGTTGTGGATAAGATGGATCTTAGTGATGTATATAGGTTACTCTCTCTATATATGTCACTTTTAGACTTCACAACTATCAGTGTTTTAGGGAAGAGAAACTATTTCCAATGAGAATTGGGTCTCCATGCAAATATTTAATTTCCGAAGCTACAGGCCCTACGGCAACTGTGAATTTTCATGAAGATCCTTTTATTTTTAAATACAGTCATTAGTTTTTCTGTGTTTTACTGAAAAGCTCAGAGAAATTTAATTCTATTGTGCTGGAACTCAGGAATTTTTACGCAGGTGAAGTCAATAACTGTCTGTATTCTTAAATGTCTAGAAAGTCTAAGAAAGTTTTTACCTAGGCTAACTCTACCAAACAATGATTACACAACATTCAGAAATTATTACAAACATTCCAAGAAGTGGATTAGATGTGGCCATGATGTTCAGAGGAAGAAAAATATTTAGGTGTTTGCTGAGGAAGACAAATGTCTAGGTTTTTGGTTATGAGCTTTTTCATTTCCAGCTTTGAGAATAGCACTGTCTGTTTCATTCACTAACATCAGTATGGCCCTTTGAAGCTTCAGAATTCTGTGAAAAAGACCAATTATTGTTGTCTTAAATAGATCATAGAGAAACATAAATTTTAAATAGATCTGGTAAATTTCCAGAGAAATGTTTATAAATTAGGATTGGATTTGCACAGAGAAAACCAAAACAGTCCTATTTAGTTTTGCATAATTTCCTAGTGAATTATTTGTGGGACCAAAAAAACAATGATGTTATGTGACAATAAATAATTTAGTTTAAATTGATTTGCACTTTTATAACAATGTTCACCCTGAAGTTCACTAAAGCATTCAGATAGAAAATAAGATATATTGTGATTTATGGACATGTATTCCATTATATCATGTTCGGATACATACCTTTCATGACTAAAGTCAAAGTCTTTAATAGATGGATATTTGCCTTCTCTTATTCTCCAACATGTTTACCAAAACTGAGTATCTTCAAAACTTAAATACTATCTTCTATATCTTAAAATAGAAAAAAGGAATCTAATTTAATTGTAAGATAGTTTCTTATTCAATGAAGAAGGGGACCACAGAGGGTCATCTGGTCCAGCCCTGCCCAGGCAGGGGCATCCTAGAGCATGTGGCACAGGATGGTGTTTGGATGGCTCTTGAATATCTCCACTTAGAGAGACTCTACAACGTCTCTGGACGTTATGTTCCAGTGCTCCATCTCCCTCACAATGAAGAAGTTTGTCGTCATGTCCAGGTGTAACTTGTTGTTCATGAGTTTCTGCCTATTGTCTCTTGTCTTATTGCTTAGCACTACTGAGGAATAATGACAAGTAATATATGGACCACAAGAAATTAAAGATCATTATCTTATTTATCTTTCAGAGCTTGTACCTTGGCTTCTTTCCAAAACATGCCCTTTCAGATCTGAGAGATAATTTTTCTAAGGAAATATGAAATGAAATTGACAAAACCTATCCTCAGTATTCTTGTATTTGCATTCAAGAATTTAAAACAAGTTTTATACATAGTTTTTTCCTCCATCTGTCAAAAAACACTTTTCTTAAGCATCAGTAAAAATAAATAATATTTTAGGTTTCTGCATTGAATAGCTGAACATGCAATGCTTAATTTCAAGCCTGTGAATAGCCTCAGCACTTTTAGAATGTGCTAAGATTTTCCAGAATTTGAAATCTGCATGATGCACTCAGCAGTAGTAAAATTATTAGAATTAGTGTTTAGATGCACTGTAGAAAGCCATTTTAATTAATTCTTTCCTGAGAAAGGTGTAAAATATTGAATCCTGACTTTTTATTTTCTTTGAGGGAATATATCAAAGGCACTTCTATGAATAGGCAAATCTGCTATTCATTATTAGATGTTCAAAAGGTGCAGTCTTGTGGAGCAGCATATTCCATATCCTTACTTTCCTTTCATCACTGGATACGGAAGAACTACCCTGATTACTTTTGGAATCGTCATGTAGGAACCACACATATTTCCTTTTTGTGAATTAAATTTGAAATAGTGATAAAACAATTTCTCATACAGAATTACACTTGATAACATATGAAAACATGCTGCTTGCAAAGAGAAGTGTTCTATGACACAATTGCTTCTTAATTTTCCCCAAAGCAAGCAAAATAAAATGAAAACTATATGGATACCCAGAGCTTCTTTACATAGTTTATAAAGTGTGCCTTTTTTCTAGGCTATTTTGACATTGTTTTACTCAATATTTCAAGTCTAAACACTGGTCTCAACATTAATCCCTTCTGTATTAAATATATATCTATCTAGATAACAACCACTTCTTTTATCCACTGAAATTAAATAAGTGTTGTTCCAAATCATCATGCTGTGATGTGTTATATCAATAAATTCTTGAAACAATTTATCGTACTTCACTACAGACATGAAGGCTAAAGAGATTTTCCCACGTACATTCAATACAAATGAAAGTTCCATGACCTGTATGTAGGATCTAAAGCTACCTTTAGACAGCTCTGTGATAACATTTGTATTATTGAAATATAATTAATATTCCAGTAAATGGTTTTTAAATTGTTAATTTAGTGTTTATATAAAAGTCCAGTTGCTGAGATTCACAGTCATCCTCTAAAAATGTGACCCTGACAATCCTGCCTTTGCCTGAAAAAAAAAAACCCAGACACTAAACTATCAAATTGCACAATGCACAATTTTGCCATAGTACCTCACATATAACTACTGTTTGCTTTGCATGCAGTAGATTAGATTAGATTAGATTAGATTAGATTAGATTAGATTAGATTAGATTAGACTAGATTAGATTAGACTAGATTAGATTAGATTAGATACAAAAAGGAGTCAGGAGGAAAAATATCAGAGGAGTGTTTGGAAAGTGAGCTCCTACTCCGATATATGCACCAGTGATCCTCCCATCTGTGGATAATGCTGTATTCTACCCATGGCTCTGGGTAATCCATGCCTGCTCTCAGGCATGAGCAGCCCAAATGTTAGTGTGAGCAGCTGCTTCAAGGGAATGTCCCCTGTTGGCATGTCCCCCATCAGTCTGTGCTGTGCTGGTGGGTGTTATGACAGAGATAATGTTACAAAACGTCAGGAGATGGTCTGTGGTTGTCTTTGTTATGGGTGCAGCAACATGGGAGGGAGAAAAGGACCTCTCCATGGATAGGATCTGCACAGGGTGCTGTAGAAAAGTCTACCCTTGGTCTGTGCTGTGTGAAATTGCTCAATGTCCTGGTTGTCAGGATACAAGGTATGCAAAGTGTACTCTCTATCTATAGTCCTCTTTATAATCTCCTATGTAAGCAGGTATTTCATTGCACCATGAGTTCTTGAGCCTTTTTCTCTGAGACACATAAAAACTTTGCACTGTCCTACACATCCCTGCTCCCATCCTCCCCTCAAGGACAGAACAACCTAATTGTCCCTTTCCACCCTTCAGGTCTATACAGACTCTCACACTTTCACCACCACACTCATGCAGTAGTTTGACCATAATTCTATTGATCTTCACTTTTATTTTCTCTTGTTAATATTTTTCTCTATCCATGAAAATCACTTAGCTGATCCAGAGCACTCAAAACACTTGAGACATCTGTTAAAAGTGTTTTGTGGGCTGCAATAAATGAGGTATTCCATAAGCATCTGAGAAATCAGAGATTGTTAGTTGATACTGTGATCTTCCACATGAAGAATGGATGCGTTGAATTTGCCATGAATAATATGACTTCATTGATTGTTTCCTTTTTTTTTTTTTTTTTTTTGGTATGTGCATTAGAAGAGATTCAAGCCCATAAATATGTTGTTATTTTCTGTCATCACATGACCTTACACCTACTCTTATGTAAACATTCAGAGTAAGCAGAACTTTTTCCTGATAGCACTGTTTTTCTGAATGGGCTTAGAGATACCTCTTATTGTTTATGAACACTGCATATTTCCTTCTTGTATTGCAAAGTCCAGTTTAATAGCTGTTCTCTTTCTTCTTGCTGTTTTTCCCCTTCAGTCTTTGAGTAGAATTTTCAGGATAGTAATTCAAGACGCTTACATAAAATTGATGACTTAGTAGCACCAGCTTTTGTTTATCCAAGAAGTCTGGATAGTCTGCTAGGTAGGTTATATCTGATATGAGTCTGTAAATGTGTTTAGTGGGAGATTTTTTTGATAAAGGGACTGGAAGGGAGCAGCCCTTTTTAACCACTCCTAAGAGATTACACAAAAAATCCCTCGAGTCAAGTAGAATCCCTATCAACCAGGTTGTCACAAGAAAATCTCATTTAATTATCAGTACATTTACTTGCTTATGCTTGTGCCAGACTCTGAAGTTAGACTATGGTGCTTAAATTTGGTAAAAGGTTTGACCTATGCTAGCTCTCTAAGGAGGCAATTTTAGCCATGGAAGAAAAAGCTGGATTGCAACTTTGTGTTCTCAGGACAGGGCCTCTGTCACAAGATCTTAATGCAATAAAACTATTGAGAGATGCTTAGGCTGATGGATTGTCCAAACACTGAAGAAGTAGAAAATCAAAGCTGTCATTTTGCTTCTGGATTTGGATGAATTTCTGCAAGAATCATATATGGGCAAAGATAGGACATTAAGTTCTCTAGAAAACCACTGAATTAATCTATTGAACTCATGATGTTTTTTAGTTAGTTGCTGTTTTGAATCAAGAACTGAAATACAATAGTGTCAATATTGTCCCATGTAGAAACACCTGTGACTGATGCAACCTACCTTCTGGACTTAGGAGGATGGTCATTACTTTCCCACAGTTTGATTGAGCATGAGATTTGGTTCATAATTTTCACCTGCAACCAGAATGGACAGGCTTTGAATCAATGTCCTTATAATTTAGTGTCCCTGAATTATAAAATAAAACTCAATTTTAAAAATGGAAAAAGAGTACCAGTCTGTTTGAGTAAAAATATCTTTTCTGCACAATATGCTTCCTGAAATTTTATTTTTACCTAGTAAAGGACAGTCTATTTCTTGCATATGTGAAGATTGAAGAGCAGAGTAAGATAAGGTGTGCTTGCAGCATACTGCAGATATTTGCTGCTATCAGTTAAATCTGACCACTATTCTAGCTGTCCCATGTGAATCTGCTGAATATAAATAGTATCTTCACCTCTTATATCTGAATCTATGATGTTTCCACACAAATTCTTAAAAAAAAAAAGAACCCAAACAGTAACAAACCTCCAAGCAAGAAAAAAATAAACAAAAAACCCAAACAAACAACGAAAAAAAACACATAACCTCCCACAAGACACATAAGGTGAAAGACAGATAGTGTAGGAAGGAAGTTAGTTCAAACTGACAGGGGTTAGGAACACAGGCTCTGAAACCCAATTCTCCTTATTCTTGGCTTATGTTAAATTTCCACAATTGCCATAAACAATTCAGTTACAAAACCCACTACTGGATTTTTCAGATCACAAAGCCTGAGGTTTGGCATGGGGGTTCATTTCTAGACTGGGCCGTGGGGGGAGTGTGTGTTTGTTTCTTTTCTTTCTCTTTAAACATGCATTCTAAAACACATAAAATGGGTAAAAATTTTACAGAATGCTACTGCAGTGCAATGTGTGAGTTTATATAACCATCACGAAAAACACAGAGAAAGATAGCTTTGAACCTGGGCTCTCTGAACATTTTTTCTTTAACAGAGATAAAATAATGAAAAATATTTTGTTAAACTGCTGGCCAAACTCTTATTGTTTGTACCACCCCTGGTAAAGGCCCTGGGGAGCAGCAGTGGAATCTGTGCTATTGATTGGCTGGTTAAAGAGAGGCCTATTAGATTGAGACAGGCTGGATTGATTATACAGCAGCAGAAGGAGCTCAGATTCAGAGCTGAGTGAACGTCAGGGTGAGAGAGAGGGAGAGCAAGCGAGAGAAAGCGCGCAATAGAGGGAGACTGTGCCCACTGTAGCATCAGTGTGTGACAGCTGGTGCCTGATAACACTGATATCCAGCTCCTTCAGTGGAGGAGTTGCTGAGCTACCCTTTTCTCGTTTGCAGGAGGATGCCAGCTCTAAGCCAGTGCAACTGATGACAGACTGGATCTTGGAATAGTTCGTTTCACTTACAATTACATCTCTCATGTTCTGCTTCTCCGAGGAAAGGCTTATTACGGAAGACAAAATTTCATTCTCCCCTTACCTCACATATTATTGATGATATACAGAGTTTGATTTTCCAGGTAAGGAAATTATCATTTGCTTTTCTGAGCAGGTAAAAAAGGAATTATTCTTGGATCTTGCATGTTAAATACAAGCTTTGACATTAATTCTCAGAATGCATTTTTTGCACTTGTATTTCTTTCAGTCACAAATTATGTGTATCAATTAAATTATTATGCACACCTAAAGAGAATTAACAGGACATGGTTTGTGCATTGCATTTATCATGTTTAACCCTTTAGGTGAATGGAATGAAGCAAACAGAAAAGATTATTTCTAACTACTTGCATGATGTTTTAGTGTAACTTGTCCCACATATTAAAAGAGTCTGGAGTAATAATGGCACAAGCTCTCCCATATTAATAATCCATTAGTGTGCATATTGTGAAGCCAGGTAGAGAGATTATTTACCTGAAGGATTTCTCAGTGCTTGTCACTAGTTTGAAATAGTGTCTGTCTTTTGACTGCAAGCTTGCCACTGCTGAGCAAATATGGTCAGCCTTAAATAATTTATCATTAGACTGCTGTTTTTTATAGATATAGCAGTTATTGCTAGCATTCTGCCTGCAAAGAAAAGATCAAGGCTTACGACTTGAAAGATGAAACCTAGGATGTTCTGTTACACTGTGCTGTGTGTTGGAAGCAGCCATCCCATGGACTGATTGCCTGTTTTGATATGACATTGACTCTACTGTCTCCTAACTGCAGAGCTCTACATAAAGTTTCTATGTATTTCCTTCAGCTGTGTTTTAAGTGGTTTTGCTGTCATAGGTGATAGGTTCTGATAGATTGCTGTGATTTTGAAGGTGATAGACTATGTCTGAAATAACCCAGCTTTTGGATTTGAAGTAAGTCAGGAAGTTGATTGACTGGTTTAGAGGCCATGGGAGCATAATACTAAGACAGCTCCTTCATTAGCAGCACATTTCTTTCAGCTGTGACAACATGCACCACCTTCCTCATCAGTTTGTGCACTCTGCTCCTGGTTCCAAACTGCAGAGTTTTTCATATGCCAGATATTGTGATTATCCCCTCTGGGTGAAGTAGAGACATCAATCTATTAATGCAAACATTTAAACAGACTTTGACCCAGCCAGGTACATTGTTACAATGCTTTGGCCAGTTAAGAAACTGCCTATAGCAAGGTCTTGCTGATAGGAGGTGGACTTAGGTGTAATGCAATTTATCCAGTGACTAAAGAATCACAACTCCAGAAAAACACATTCTTCTTTTTATTTAGCAAGAAATTTTAAATAAATTTCCATAAAACACCATGCTTAAAAAAAATTAATTACTTCTCAAAAACCCCCCAAAAAAAGAGTTGTCAAAATTTTTATTTATAACTCTTAAAAGACATATCAAATTTGAGGACCTTGGGTATATAGAGATTTTTTTACAAACTAACAATAGATTTAAGGAGGTATCTAAGTGACCACATGAATAAAGTATCCTTGAGAGAAAGCTTTGTCTTCTAGAATGTATCATATTAATAAACACTAGCAAAACAGGAACTAAACTGAAGACCCCAAACTAAAGGCTTACTTAAACTATAGCATCTCTGCTATTTTAATACCTTGTATCTTCTATATGAATAGGGTTTATGATATTTTGTATATACACAAATGTCAGCAATTTTGATATTTCCTTCTGAAACTCTTTCCAGGTAGTCAGAAACTCATTGGGGGCACATTTTGCCACCATATCTTTATTAAGTGGTATTTTACTCCATAAATACTGCCAAAGATGAGTACTGCATACATTGACTATGGAGTCAGAGTGCAGAATCTAATCATAAATGATGGAAAGAAACCCTTTACATTTTAATTACTTGACTGAAAATTTTAACACTAAGGCATGGGTACTGAGAGCTAGATTTACCAAGCATAGACAGTATTTTATAAGGAGCTAAGATAATTTAATGTCTAATTCACTTTTTATTTTTACAAAGCTTAAGGCCTGCCTCAGTATATTTCATGTGCAGTTTTACTAGCAAAAAAGTCCTTTATGTATGCTCAAAAGCTTTCCTATAGCTCTTATGAATCTCTCTCTTTTATCTGTGAAAAGTCTTGTTCACCTTACCCGTGATCTTTAAATATACCTTATAATTTTCAGATTAGGAAAAACAATCATGGCAATTCTGTGATTTCAAAGTCAGCAACATTTTTCCCTCCAGATTACTGTCTGTTACTAGTCAGGTTAAATCTAAGCCATGAAACTCCAAATAATACTAAAAAATACTTGTTTTTTGCAAGGGAATATTTCATTCGAGCCTTAAATTTATTTTTTTAAGTACAAAAGAGAATCAGAAACCTAAAAAATTAGCTAAGATTACACTCATATTCTTCTACTCATAAGATATTATTTGTTTCCACATTAAATATTGTAAGCATCTTATTTTGTCAGATCCAGGAAAAAATACATAAAAAACACAAATGGTAAAGAGTTAAGAGTTTACATATTACAAACTGCATTTTTTTCCAGGTCTTTGTTGTAGTTAGTGTTAATCTGGACTTTTTGCAGCATTTTAAACTGATTCAATTATGTCACGTTCTCCTCAAAACATTAATTGGACCTTTTGAAATTAATGTTTCATTCCTTTTCAGCTTGAAGTCACAGAATGTGAAATTTATTTTTATTTTCCTAGCTAACTTAAAGCCATTAGGGGGCTCTTTCCTCCTATGATATCACATAGCATGTTGCAATACAAAGACACATCTAGTTCCTAGACTTGTTACCAAAAAATTCTTCTTGAATTAATTTATTTTGGGTATAGATCATTTTATTAATACAGAGCAGCTAACAATATCTCTATTTTTGTTTGTATGTTGGAGAGGGTTCTGTTTGTTTTGGGTATTTTTATGCACATTATTGGAAACTTTTACTGAGAATTAATAGCTATGTCTAGAAGTTACTTTATGTCCCATAAAGTAGAAGCAGGGAGCATGTTCAGAAAAAATTTGGAAGTAATCCCTGAGATTACTAAATCTAATTAACAACCTGAATATAAAGCATGAATTATGTCCAAGAAAATAAAGCATATTTATTCCAATAACTGTGAATAATGGTGCATTTAAAAAAAAGAAAAAAGAAAAAAAACAACAAAAAAAACCCAACAACAACAACAAAAAAACCCCAAAAAATCTGTTGATTATGTTGGACTGAAAAGAACCTAGATATCTAGAAGTGGTGTATTCTCTTACACAGCTTGCTTTCAGAAGGGCTGAGTATGTGACCAGGGTTTTTGGATCACACTTTATTTCATAACATGAGAAAGTTTCAATTCTGAAAATATTTACTTATATGAGCAATTACACTGAAGTTACTGTGAACCAAATTCAAACATCTTTGTTCTGCACTTTAGTTTCTGTAAATTCATTGCACCACAGGACCTGAAATCAGTTGTGAAGTTTGTACTTTTTCTTGTGGGGTTGTAAATTTTGTAAAACTACTTGCAGGATTCCTTGGAAAGAACTATAGAATAGTCTAATGCAGGCTAAGGAACAGAATTTATTTTGTTGTAAAGCACAGCAAGGTAGTTGCAAATATTGCAATATCATGCTGAGGTGAGGCCAGGAGAAACACAAGTGTCAAAAGACAAGCAAAATAATTGTTCCCCTGTTTCAGTTTTGAAGACTTTTCTTATTCCTGCCATCCTTGAAAGAAAAAAAGTCCCAGGCTGGTAAATTATTTTACCCACCCTGAACCACCTTGTTACTTCATATTGTTTAGCTTGGAGAGATTCCAATACTACCAACTGGATTCAAGAAAAAAAAAGAAAATACAAAGGACTAACACATTTTGTGATGCTTGAAATTCACAATGGAGTATAATCTAGCCAAGTTGGAATTAAAAAAAAAAAAAAAATCAAGATTAAAAAATGCTATTTCTTGGTTTTATTATGCATCTGAATAATCTTTCTATTTTTGCATCCTCCTATAGCTACTATCTTATGACATATCAATGTAGAACTTGTTCTACTAAATAGCATCTAGAAATTCCAACAAGGACCTCAAGACACTTTGTTTATTGCTCTGCATAGACAGGTGCTCATACAATATAATGAAATTATTAAAAATATTGAATAAATCAAGTATTATTTCTGAGATAGATAACTGATTATTCAAACTCATAGATTATCTTCATTAGATATATTATTTGCACATTGCACATTCAGCATCACACAAATTGTTTTTCTGTTTGTAAAAGAGGGCTTATTCATTACTAAAAGGTGGCTAAAGTTAACTATGATTTGCTTGCATTTCAAGTAAGTAATTATGTACACATGAAGAGTCATCAGAGCTGAGATGGCATTATTGTTAGTAATTCATCAGGCACAGCATTGCCGGGCAGTGGAAGGAGGTGATTATTCCACTCTATTCTGCACTGGGGTGGTCTTACCTGGAGTCTGTGTGCAGTTTTGGGTACCAGGGTATAAAAAAGGTATGAAGCCACTAGGAAGCATCCAAAGGAGGGACCCAAAGATGGTGAAAGGTGAATGGGTGGGGAGGGCATACAAGGAGCAGCTGAGGTCACTTGGTCTGTTCAGCCTGGAGGAGACTGAGAGGAGAGCTCACTGCAGTCACAGCTTCCTCATGAGGGGAAGAGGAAGGGCAGACACTGATCTCCTGTCTGGGGTGACAGTGACAGGACCTGAGGAAATGATATGAAGCCTTGTCAGGAGAGGTTTATGTTGGATATTAGGAAAGGTTTTTCACCCAGAGGGTGTTTGGGCACTGGAACAGGCTCCCCAGGGAAATGGTCACAGCACCAACCCTGACAGAGCTCAAGAAGCTTTTGGACAATGCTCTCAGGCACATGGTGGGATTCTTAGGTTGTCCTGTGCAAGGATAGGAGTTGGACTTTAATAATCCATTTGGTTCCCTTAAACTCAGGGGATATTCTATGGTCATATGACTTTATTTAAGGGTCAAATCAGACCAAGCAAATTGCTAGAAGAATGACAGGAAGTGTGTAGCAGAAGCAAGAAGCAGAAACCACTTATTGGTTCGAGTCAAGTGGCCTAGCAGTAAGACTCTTTTCTCCTCTGTAAAACACAGTTTAATTTAATTTTATGCTTTGCTTCCTTGAAATCAATAAAATTTTATGAAAAGATAAATCTTACACTTAACTATGTAAGATTCTGGCACAAAGTTTCTGCAGAGCTTCAATCCAGAGGTAACTCTAATTTACTGGTTGGTTAATTTATCCCTTATATAAACACACTATGCAAAGCACTTTGAAATACTTTTAAATGAAAACTGTTGTGTAAATGTAAAGTAGTATTATGGCAAACAGAAGTCATTCAAAGTTGACAGGAGTCACTTCAGTGAATGTCAGCAGCAAGAGTCTGGGGTGTTTTATTAAGCATGGACAAATAATTAATATCTGATAAATGTATAAAGACAGAAAAAAAAACGTTCTTCAGAAATGTAATCAAATAAGAAATACTTAATTTTATTCCTTATTTCATGTTTTCCATAATACATTAAAAGAATAATTCAAATGACTAGATTTTAGAATTAGAGAAGTTTGTAGAAGCAATTATTATATGTACTGTCAAAATATTTACAAGAAATAACAATGTAATCAAAAATACACATCGTAATATAATGAGAAGCAGAATCTTTTGCTTGTTTTCTTTTTGTTTCTTTTTTTGCTTGTTTGCTTTTTCCCCCTGAGAAAAAATGACAAAGCAAATGAGTTTGCTAGATGATCTTTAGGGTCACTTCTGACCCAAGTCATTCTATGATATGAGTCTATTATATTTGTGCATATATGTGTGCATGTACCAGTATTTAAGCTTATCCTTTACTGCCTGTATTCCACACAGAAATATGTACCCCTGTTAAAGAAAATTTGCAGTTTTTAGGAATACAGCCATTTAGAAAACAAACATATTCCCTGAGTACCATAAAAGAAAAGGGTTTGTTGGTTGTGGAGCCACTGGAGGGTACAAGTTATAAGACAGGTGTCACCAAGAAATGCAGATCATCAGATGCCAAGATTCTAACAAAATACTGTTTTCCCTGATATTGAAAATATTTTGTTCACATAATCTGCTTTAATGCTGTGATGTGATAACAGAAAGGCTTTGCGGAGCAGCATTCAACAAACTGCCATTAAAACACACAATACAGTTTTGAGAAAAGTTCTTTAAATTTTTGGGTTTGCTTGAATTTAAAAATACCTAGAAGGTTGCCAAAAGTGTTGTTGCTTTGCAAAACACTGATTACATTTGGCTCTGGAAAAAGACATGGATAAATCCTGGTCTGATCAGTGACCATTAACACTGGTCTGTGGAGTGCAAAGTGAGTGAACAAAGTTCTGCAGAGCAGCTGATAGTGAGAAGCAATTCATTGTCCCCTGGCAGATCTGTAACACTGAGAATTAATGTGCTTACAGCAGTGACAAAGCTATGGTAACACCTTGAGTATTTATATACCCTTTTTCCCCTCAGAACTTTTTGTGACTAATGTAGGATATATGACTGAAGGTTTTGTTCCTTCCCTCCAATTATCAGATATTAAACAGAAAAACTAAACCAACCAACCAACCAAAACAAAATTAAAACAAACAAACAAACAAACAAAAACAAACACCACCAAAAATATCCTATACCAAACCCTTGTCAAATCCATTTTCAGGCAAGCTTTTAATGAACTGTCAAAAATTAGTAAATCATGATAAATTTTTTTGTTGGACATAATGAAACCATAGTTTTGTTCTTAATACTATGTAATGATCAGAAGATAAAAGCCCTTTGTAGCCCAGAATACTTAATAATGACAGTATAAATATTTTATACCATACGAAAATAATGCATACCAGAAAGTAAAATTATGGTATTCCTTTAAATTCTATAAATTTCAGTTCTAGAAATCTGTTTTTCATTGAAGTACATAGACTTCAACAACTTCTAAAAACTACTAAAAATACATTGTAGTGTTTTGTTCTTCCCTGCTTCTTAAAATGTTTTAATAGTTCCTAATTCTATCCATCACAACTGTACTGATATGTGTGAGGGTAGTTCTAAAATTAATGTTGCAGCTTTCAAGTGTAAATAAAAACAAACTCATCTGAAAATTCCTGCTACTGGTGCATTTTATTGAACTGGATTAAATAATATAAACATATCTTTCATAATTTTTTAAAAATTTAACTTATAACAAATTTTACATTTTTTATACTGTGTGGGGAACCAAAATTTGAACCTATCATCTCAAATGAAATCATGAGTAACTTCTGATGGGGAAACATATTTTCAAATTCCCTCCCTATTTTGAGACAGAAAATTTGAAGCAGCTTCAGTTGATCTTGGATGATATTCAAGGGACTCAGATGTTTGTCCATTAATTCTAGGCACTATCATACATTAGTATATATGTACAGACTCTAACTACCAAAATTACAGCCATGTCATCAGGACATGCAGTTTAATAACCTTATGCCAATAAAACAAATATCATTGCCCAGGATTACAGCTGTTATGAGGTGGTTTATCACCAGCAAAGCTGGAGCAAAGTGTGAAAGCTCTACAGTGTCCATCAAAAATGGAGAATTGTCCCTGAGTTTTGCATGACCAGGAGCATGATCAAGCAGATGTGTCATACGGACATTATCCTGAAGATCAGGGAGAACACTCTGGGAAAAATGTTTCTTTTGCACTCTGTATCCATATATTTTTTGACTGCCACAACATCGCTAAGACCTTGGAAAAAAGCTTCCAGCACTTTGACCTGACTAACTGTCAGATACATGGGATCAGGAAGACAATGTCAGTAAAATGATGCAGATATGCAATTAGTAATTCTTGTCACAATTTTTGTACTGTTTAGGAAAACTGTTTAAACTGAAGTTGTACCTTACTCTAAAATGGCACAATTTAGTGGGTTTCTTTCCAGGGGAGCAACTAAATAATTATTCATACCTGCCTCCAACGTGAGGTGCAATCTCCTCCTAACTCTAGCTCATCTTTTCAATGTCTTGCCCAAGGGCAGCAAATGCAACATGTCTGGGACGTATCAAACTTCTCAATAACTTTAAAGAATTAAATGAAATTATGGTACACAGAGAGAAAAGTATGTGTACAATTATATTACATATCAATCTAAACCAAAATCCTTTCTCTGATGATTCTACAATTCTCTTAGGCATCCAGATTTCCAGATTTCTACCTTTTATTTTTATGGTCGTATATATGTATACACGTATCTGAAACTCAATAACTTCTTCACCTGTTTTTATAACTGAGTGATCCTGCCTAAAAATTTTGGAGAAGCTCTGCTGCAATAACTGCTGTCACTCTGTGTAGTTGATCCACACTAGAGTGAATGTCAAGATTTACAGAACCTCAAGATTAACTTGTGCACAAGTTTTTATAATGCAAAACACTTTAAATTCCTTTCATCGAGGTGAGGGATCTTTCAATACTTTGTATAAACCTTGGCATAAGAGTATGCCTATAGAAATTTACAAAAAAAAAATTATACTGTAAATCTCCATTCTGGTTTACCATCATGTATTTTCTTTGACTCTATCATAGATTAACATTCTCAAGAGGAATCAAAGAATATTTTAGCTATGAACATTTTCAGACAGTGTTTAGTGAACTAATCTCACTATCTATGCATATCTGTAATATCATAACAGTATTTCCTTCTTCTATAACTATGAATCATCTTCACTTCCATAAGATAGCTGCAAGATGTTTTAGATTTATGTCAAAGTCCAGAGAGAAATGCTGTATGGTATGCGAAAGTATTCCATGTAGCAAACGTCTATGTATCTGAAAATAATAATAAAAAAACCCTAACCTGACACTGACAGCATCAACTATTCTAGCCTGCATGGTATTTGGAGAGGTTATGGGTCCCTGATACTTTTGCCATTTTTTTTCACAATTTTGCAAGTCTAGAAATTGTGCTGAAGAGAATTGGCATTTTCTTAGATGGCAAAGTTCAAGTGTTGAGTGCTGAAGATGGCTATTTTAAAACTTAAACTTCTTTACAGGTCTCCCATATCCAGGACCAGAAAGCTGTGTAACATCATTCCCCTTCCCTTCCCTTCCCTTCCCTTCCCTTCCCTTCCCTTCCCTTCCCTTCCCTTCCCTTCCCTTCCCTTCCCTTCCCTTCCCTTCCCTTCCCTTCCCTTCCCTTCCCTTCCCTTCCCTTCCCTTCCCTTCCCTTCCCTTCCTTCCTTCCCTTCCTTCCTTCCCTTCCCTTCCCTTCCCTTCCCTTCCCTTCCCCTTCCCTTCCCTTCCCTTCCCTTCCCTTCCCTTCCCTTCCTTCCCTTCCCTTCCCTTCCCTTCCCTTCCCTTCCCTTCCCTTCCCTTCCCTTCCCTTCCCTTCCCTTCCCTTCCCTTCCCTTCCCTTCCCTTCCCTTCCCTTCCCTTCCCTTCCCTTCCCTTCCCTTCCCCTGTTGAGCTGTTTGATTGTATTTGTTTGTAGGATTGTTTCTTTTTATTCTTTTTTTTAGCTGAGTCTCTAGTCACTGAAGTGATAGGTACTCTACACTTTGAATAGATAAATATTTCATGTGGGCAGAATATGCTGTTCTGCTTTTTGCAAAAGCTTTACTTTATTAATGAATTTGTTTAATTTCCACACCCTTCAATAAATCATCGACTTGGGTATGAAATTAAATATAATCAGGTCACCCTGTAGCATGCTTTTATAGTAAATTATGTATGAACCACTCTGGATTTAGCTACACTTTTGCAATTTCTCAATATGTATCAATTAGGAAAATTCAACGTAACAATGTGCTCTACTCTCAGTAATAATATGTGTCTGGAAATACAGTCTGGAAATAAAGTCTTACGGACATTAAAGTATAGTCTTCAGGGAATTAAAAACCCAACTATGTTCAAAACTATAGCTAGGGAAGGAACCAGGAGGCTATAATGTTCTACTTAAAATATGAAAATAAATTTTAAAAAACCAAAAAAACAGCAGTAAGCAAAATTATAACACATTTAACAAATAATGTTGTCTTGGTAGTACTATCTTGAAGCTAAATAAGATATAGAGCTATTGTTTTACATGACATTTTTTTAAATCTCTCATTTCAGATATGTATGTATGTACAGCTGAGTCACTACAGAATTTTCTTTTGAGATCTCAATTAATCATTAGATCCACCACTCTTATGTCAGATAAAATGTAGAGTTTGCTGGAAATTTCATACCTATCCTTCAAAAAATAGCATGAATAATCAAAGTCATTTAATAAACTACTTAAGTAAGTCCCTAATTCTCACAAGCAGTCTGCTTGTCTTGAAATCAGATCCGAAACATAATTTGTTTCCAGTGTTCCAAGAAACAGGATGGTAATTCCTCTGAGCTAGCAAAACTTTTCTGGCATAAAGTGACATATAATTTTTGGCTAATATACTTTATGTCAGATGATATTTTGTCATGATAATTTCCATAACTTTTAATTATTCTTAGTTCATTATATTTTAAAGGATTGAAGCCAGCAGTAATTTAATTTTGTGATTTTGTACCACATTGAGGTGTTTGCACTGTCTTTTTATCATCATGAATACAGGTGTTATTCCTTGTACCTAACATTGTGCATTATTCACAATATTAGACACAAAAAGATGTATATTCTTAACAATTTTATACACAGTTTTAACAAATAATAAAAAAAAAAAATTCTTTCTGTAAAGTTCCTCGTTTAGGAAATGGAAAGAAGGCCTTAGTTTTTGTTGTTGTTTGATCTTAAAATTAATTCTCAAAAAATAAATTATTTCTTTAACCCAAATCATACACATGGGATTGTTAATCTTGACAAGGACCAAAGAAATATAATGCCACCTTTCAATCCCTGTTATATTTTCTGACAAATCTACATGTTAGTCTTTTGTAT
This sequence comes from Muscicapa striata striata, assembly GCA_030060385.1. NCBI lineage: Eukaryota > Metazoa > Chordata > Aves > Passeriformes > Muscicapidae > Muscicapa > Muscicapa striata. The sequence goes on along the minus strand of JAREIS010000413.1, from coordinate 623,656 downwards.
TAATGGGCATTTCTGCCCTCTTTCTCCCATTCTCTCCTCTGGAAGAAAATTCTCCTAAAAGTATTATGCTTTTAGAGAATAGGTGTAAATAAAATTCCTTTATATATGATTCATAAAATTCAGGAAGCTCCAAAACACTGTTGAAAGTGTTCTATAATAGCATAAAAGTTTCAGGATGTGAAATAATATTTAATGTATCCATGTCATCAGAGATGCAAGATTTACTTCACACTATGAAGTATAGATTAAATCCACCAACAAAACATTCAAGGCCTAAATTTGAACTAGAGAATAATGTAGGGATAACCATGCTCCACTTTTATCATGCAGCACTGGTTTCTCAATGTAGTGACTTATATTAAAATTACTAACTGCAAAATCTGAAGACTTATTTTAAATTTCTTTTGAACATTGGTGATTTTGCCAATTGTAGAATGAATTATTCAAGGGTAACTTTAGAATAATCTAGATAATAGTCCCCTTAATGCATTGTGAGAATAAAAATCTTAATCAAATTCAACTAAGTTTTCTAGATGCCTTAATTTAAACTTTGCCTAATTTCTTATGCATTATTTAGCCTGAGAATTGCATTTGACATGCAAAGATACAGCTACAATTTGTTCACAAATAATCACACAAGTGCATATAAATATCTATAGCTGTAGATATCAATGTCCACATTTCAGAAGATTCTGTTCAAAAATTGAAGAGTCCCAATGCTCCAGGACTCTAAAAATTAAAATTTATCCACCAAGAAAACTGAAATGGAAACAAAATGTACATCAGGATAGAAGGGCTGGCCTGTCCAGCAGTAAGATTTTGCTGTGAATGACCCCCTCACCTGCATTTACCATGTTGATTACTCAGACCACTGAAGCACAGGATGCTTCAGTGCAGAGCCATCAGTCAATAAGGTAATTTACAATGATCACCCTCCTGGGCAAACTAGGAGATGAACTGTTTTCTTCTAGATGAGGAAATCCGTTCCCCTGTTGATAAATATCCACCAAACCAACTGAAAATCCTCTATAACAGCAGCCTCTCTAACATTTTCTTCTTACAGAGAAGTGAGAGGCTGTAGTTGAAACTGATTGTGCTTGAATACAGCTTAATAACCAGAAGCATCTCTTTTTAACCCAGTAGACTCTGATAGATGTGTTCATCAATAACATAATTGGTTTAATGATACAAGAAGCTGCTGTTAGGGCGGCTTCAAGTTAGTGAAAACAGTTCCCTTAAATGTGTTAGAAGCAATGCACAAACTGATGGCCAGCACTACTGAAGCAGAGAGCAGAATATGGACTTATCTCTATGCTCTCTTCCAAAGCTCTCTGTGGGGCAAGTAACCCTGACATGGCTGAGGGCCAGGGCCAGGGCTGGAACTGGAGGCTAGGGCCAGAGGTCAAGGCTGGGGATGGCTATAGAACCTGCTGGAAAATTGCTGCTGGTGTGGGAAGGAGCTACTCATGCCATGCACAGGACAGCTGGGGCCAGGGAGTGCAGCTGGGTAGGGACCAGGGTGATGGAGGGCAGTCTTGTGCCACAGCGTGCCAGTGGGAGCAATCTCCTGTCCCATGATGGAAGAGAATTGCAAGGAGGGGGTGTGAGGAGGTGGGGAGAGCCCTGTGAGGCACCTGTTTTGCTTTCTACTCTTTTGTGGGGTCCTCCCTTTAGAGGCAGGTGTACCTTGCTGTTTGCACCACCTGCCTGGTGCCAGGGTGAGGGCTCGGTTTGCTGCTGGGTTTGCTGTAGGAGGAGTATTTTGGTGGTCCTGGCTGCGTTTGCTGATGAGCAGCCAGCCTTGGAGGGGCCAAGAGTGAGGTTTATGCAGAAACAGGGAGTTAAATCTCAGGGGAAACTTGCCTGAGAAACTGCAACCAAGACCTGTTTGTGTGGATGAGATGCCAGTCACTAAGGTTAACTTCAGATAAGAAGTGATTTAGGAGAACAGGGAAATAGGCAGGGGCAGACTCTGGAGGTGGTGAATGCAGGGGTGCTAGAGGACCAGACTTGTAGCATATGAGTTGTAGATGTCAATACTATTTGCTAATAAGGCCATGTTGTGGATCCTTGGCTTGAGGGCTTGTATTGTATCTTGGACATTTCTGGATAATGGAAACCTGTCTAATCGGAGTGTTTCAGACTTGGAGTGCTATTTGTTCAGTGTGCAAATCCAAATGAAATAACATCAAGAGAGCCTCAGAGAGATGTGCAGCTGACGCCTGTTTCACGGGCTCATGTGCTGAGTTAATTCAGGCAAGCTGCTGGCAGATAGAGGGAGTCTCTGGCCTTTGCCTCTCTTAATCCTGCTATCCCATTGACAGTGGCCAGAATAACCCTCAAACAAGCCATCCTTCCTCATTGCTGCCATACCTGTTGCCGGAAATTCCCATAACACTTTAGTAATTATCCATGACCACCTTTTTTCAGAAGTCTTTAGTTTTTCAAAATTGTGTTGGTCTTGGCTTTTTTTTTTTTTTTTTTTTTCATTCAAGCTGTCAGTCTCTTTAAAAAATGTAGAAAAATGATGAGCAGTTTATGAAATGACCGTGACTTTATGACATAGGCTCACATTCAGAGATTAATTTTGCAGCATCTCTCAAGCGCAATATATCATACTGATCACAAAAAAGTTACACTCTACTGGAGAAAGGGCTTTCCTGCAATTCCCAGGTTCAGGGAGAAGGATCCAGGAAGGCTGATAATGAATTAATGGACTCATAACAGATGCCATTTGAACTGTTGTGAAAATATTGTTTAGTAAATTGTATAATGGGAATGAAAGCAACATTCTTTATATTCTCACTCCCTAAATCTAGTGCCTAAGACTCAGACTGAAGTGAGTAGTTAAGTTCTGTATTTTATTCAAATGATTTTTTAATAATAGTGTGCAACATCAGCTAAACTGTGATAACTGAAAAAAAAATACAACAACCCTATATTTCACATAAGCTTTCACACATAGTACAAATCTACCCTCTTTATCAAATGCTAAACTAAAAAAAAAAAAAATATATAGCCAGTACTAGTTCTCAGTGGAATTTAGGATTATTTCATTGGGAAAATACAGTTTTGTCATGTTTCACTCCAACTGGAGATTTATGGACTGGTGATGAAACATCTTAAAAGATGCACAAAATGTATTCTAGTTCTCCTTGCTCCCTGTCTTTATTGAGTCACCTATAAATATATGTAAGACTCACAATCTCTAATTTTTTTTTCCTGGCTCACTGAAGTTCATTGAAGTTCTCCAATTACTTTCTTTTTTCAACAAGGCCTTATAAAGCATTCTGTTAAAAAAAAAAAAAAAAGTATCTGTGATGGGACAGTGAAAGAAGATAGAGGTGATTTCTAGAAAAAAGCACAATCTCTTTGCTCTGCTGCCATTGAAATGTATGTTTTGTAGGTTTCTTCAAGTATGGATGCAAATCGAAAACTTTCTATAATTGCTTTATTTCAAATGGACTCAAAAATAGTAGAAAGCACCATGATTTAGGTAAATCAAAGAAGATAAATTCCTTGCTTTGTCCTAAAGGCAAAAATCCCAAACCTAATCAAAGAAAGAATACCCAAAACCAACAACCACCTGAAATTTCAGAGCTTCTGACATCTCTTACCATGAGCCAAATGAAAAAGTCTGCTGAGGATATTTCTTCAGTTCAACTTCTTATAGCAAAGGCTCCAAACCTTTAATATAATTTGTGATTCTTTGATTTTTATTTGACAAGTGAGAGCAGAACTTTTACTGCATTGTAGTATTGTTTACAAGCTGTCAAAATATTTGCGTGGATTTGTTTTTGGTTTTTTTCAATAATAAGTGCTCTTATGCAAAGCCATAATTCACTGAATTTAAAAAGCCAGCAATCTAGGAGGTTTTTGTGAGCCAAATGATAAAGGATTTTATTCTTAAGAGCATTTAATTTTCCTACTGGATTTTAATATAATAACCCAGCACTCAAATGACAATTTTTTCAATTACCTTGTGAATTATTTTCAAATGCTGGTGGAACACGTAGAGCTTTGCCATCAAAATTGCAAGTGGGGCATGGTCAGTGTAGGAGCTGAGACTTATCCATATTATGTCTTATCTTATACAGCTGCCCATTGTTGTAATTTTCTTCTGGCCTGAAGTCTTGCCCTCGTTTGTGTCATCATAGAATACTTCCTTTTTTCTTACCAGCTAAATCTCAGCATATTTTGGTAACACTGCCCAGCAGGTGTTGCTTTCCTGTCTGGGATACACGTGGCAGCCAACAAAAGAGAATCCTGAATTGCATGCATAGAAAGCTTTATGGAAGATAAACAAAGAATTTCTTTGCAAGTTCGTAGGAAATGTGAGCATGTATAGGGAAGAGCAGCTGTTATTTAGAAAACTTCCCTCAGTGAATCTGATTCCTTTTTTTAATATGCTCTTAAAACTTTCTGTCTGTATTTATGTAATATTCTTTTGCACATGCATCAGATAATAGCTTACAATTTCCGACAACTAGTGAAGTTATTCTGATGTGGTGCAAACTCAAAGATGGTGAAGAGACCTAGTTTTTAAATTCTAATCTATATCAGAGTATAGTATAATTTTTGAGTTATGCTACATGAATTAGGGGATCTTGAGTAGATGCTGTTTTTTAATTAATATTGATATAAACTTTTAACATTTCCCGGTTTGCATTGCAAAATTTCTCTTTATCAGAGAGAATTGAAAATTAACACTGATTCTGAGGCAAAACTGCACTATTGTGTCACTGGTATCAGCATTAGTGACATGTACAGTCACATTGCTCCTTAGGAAAAAACCTTGTCTGAGTTGTGTGCAGAATACAAATATGAAAACATGTATTGATACTTGTGAAAAACTAACACTAATTATTATTAATTAAAATTAAGCCACTTTTCTGTGGTGAAGGATTATTCATCACACGACAATTTGTATAAAAACTGAGTACCTTTCAAGATTAATATTACAGTTGAAATAAATATTGGCTAATGTGTGCAGAAAGAAGTCCTCTGAGTTTTTGGTTGGTTGGTTGGCTGGTTGTTTGGGGTTTTTAGTTCTATACTATGTAAGAGGATCAGTCAAGTTAATCATTATGATCTTCTCTGTCTTCCTCCTAAATCACTAACTTTTTAAGAAAAAAAAAAAATACTCTCATATCTTCATAGACCAGATACTGTGATTTTTAATGCCTTTTTTTCTGTGCCATAGTTTTTTTTATCTCAGCCCTGTGTCAGTCAGGATTTTTTTTTAAAACATTATTGAATCAGATAAAGACTTTCACACATATTTTAATACTGTTCAGCTGCTTGTATCAGTGCTTTGTGGCCTGAAGAAAGGAACAAGACAGGATGTCAACACAGGAAGTACACATTTCAAAACCAGGAAGCTTGAGTGGGGGTTCAAAATTGATAGGTAGCTCAGAGTCTCTGTCAAGTGTTGATTTTTTTAATCATGTCTGTTTTTCTGTGTGAGGAAAATAAACATAAGTGTCTACACTGTACATTTAATTGAGAGAAAATAAATTACGGAAGATTAGGAATGGGACTGTGCCCAAGCCCCATCCCTAATGTGGTGCAGCTGTATAAAACAAGTGAGCAGCATTGGAAGACAAGAAGCATGGAATACTGATGTGTTGACCAATTACAAAAGAGGAAAAGGGCATGCAGCTGTTATGCATGTGAGAAAGAAAGGTATAAGGAGTTAGGAGGAGAGAGAAGAGAAGGGAGAGTTTGCTGGTTGTGCTGTGAGGAGGAAAGGTCAGGTGGTTGTATAAGGGACAAGAAGGGTCAGACAGTCATGCAGGTGGAAGAAGGAGGTAGAAGGAAGAAGAGAAGGAGTCAGTGTTGCATGGGGCTGCCTGGGAAGCTTACAGAGAGAAGGTAAGCAGGTTTTCACCATAGGATAATAAGCTGATGGTTTCAGTCAGTTTGAAACCACTGTCCAGATGTGCCAAGTACTGAGGCCAACCTTTAACACTACAAAATGTTGGGGTATAGGATATGAAGATAAATATTATAGCTTAGTAAAGCCTTAAAAAAAATTCTAGCATATACAAGCCCTTGAATATCTCCATAGACAGTAAAAACATACCTGTTACTCCTCAGTTACACATGAGATCTGTTTTCATAGAAGGTATGTAATGCAATACACTTATATTATCACATCATACTATTTTCTTAAAGACGTGTAAAGCTGCATACACAGAATGACAGAATATACTGAGTTGGAAAGGGTCTCACAAGGAACATAGAGTCAGAGTAGGCTTGTTTGTGCTTTAAAGGAATTATTTAATGTAGTTCGTAAAAAAAATTATTCATGTTTTCTTCTAAATAATGAGACTATGACTGTCTCTTGGTGTTTGAAGGACTTCTTGGGAAAATTTTAATTTAAAAAGATACTGTTGTGGAGTTTAGCATTAGCAGACAACAAGTATTTGACAGGAAAAAAATACATAATTTGCCAGGGAAAAAGTATTTTGCTCAGAAAAAATATATTAAGCTGCTTTGTCTTTCAGGAGTTTTTCAAATCTAGATAAGTGCTGAGACTACATCATAAAATAACTGCTTTTGTCTTTGTATGACATGTAGCATTGAAGTAGCTGGTTTATAAATGTTTTCAAAAAAGAAAATATGGGGGTTTTCTGCTAATAAGATAGACATGAACTTTACCTGAATGTTGTGTCAAATTTAAGGTGACTGTTAAGAGGTAGGTGAAAAACCATATTTATAATCATATAGAAGGAACACAGGATGATGCCCTATATCAATCTTTAGGGTGAAGAAGAACATAAGTTGTGCCAGATGCCCTTGGTAGAGTCAATTGGCTTTCTTTGAAGCTCTTCTCTCTCTTAGGTGTGTTTATGCCACCAGAAATGACAACACATGGAGGAAAACTTGCAAGAGGTGTTTGAGTGCAGCAGCCTATTCATAAATGTGATATTGTGTTTTGTGCCTGGTATTTTTTATGGTTGTGAGCCTTGCACCACCTGAAGTAATTAAGAGTAAGCAGAAGAGCTGTGCACAAAGAAACAAAAGCTTAAAATTATTGGCTTGGCTTTGTGCTGTAAGTACTGTAAATGTATAGCCAGGCATTTTTATGTCTTAGGAATGCAACAGGTATGCTATAGCAATTGTTGAAAGGGAAAAGGTTTCTTTTCAGGTTATGTTGTCAGTTCTCAACAAAATGAATCACACATGGTGTGTGAGTAAAGCTGTCCTTGTGTTTATGATCCCTGGCTCATTCCATGGTTTTATTTGCTTCCATTTCAAAGACATTTTACTACTTTTGTACAGCAAATTGTATCTACACCATAAAGTAACAGTTGCAGCTTTTACAAGTCTAGAATTACATATTCCCTAGACAGTTTTTTTTCAAGTCTTGAGATATCAAAACTCTGAAAAATGCAGAAAATTGTTAGGAGAAAATTAACCCCAGGTGACAAAAGGAAATTGGAAGACAAAAGAAGAAATAAAAGATAAAGAGTTCTATTGCAGCAGAGGACCAGCTGCAATAGTTGTTTCTTTACTCCCACATGTTTGTGATCTTGACCTCTCTTGTTAAAGGTGGATTTTTTTTTTTTTTTTTTTCTAGGAAGAGCTTGATAAACGCTTCATACACATGTACATGTATAGAAAGGATCCTTGTGGTGTCAGGGTGGAAAAGGACTAGCATGGCTAGGAGAGGAGAATAGAAGGGAGGGGGTATGAAAAGTGCTGAGAGAACTGTACCTTATAGCCTGCTTTTTCAGCTTTCATTTGCAGAGCAGTGCAGTTACTTCCTCTTATTCTTCATATAAAGGAAAGCAGAAGATGGATGCTAAAATAGGAAATGTAACTTCCTGAAACTAGATAACATTTCTTGTTTGTCCTTAATTACCAATTTGCTGAAACTAATTTTTTTGTTGTTGTTGTTGTAAAACCAGTATTGAGGTGCTGGGGTTTCATTTTTCAGAGCAAGAACCTGTGAACCCCATGGATGGTGCCTGGAGGGTTGAAAGTGCCTAATGTGAATACTAATTTATAATGATCTAGTGACAAGGAGCTCTGCAATAATTTCTTGTTTACACTTCTGCCTTAATAAATATATAAACATGAAAAATTACAAGATACTGTGTCAGTTTTTCTCAAAAATCTATTACTTAAAGCTTGACATAGATCTGATACAGAGGATAGAGAACTGGGAAATCCTCAGATGGCTTGTTTCCTTTGTTATGAGCTAGTCCTCTGGACTTCCTGATCACATCTTGCTGTCGTATGGACCTTGTTGTATCAACCTGTTCTGTGGTTCCACAAGCAAGAATGCAAGAGACATTCAATCTAACAGGGTTAATGAGCGATCATGGAATACTTCGGAATGCTCTGCAGCAAATTAGAAGTCTAAAGGAAGATACTGTAAAAGGCAACTGTATTACTTTTTAGCAATGTCAAACATAGCGTGTGTGTCTTGGGTAAAAATCGTAAATAATTTCAGTGAATTTGTGGTACAGATGAAAACTAAAAATGCTTAAAACATGCTGTTAGATTTTGGAAGAGTATTGCTTCTTTATGGTAAATCTGAAGGCAAGTTTCATCATAAACATTTATCAGATTATCTAAAGTTTATATATAAACTTAGGCAGCAGTTTAATATTTCTTTTGCAATGGCATGCTCTCATCTGGTCTCTAGTTATTGTAATCTGAAAAATGTTGGGAAAATGGTTTGGAAAAGCACTTTAGAGTTCAAATTACTGATGTATTGTGTGTTGGACCCACATCCATACCCTACCTTTCCAAATGTCCAATGGTATTGTGTATGTTTAATATAATTTCTAAGAAACAAGAAGCCTATTCAATTTTCAATCCTTTGAGAATGAACAAACATCCTTAATAATCACAATATTTTAATTCCTGTCACTTGACACTTGTCTTGCAAATATTCATGTTTGTCTTCTGAAATACCTGTGCTTTGTCACAAATGCAGTCAATGGAAAGTCCTTAGAAACCCACTGCAGAATTCTGGATGTTTTGCAGATTATGTGGTGTTTTGATGTCAGACATATCACTTTTAAATTTGAAATGAAGTGCGAAACAATTTGTGAAGCTCATGTTTACCTGTTGCTCAGTAGAATATTCAACTGACATAAACATTTCCATGTGGAAAACTTAAATGTATGTTCTTAAACAAAATTGAATTTCCTCTTTCTGTGAAAGCCCTTCAAAATTGGAAGCAGACATCACTGACATCTTGAACAGCCTGCATTTAATCTCTCTTTAATTATGTAAGTCTTATTTTATCCTCTGTATATCCTTTACACATTAATTAGATTAAGATTTCAGTGATGTAGCAGGAATTCTGAATTTTTTGTTTGCTTTTCTATCTCTCATATAGCTTCCCTTCCCCACTCCCCAGCTGAGACTGAAACAGTATCAAAATGGGGCAGTATAACTCAGTGTCGAGGAATGGATGTTAAATCTTTTTTTAAAGTTAAAAAGAAAAAAATAGAAATGTAAATAATAATTAAGGAACTGGAGGAAACAGTTAGAAATCATCTGATTTTTATTGTAATTATTTAGTGAAAAATTAGCCACAGATATAATATGTTTGTGGAATTGTAATCTCTCTTCAGAACTCATATAAACATTGTAAAAAGCTAAATATATTGAAGATTTCATAATTAATGCATGAGTTTTGATACTAAGCAGTGTAAATCTTTATTGATTTATATGATGGGTTGAACTCCATAGAAACCATAGATCCAAGAAATGTTTTGTCCTTCTCTGTTTATTATTGACCTTTATAATAGGCCTAACAAAGATGAGGGGTGCAGTCATCTTAATCTTGCAGTCTCTTGAGCCAATTCATGAATGACTGCTATGTACTGGGAGAAAAATGCTGTCCAGTGTTAAAAAGCTACTAAACCATATTAAAGGAGTAGTGATGAGTGTCTGCAGTTTCTTTTCATAACAGGAAAAAGCTTTAGGCCCACTTTTAAGCATCTAAACACTGGGGGTTTTACTTCCTAGCTACTTGTCAACATAAGCACTAATGCTTAAATTCATCTTGGAAAATTATTTTGAATCCTCCTTCAGCTATTGTCTTAAGGATGCTGCTTATTAAAAAACAATAGACCAAGTTGATCTACTAAGAAAGGGTGCTGTAACTTTAGGAATGCAGAGACAGAAGGCTTTATCAAGACAAGAGGAATTTGGGAGTGAAATATTTGTGACATTTTGAGAGGAAGAAAAGTGATCTAACTGGTATTGCAGTATCTCATTCTTCACTTTAAAAAAGCAGTGCTGCTGATTCCTAGGCTTGACCTTAAATTCACTTGTTTATTCAAAACACAAGCACACTGGTGGACTGAGGGCATGCTTCTAGGCAAAGCCATTATCCAAACATCTTTTCTTAGCTTATAAAATGTATCTAGATGGTTATGATTGTTTAGCTCTGTGCATTGTCTAGGAAAAAAAAAAACCCAACTCAATGACAAACTCTATAATTGCTGCACACAGCCCTACACCCCTTTTCTGAAGGTGTTCCACAGCACATCCAAAGCTTCCAACTCCCACCACTCATGCAATGCAATTAGCAATCATATTATGCCTAAAAGAAAATAAATCTCCCTTTCTCTTGTTTTGAAAGTTCCACTGCATGCTGCATAAAATAAAAAAACTTCTAAAGTTGAAATTGGAAGAGAACACAATTTTAAAACTGCATGATCATGATAACACGACATTATTTTTAAAACTAGTTATAAAAAGATCTTCTTACAATATAGAATCATGCATATTTTTCTTTTTTTAAAGTAAATTTTTGTTTTAGGTGGTTATTGGCAGAGATGACAAATTGCAGGCTTAGGCTGAAGGTCGTTTTTTTTTTTTTTGTACCATGCAAAGATAGCATGGAGTTTATTCCTTTTGTTATTTGCAAAATAGGATAGCAAGATTGATGACAATTAAGTGTCTCTGTACAGTCAGTTCACCCCTGTCAAGGGGAATGTTAAGGTTTCCATTTTTATTCTTTCTTGTCCTCTGCTGCTGATAGTGAGAATACTAAGCAAGTTAAAGAATGTGTTTGTCAACTAGAACATCTTTCTGTTATGACCTGGATATTCATCACCAGTCTTACTTTCCAAGTGTGGAATAATGATAAATTTGGGTGCTAGCTGGACTAATCTGGCTGTCAACCAGCAACCTTGAGTTGAGATGCTCTTTTATCTTGTGAAACACATTCATGAAACATGCAGTCTTTAAGTAAAATCAACTATTTAGATTTTCTTCCGCCATCACTAACTAGGTGTGATGGTGTTTTGAACTTAATTTATGCAATAAACAAACAATAAAATCTGCTTCTGTCAGCACTTCCATCTTGGAAAGCAGAAAACAAAAAAGAATATGGTATAGTGATTAATGATTGTGATTAACTCTCTAGAGGTTATGGCTTCATGCCCCAATGATTCTTCTGTCACTACTCTGCATAAGATGCTATGTTAAGCACATATGCCTTTATCCATATGGCTTGCTAAAAACCTAGAGGTTGACCTTTAGCTTTGTTTTTTTCACAAATGCACTTTAAATGCTGAATGAGTAACTTGTGCATCCTGGGCTGAAGTAAGAGAGGTATAGTCCCTGGGTTAAAGGACGTGATCTTCCCCTCTTCTCAGCACTGGTAGGACTGCACCTGGGGTTCCTTGTTCACTTCTGTGCCCCCAGGAACAGCAAGGACATGAGCTAATTGAAAAGGGTCACAAGGTTGATGAAAGGACTGGAACATCTTGCCTACAAAGAAAGGTTGAGAGAGCTGGGACTGTTGAGGCTGAAGAAAAGAAAACTACACTAGATCCCATCAATGTACATAAAATACCTGAGGTGATGCTACACAGGCAGTGGAGACTGGTTCTTTCTTCAGTGGTGACCAAAGGCAATGTGCATAATATACAACATGAAAGGTTTTCTCTGAACATCAGGAAACCCTTTTTATTGTGAGAATGACTGAGCACAGGTTTCCCAGGGAGATTGTGTGGCATCAATCACTGGACATATTCAATGCTGCCTAGACATGATCCTGGGCAGCCAGCTATGAGTGTCCCTGTCTGAGCAGAGTTGGGCTGTACCAGATGATCTCAGGAGGTCCCTTCCAATTTTAATCATCCAGGCTTTTCCCAATCCCCTTGTGCCACCTTGGGGGAGAGGGTTGGGGAGAGGAGGAGGTGAAAATGTGGTTTTATTTTTTGTAGGGTTTTTTGTTTCCCAGCATCCTACTTTATTTTTAGTTGCCAGTAAATTAAATTAACTTTCCTCAAGTTTCTTTGGTTTTGAGTGTTATGGTGATCTTTCTGTTTTTATTCTGAACCACAAGATTTTTGGTTTTATTATCTCCCATCCTCTGTTGAGGTGGAAGAATAGGAGTAGTTGGGTTGGGCCTGGTGGTCTGCCAAAATCAATCCACCACAAACATGAAAGAAATAAAACCTTTTACCTTGATTAGAGCTTATTACATTTCTAATTTTGAAAAATCAATTAGAGTGTATAGAAACAGGAAAAACAGAACTGTGATGCACATACCAATTGCCACAGAATATGTCTAGAGAATAATTAATTTTTTTAATTAATCATGTTTTAGGACTAAAGAAGAAATAAAAAAAATCTTAAAAGTTCTGAACTCGTGTGTAACACTATTTGTGTTACAAATTTCCTTGGTGCTTCCTTAATAGGGAACTCATTAAAAGACTATCTGTTTAAGTTACTCTGTTTAAGAAAGCTTATTTTTCGTGTTCTTTCAGTCTTTAGCTGAAAATAAAAAAAATCCCTTCTTTACTACAAGAAGTCATAGAATGGTTGAATGATTTGAGTTAGAATGGACTGTGAAGTTCCAACTTCCTGCCATGGGCAAGAGCACCTTCTGCTGGACCAGTCTGCTCAAAGCCCCATCCACCCTGGTTTTAAACAGTTTCTCTGGGGAACCCTCCCCAGGTTATCTCTACCTTTATCTTAAAACATTTTCTTCCTCATGTTCAGTATAAACGGATTAGAGCTGTTGCTTGTTGTGCTGTCATTACAGACCTTGACAAAAGGTGTCTGTGCCTATATCATAAACCCCACTTTTAGGTACTGAAAGTCTCCCTGAGGCCTTCTGTTTTCTAAATGGAATTTTCCCACCTCTCTCAGCCTTTTGTCATAGGAAAATTGCTCCAATCAACAGCCAAATACCTTGGTTTCTTTGGCATGCAATTCTTCTGTCTGCAAGTACATTTTATATGCTAATTTAATTTACTTACACAATCAAAATATGGGGAAAATTTGTTCTTACCCTTCTTTGCAATGTTATTACAATTATTACATTATTTTATTTTATTAATACTGTGGGTTTTTTTCAGCTTTTATTACAAAACAAAAAGTGCTTTTAATTATACAAATAATAAATATTTAAATACCTGCATAAATTTTGGGAAATAAGCAATTTGCAATTCCATTAAAAAGGTATTGTCTATTACAGCTACTGCTTCACAAAATTTGGGTTTATGCTGAGATAGGCTCTTTCTTTGAAAAGTAAGCATTGATTTCTACACTTCAAAATGATGATCTAATGTCCATTTAATCAGGTTATCAAACTCTTCCAGGATACCTTGAACTATCCCTACTTCCAACATATTGCTGCCACCATTTTTTAGAAGAAAATGGGGTTTGGGGGTGGTAATGTTTTGGTACAGCCTTGTCTCTTAACCTGAATATGATGTTTTTGAAATTATGTTTTCTCTTCATGTAGAATTGATCAAGACTTTTAATATATAAATGAATAGAACAAAGGTATAATTCAACTGCAGAAATATTATTAGAATTTCTACTTTTTTAATACACTCACTTTTGGAAGACATTTTATAAAGACTATTGTATCACTGAATGCAGATTTAATCCTCCAGTAGAAATTTCTTTTTGAAATATGCCCCTAGAGCTTCAGAGCTTTCATTAATCAACATTATTTTATGTAACATACTTCAGAGAAACTTGAATTAATTTTGATAAGGAAAAATTTTTGTGTTGTATTGACTTTTGTTACTGTTTCCTTTTTCTCTCTAGTATAAGTGAAACCTTTTTCTCATCCTACCTCCCCCCAGCTATTTCATGTTAGTAAATTTTACCTCATCCTGCTAAGATTTTGCAAATACTTTTTGAGCAATTCTGGCTCCCCTGTCTTTCTTCTTGGAAGTTAGGATCACCATTCAGTGTTTGTAGAGACTTACCTGGCAGAAAATTATTCAGGCTTTGTAACTCAGAAGAATAAGAGGTTGTTGCTGATGCTGGCATTCTCAGAAAAAGATCTAGGAGCACTGATAAACTTTTGAAAAGGTAAAGTCTATATCTAAAATTCCATTTCTTCTGGCTAGCAGATGACCTGTCAATTTGAGTAAGCCAAACAAGGTGGTTACATGCAAACCAGGGTGTTTCAAAGTGACGTTCCAAAAGATAACTTCCAAGTTCAAGTTTAATTGCTTAAAGAAGTTATCTGATTGCACAAGTCATCATCTTCTAGGGACTCTCAATAAAAATTAGACTACTTCATTTCCTAATACAGGAGTCTGTCAATATACATCCATCCAAGTGAATTTGGCTAAGTAGTGCCACTTACAGGGAATATCACCTAATTTATTATACAAGATTGACCTTTTTGACAATAATTTGTTAACATGCATTTGGCACAGGTTTACAGTGTTAAGTGATTAGACAATCAGTACAACTTGATCTGTGAAATAATTAATGCATCTTTCACATTGTTGTGATGATTAGAATATAATCTGAACTGTGTTGAATCCCACCTGGTTCTATTTAATGCACTTGGTAGGTTCCAATATAACATGCAGTTCCCCTGGAGTTCATCTGGGCTACCTATGTCAATAAAGACTGAGACAACTTACAGTAAATACTGTGGCTCTGGAAATAGTAAAATCAAATAATTTACTTTCTGAAGGGATATTATAGATATATCACAACTTGGTCAATAGCTAATTTGGATGAATCTTACTTATCTGTAATATATATGCAAGTTGATAAGATGATAGGTGCTTTGAAAATGTTGCCGTATTCCTTGTGAATGATGCTTAGGAAGGATGTATCAAGTGACAAGGAATTAAAAAGTTAATGCACACAAACTGATATGAAGGTTTATATATGCAACATTCACTTGCAGGTTCAACAAATTTTATCCATAGCTCAAAAACTTTGGTTTTGAGAATATAGGGATATTGTTTATTATGCACTGTGGACAGCTCCATGTACATAAACTGGAAAGGAGTATATTCTAGCCACAGCTAACTTTAAAAACTTGCAGGGATTATTTGAGCTTTTTGAATAAAATATACATTTGGTAGATATTATGCCAGTGAATGATTTACATTTTAGATATTATTCAGTTAATAGACATATGACATTAAGTAGTTTGGACAAAATAAGATGAAAATTGAAAGAGATTGTCCTAGATTTTCTTGCCCCTACAGCTGAAAGTAGTTGTAGAAAGTAATATATTCTGGAAATGTGTTGTGGAAACTTCCCACATTCATCAATTTCAGTGCTTCCAGAAGTTAATAAGTTAGTCATAATAATTACTTCATTTATAAGATTATCTTTTTGGTTGTTTTATAAGTACATTAAAAAGTCTGTGATATTTCTATTAGTATTGCAGTCCACTCATCAAATATTCCTTTGTCTCTCATATTTAAAAAGCTGGATTAGAAAAAAGTGATTAGGAAACGGCTTGTAGACAACATTATGATCCAGATATCTGAAGGATGTGACTTTAACAAAGTAATTTTAGTTCTATCTAATTGTTGTGTTAAACTTATCATATAGTAGATATATTTGACCTGTGTGTAGAGTGTTATTTATCCCATTCTTGAATCTTAATTTATTTTTAGCAACTTCATATTACTATTTTATTCAACTTTGATAAAAAGGAATAAAAATCAGTAGAATAAGTCTTTATGGTTTACCAAAAAGTCCTTCATAAAAGGAACTGTACTCATAGGAATATCTGAAAAACAACTCTGTTGGGTTCTTTTGTTTGTTGTCATTGCCGGGGATTTTTTTGTAGTCTTGCATCACTAAGCTGAAGTTAAGTAGTTCTTTTACTTGACAGCACTTCTCATGTAATAATAACCTGGAGATGAGGTTAGAAAGGACTTGAGAAGATCAATGAAATTTATTTTATTTAAGATTTATTGGGCTTAGATTTATTAGATTTATTTAAGATGTATTAGGCTTATGAGAAAGAAGTTTCCAAGTGAGAGTTGTAAGGTTTGCTTACTCCTTGTGGACAGTTATCCTGTGAATGATTCTTAGTGATCCTGTAAAAGGAAGCTCTTACCTTTTACAGAAATGTGAGAAATGTCACTGGGAAACTTGTGTTTGATGCTAAAAATATTGGAAAGGAACCTTTTTTGTCTCTGACTTGAGATTCGTGTGGTGAAGTAGATATACTCTAAATTTTTAATGGTTTGGGGGCTTAATTTTTATTTTCTTTTCCTTGAAAGGAGGGGTATATGCACACATTATTTGACAATAGTCAAATAGTCAGTCCTAGCTAGCAGTGGTAACCTTGCAAGACATTCTAAGGTGAACTCCTGAATTTCTTAATGCTTCTTGAAACAAAAGGTTGCTGTCTTTAAAAGTGCAAATTTTTGTCTGAAGTACCTTAATCAAAAACCTAGAAAGTAGGGATAGCCACCCATTCTTTCCCAGCTTATTTTGATGGACATGGAGCAAAAACTGAGCTTTGCAGAAATCATGCAAAATTTTGCCAAGCTGATCAAGATAGGTGTTATTTGGTGGTTGTATTGCAATGTAGTTAATAAGTCATGGTGTTTAAATGTGAATTGGTCTTACTTAACCTTTGCAGTCCAGCCTAACTTGAATGTTAAAAAAGGAGAGTAAGTCCTCAAAATTAATGTAGAGTGTTTGTTTTAGTAGTTGTAGAATTTCAAATTTCTTCCTGTGTCATTTAAATAGGACTTCTTACTTCTAATTCAATTGGGTATTGTTACTAACATTGGTATATAGGATCCCTCATAATCCTGTGAGGTAATAGCTAGAAATATTTTGATGAATGCCACTGTTTCGGCTTCTGCTGAGCAATGCTGGCACAGCACCAGCACTGGTGTTTTGCCAGTAGTCCAGGGAGAGGATAAGATCTTGGGAAAGGACACAACCAGGTCAGCTGACCCAGTCAGGGGATATTCCATAGCATATGATGACAGCTCAAACACAAAAGTTAAGAAAAAAAAAAGGAGGAGGAAGTGGGGCATTCAATACTTACAGTATTTGCCTTCCAGACCAACTGCTACACATTCTGAAACCATGTTCCCCAGCAAATGGACATGCATTCCTTTCTGCTGGGAAATAGAGATTTTTTTATTTTTTTTTCTTTTCTTACTTACATGTAACCATTGGTTTTGTTTAGTAAAAAGTCTTTATCTTGATCCACGAGAGATTTTTTCCGTCTTATTTTCTTTCACCTCCCATGAAACATCCTCCTGAGGAGGTGAGAGAGAGAATGGCTTGTTGGGCATTTGGTGTCCAGCCAAGGACAACATACCACAGTTGTTACTTCAGTTACCTGTCCTCTTGAAAGAGAAAAATTTGGGAAATTCTTCTAAAATTCTCAGATTTTCCTGTCCAAGATCTTCGATGTTATTTTGATGAAGACAAAAAATAAACTTGGAGGATTGGCTGCAGGAGCCAATAAGGCAGCATCAGCAAGCACACACTATGAATGAATGTATGAACATGTATGAAAACTTAAAATGCTTTGGAGAAAACATTTTTTTTTGGTTTGGGGTTTTTAGTGTGAAATTTGAATGTAATTATTTTAAAAGTTAAAAATCGTTCTTAACATTTTTCTAAGTGAGTTTTTTTTTGTATGATTATGGAAACTTAGCTGTGCAAGGAAGGAAACTTTTCATTCTGCAAAGACAGTGATTTTTCATATGTATGAGATTCCTGCATTTAGAAAAAAGTTTCTAAGACACTGGGCACTACAGTGGGTGAATTTTAAGAATATTCTCATTTAGCAATTCCTAGAGCAGACAGTTTGGTATGGGTTTGTTTGTGGTTATTTTTTTTTTAAATTGCTAAAAAAGCCCCATTAAACTGTTCGAAACTAGGGCCTAATTTGAAACATACCTTATGGTAGTTTTTGTATCAAGAATAGATCCAATTCAATTGGAATAGATCATTTGAATTGGAATTGAATATAGCTGATTCCAAAAAATGAATTTCAAGTCTAAGTCATAGGGATTTTTTTGCCAAATCACTAAATAAGTTCTAAGCATATGGAGGGAGTTAGGTGTGTGTCAATTCTGAAACAATACGAGTACTTTGTTGAGAATTAACCACAGATTTGAAATTACTCACTGAACATGGGATTCTCTGTAGATTTTCAGGAATAATTATTTCTAAAAAGCATAGGTACTTCAATTTTCTGAACCACCTGTCAGTTAGATTAATAGCATCTTGGCAGCTGATTACAACCACTGTTATGTAGTACCTACTAGACAAGCATTAATTTAGTTTTATATTAAGCATGCAAAGCAAGTAGAGAAAATATAATCATTTATTATTATAATAGTTCTAAGTTACAACCAGCTGCATGATTTATGCTTCAATTAAACTATGCAGCTTGTACAAAGTCTTCTTCCTGTATTAATCATGCAAACTGGCTCATTATTTATGACTAAAAAAAGCAGATGAGCCAGGGTTTTCAGTGATGATTGGGAAAGGTTTCATATTTGCAACACCCCACATATTAAGCATGGCAGAAAAGATAAAGTATTTAATATGAAGAAAAAATATGATAGTGTAGAATTTTCCAGTTTTGAATTGCAATACTATCAATCTGCTCTTTTTCTGGAAAATGAAGTTAAATGATACGATCATATACACCCCTTGAAACCTGTAGACTGCTCAAAGTCAATGACCATCAGTGAAAGCAGTTTGATTTTTTTGTTTTATTTTTTGTTTTTTTCAAATTTGGTTGTATTTGATAAACTATTCACTAAGAGGGGCAGTGAGTGACTGTCAGTGGACATGACAGCAAGGAGAACTAGGGATAAAGCTATGACTTTAATTTCCAAGTCCATTTGCATCTCTTAGATGTACTTGATCAAATTGGTCTTGAGGAATAAAGAACATTTCAAGACTGAAAATATTTCTTCCACTTTATAGAAGCTCTGTGAATTTCCAGATATCATGTTCACTGTTAGGATGATACAACTTTTCATGCTTTTCAGGGAGGAAAGGTAAAGTATTGGATTACTGGGACTTTGTTAGTTCACAATTATTAATTGGCACCTGTCCTATTCTAATTTTGGCTTGAGACAACACCAGTTCTGTCAACTGTGTGAATACTTGGTGAGTGGTTGTTTGCTGAAGTATTTGTTCTGCTTTGTTCCTCTTGAATTTATGTCAGCTATAGCAAAACTTGCCCTGAAATGTGCATGTGCCAAAAAAGGAAAAAAAAAAAAATTAAAAAGGCAGCTAAGCAAAAACCCAAAACCTCCAAAAACTCATAAAGTAACCAAACTTGAGGTTCAGACCAGATTACTTAACATGTAATAGATGGGGCAAATTATTCCAATCTAAGTATTTTTTAATAAAATAAATTACTAAAAGTTTACAAGGTAAAGTATAAGAATGAAGATCACAAATAAGCATAGCTTGTTTCTTCATCCCCCCACAGTTTTTTTTCCCTTCCTCTTTCTGATCTTATTTTTTCTGTTTTTTGCCCACCTTCAACTTTCATCTTCTTCATCTCCCACTTTTCTGTCTGTCTGGGCTTTCTTAAGCCCAGTCTTGTGATCTCTATGTTGGCAAGAAGAAGCTATGAAATGGACTAAAAAGAATGAATTTCATATGTTACCAAGCTGTAGTAATTTATTCTTAAAAAAATGTGATATGTACTCATAGTGTCACAGAGAATGCCTAATTCACAAGTCTAGGTCTTTGTAACTGCAGCACACAAACTCTATAACTGAAAGTTCTGGGGCTTTTTTTGTGTTAGGTTTTTTTTGGTTTTTTTTTAGTTAAAATAGATTTTTTTTCCTTATTACAAGTACTTGAGTAAATATTATTTGGGAAATAAAATTCTTTAGTAAAAGACAGTCATCTTTTCTTTGTTTTTCCAACATCTAAATATCAGTAAGTATTAAATGTTATAGGTGTTGATATTAAAATGAAACTGAAGTTTAACTTCATTATATTACAAGAGATCTTCCTAGAGGAGTTAAGAGAAGGAGCAGTGTGGAAACACTAGATGACTTCTCCAGAACATTAAGCAATCCAGTGTTTACACTGTAGAATTTTACTGTAGGAGTCTGGGTTAATTTCTGTTTTATCCAACACCAAATTTACTTAGACAAGAATCAAAACTTATAGGTCACACTCCTGGCATAAGCCCAGGGAGCAAGTTTTCTTACTGCTGAAAAGAGAAACACCAAACCTAGGAATTGTAGCTGACACCTTATAAAGGTGTCTAGAAAGCAAATAAGGAATCAAAGGCTTTGATGTTTGAACACGTA
This sequence comes from Muscicapa striata striata, assembly GCA_030060385.1. Lineage (NCBI taxonomy): Eukaryota > Metazoa > Chordata > Aves > Passeriformes > Muscicapidae > Muscicapa > Muscicapa striata. Next base: position 603,119 of record JAREIS010000413.1, on the reverse strand, counting down.
GTTTTGGGGTGATATAGAGTAGAGGGAATACAATGCCCTGTACTCAGAGGAAAATGTGACACTGCCTAAGGTTATATGTAAATATGATTATTTGAGTGACTTCCCAAGCCTGTTGGGAGATGCAAGCATGAGAGGCGTAAGGTCTAAATAATTGTGTATTAGTGTTGGTGAAAATCAGTTGCCTTAGTCAATATGAGTAGAAATGTGAAGTCATACTAAACTGTTTTATAGAGCATTCACTTGGGTAGACTTCTATGTAAGAAGATATTCTTAACTCATGTAAAAATTAGGACTTTTCATTTCAGTTCAGTGAAATGAAAGGTGTAGTGTTTCTATACAAAGGCACTAGTGAACCTCAAATAAATGGTTTAAATTCTGTAAGTATCAATTTGATTACAGGAAATATTAGAACAGGTATTTTCTTCAGAAGCATCTGAAATACAGCTGCTGTAGCTGCTGTACATTATGTCTTAGAAAGAAGTAGCCTAAAGTTTCCTTGAGAAAACAGTAAAGGATTTTATAAAAAAGAAAATACTGACTTTCACAAGATTGCATTCATTTTGTAAACATTTGAACCATACCTGGACCTTATCTAGAGCATGAATAGCAATCTGTTTCTTTGAGCTCATCCATAATCGAGAAGCTGAGAAAGAAAAAACTCAGGAGTCACTCAGGTGAAAGATGTAATAGGAAAAGAGTTTTTGATAAAATATTTAGGGAACTGCATGAAGATGTTGACTGTGAACATACTTAGAAATAAGTTGCTGTTTCCAAAAATGGCAGCAGTGCATACTTCTGTGTTTAAAGCGTATACATGCAGTGTGACTTTCTGATATTGTGTGTATGCATGCATGTGTTTATGCCTCTGATAAAATAATCTGTTGTCTCAAGGTACAAGTACAAATAGATTAAACAATTGTTTGGATTAATTAATTACAAATTTCTCATATATTGTGACCTGACATGTTTTAGGTTAAGGTATGTGAAGAATAGGATGCTTGCAATACTGGCTTTGAAGAAAGGAACATAGATGATCTTGATTTAATTTTGTTTGTCTTTCCATTTGAAGTAGATAAAAGAGAACTTGCAAGGAACAATAATTCTTAAGAGAAATTCATAAGGATTACTATTTTAATATAGTGTTAAACCTTGTTTCTTCTTCTATAGCAGTATTTCTTATTCATTAAACCATGAAAAGAAATAATGGATTGCAATACTCTTAGGTGATAAAGGTATTAAACCATAGTCCAAGCTAAAACAAGCAAAAAACATGTTGAAACAACACTAAAAAGAAAAAAACACCCCAAAACCCAACCAAACAAGAATTTTCTTTTGTCTTTCCTAGGTTTTACAACTTTTTTTTGATAGAACTTTTTTCTTGTTTGTTGCTGTTCGTGTTTCTAATGTGTTTTATTAGTCATTATTTGGCTAATGAAGTCAGTTGAATGAGTTTGGAGTCAGCAATGACTTTTTCCAAATAATTTTTTAAAAATTCTGAAATCTATCAAAATGATCAAAGAGCTGGAGGAACCAGCACACTGCTACCTTCTGATGCATTTTCTTAACACAGTATGCAGTTCCTGTTATCCTGTGATCAAAGACCACACATGAATACCATAGTTCTATGGCTACCCCCTGAGGGGAGAAATAAAAAAAAAAAAAAGTGTGCTCATAAATTTTGATTTTTAGTGCAGCTTTCGATTAATGAAATTTATGGTATTTGAACAGAATAAAATTTACCTAAGTGTCTCCTGTATTGTGAAAAGAAGTCTTGTAAATTAAGAGTCTCAGACTTTGTCTAACAAGAAACTTTGGGAACATCATTGTAGCTACTAAGAACATGTCAAATTACTTATGTAAGTTGCCTACCGTGATCACTTGTTTTTCATGCTTCAAATCTCAAAGGAAAAGGATGAAATGTGAAAACAATGCATTTAGACAATTCTCCATGAAGCACTAGGAGTGTATTTTTTCTGCTGCTCTTGGTTAGTCATAGATTATGAAATGACAGCACCTTTTCTCAAGATTAGGGACTGTAATAAGAATGTATCCTCAAAATGTATCAACTCAGTCTTGCTGTCTGTATCTGGAATACCTGATGTGTTTTTAGACAAGGCAAGCTATTTTGAGCAAAATAACAAGTCACTTGTAGTTAGAAACAAGATCAATACCAGTGGTTTTTTTCCTTTTTTTTTTTTTTTTTTTTTTTTTTTTTGGCAGTTTAAGCTACATTTGAAGATTATCTGACATTTAATACAAGTTTTGAGTGCATTATCAAGATGTAAATATCTGCAATTGAATGAACACCTATTATACATATTTATAATTTAGTTAATGTTTTTTTTACTTCTAAATATTAAGATATTTACTATTATGATATTCAGTTGTCTTATGTCTGCAAAGTCACTAGTCATAATCATTACATGTTGTTCTAACCCCTTCCAAATTTTTGAAGAGGAGGTAAGTGTGTGTAACTAATGAAGAATCAAGGCATCTCACATTTCTATTGAGTGAGGAGGCTATTCCGTAGAAATTGGGTAGAAGTTTGCCTGGCCACTGAAATATAGGGTGGTTGAAAAAAAATCGCTTGGGAGTGTTTGATAGTTTTGATGGTTCTGGAGAATTTTAGTCCTGGCATCTCAGAGCAGAAGTCCTCTGCTCCTCCCATGCCAGTGATTCTGCATTTGAAAGTCCTGTAGAATATATTTGCTTCTTACTTTCAGTACCAGTTAACTTTTGAAGTTAAGACTTTGGGAAGTCCAATCAGCTTATCATTGTGATAAGTGAGATGTTCCAGTCGCTTTGTCATCTGTGAACTTTAATTTTATTCTTTCCAGTTTGTCAATGTCCTTGCTGCACTAGGGAGAACCTGGAGGTTCCTTCTAACCCAAAACATTCTATGGTGCTATGAAGTGAACACAGTACTCCAGGTGCAGCTTCACCAGTGCAGAGTAGAGGTGAAGCATCGACTTCCTCAACTTAGGGACAACATTCTTCTACCTAATGCAGCCCAAGATGCCACTGACTTGTTTTGCCAAAAAGACAGATTGCTAGCTCTTGTTAAATTTGTGTGTCTAAAAGCATCTCCAGGTCCTTCTTTCTGCCAAGCTACTTTCCAG